>UESW01004787.1:100230-152038 GCA_900491605.1 Calamus simplicifolius
AAGCACTTTGAAGAAGGGAAGGCATTTCTCGGCCGACCTAGCAATGAAGCGGCTGAGGGCTGCTATTCTTCCGGTGAGGCGTTGCACATCTTTGATTGATCCTGGAGGGGCCATCTGCCGTAGGGCCTAGATCTTCTGAGGATTTGCTTCAATGCCTCACTGGGAGACCATGAAGCCTAGAAACTTTTCGGAGTTGACTTCGAAAGCACATTTGGTGGGATTGAGCTTCATCTGGTACTTCCGAAGTGTTGCAAAGCTTTCCACGAGGTCTTTGATGTGCTGGGATGCCTCCTTGCTTTTTACCAGCATATCATCAACATATACCTCCATGTTCCGATCGATTTGCTTCTTGAAGACTTTGTTGACCAGCCTTTGGTAGGTGGCACCTGCATTTTTCAAACCAAAGGGCATAACTCGGTAGCAATAGATACCTCGGTTGATGATGAAGGCGGTTTTCTCCTCGTCTTTGGGTGCCATTTGGATCTGGTTGTAGCCCGAATAGGCATCCATAAAAGTTAGCATTTGATGGCTTGAAGTTGAATCCACGAGCTGGTCGATTCGGGGAAGAGGGAAGCTATCTTTTGGGAGGCCTTATTGAGGTCAGTGAAGTCGATGCAGATCCTCCATTTGCCATTTGACTTCTTCACCATGGCCACGTTCGCCAGCTAGTTGGGGTAACTAACCTTCCAATAAACTTGGCTTTGATGAACTTATCCACCTCTTTTTCAATGGCTTTCTGGCGCTCGGGGGTGAAGCTTCTCTTCTTCTGTTTGATCAGCCTAAATGTTTTGTCCATGCTGAGGCGATGAACCAGGACATCTGGGCTGATCTCGGCATGTCCGATGCAGACCAGGCAAAGACGTCGGCATTCCTCCGAAAGAACTCAATTAATTCTTGCCGAAGCTTTCCTTCTAGCTGCGATCTGACCTTTATAGTTCGGTCGGGCCGAGCCTCGTCAAGTGGTACCTCCTCCAATTCTTCGGTCGGCTCTCCTTGCTCGGTGAGATCTTCCGAGCGTTCAGCCCATCCACCTCGGGCTTTCTGGATTAGAGGTTGGCAACAAAGCAATGCCGAGCTATGATCTGACTTCTCGAACAACCCCCACTCCCCATTCAGTGGGGAATTTCATGGCAAGATGGGGAATGAAAATGATGGCTTTAAGAGATATTTGCCTCGGTCTACCGAGGATGGCATTGTAGGGAGATCTGAGCTTGGTCACGAGAAAATCCATGAACACTGTAGCCACACGGGGCCAGGTGCCGGCTCGAACTGACAGGGTGATGACTCCTTCAGGGATTATAGAGTCACCTGTGAAGCCCACTAGGGTGGACTCCACCGGTCGAAGGCTTTCTACCCTGAATTTTAACCTTCCCAAGGTCTTTATTAGAGAAGGTGAGCTCATCGACCCAAGCTTTCTTCGGCGGTTCTCCTCCTCGCCTAGCCAAGAAGATGGGGAGTCGGCCGCAACTATCACATTAACGTTGCCGATAACTGGAGGATTTGGTGGTGGGAGTTGGCGAGGTTCAGGCTAGCGATTCTCTTCATTATTTAGCCCAGGGGGCCCTCTGAATTGGTCCAATCTGCCTCGCCAGATCAATTGCTCGATCTCGTTCTTGAGCTGCCAATAGTCCTCGGTATCATGCCCATAGTCCGATGAAAGCGGCAGTATTTGGCCGAGTCCCTCTGAGCTCCGTTGCCTTAAAGATGAGGGATCGAGGAAGCTGACGCTCAATCTCCATCAGGATCTATACTCTTGGCATGGTAAGGGGAGTATAGTGGTCAAACCTTCGGCCGGACTCCGAGTTCGGTCTCGAGGCGACGACGGAGGAGCTCTGTGGTGGCGAGGCGGGCTAGTGCGGCAGTGGGCCAGCTGCTTGTCGAGCCCTTTGCCTCTTTCTTCTTCAACTGCTCGGCCCGAGCTGACCTTCTCGATTCTTCCATCCTGGCGTACTTGTCCGCCAGGGATATCATGTCCGAAAGGCTCTTCGGGAAATTAACCTCTAAAGCTAGATAGAAGTCTCCCTCCTTGGACACTCCTCCGGCCAGGGCGGACATGGCCACCTCGTGGTTGAGATGGTCGACTTCCAAGAGGGCCGTGTTGAAGCGGCCGAGGAAATTCTTCAGCGATTCCCCCTCTCTCTGCTTAACCTCGGAGAGGGAATCAGATCTCCATCACTGGCGACGGCTGCTGACGAACTGGCTAATGAGAAGATAGCTCAGCTCATTAAAAGAATCAATGAACCTGGCTTTAAGCTGTTGAACCAGGTTCGGGCAGATCCCCTTAAAGTGGAGGGGAAGGCTTTGCACAGGATCACATCTGATGCTCCGTGGAACATCATGATGGATCTGAAGCTGCTGAGATGGTCGTCGGGATCGATGGATCTATGATACGGCTCGATGGTAGGGAGCTTGACATGAGGGAGAATCACTTCCCTCATGATCCTCTCGGAGAAGGGGATGCCCTGCTCCGCCTTTGGCTAGGATGGAGGGGCTTGCCTAACGGCATCTATCTCCTGATGCCACTCCCAACGCATCTCTGCATCTGTTGTCTGATCCCTTCATCCAGAGTGGTAGGAGGGATCAGGCAATGGGAAGGCGACAACGGTGTTGAGTTCTGAAAAAACACTAGGAAGGAGAGCGAACCTACCTAGATCTGAGCGGGCTCTTCCCTCCAATTCGCTGCAGGGCCGGCTTCGCCTTTGGGGCCGGTGACCGCGATCCGTCGCCTCAGGCAGATCAGAAGAAGAGATCACCGGCGGGGCAGGGGCAGCGCCTCCTCATGAGGCTAAGAAGCAGGGATAGTAGTCCAGGGATCGCCTGGAATCCCTGGACCAACTAGATCAATGCTTGGACCTGCTGAACCAGAGTGGCGAACTGGTCCAGGGTTACCGCCGTTGCTGGTGGTGAAGGAGTTTAAGCTGGCGGTGGTAGCGGAGGTACTACACGCTAATCGGATCAGCCTTTGAGAGGCATCTGATCTTGAGCCTCGGATGTGGCTCTCTTTCGATTGGCCATTAGATGATGCTTTTTTGGTTTTTTGAGTCTTGTCTCCTGGATCATAAGTTTATGGGAATTGAGGCCCTTCCTCTAGTGCCAATCTGTTGCCGCGAAAATCCGTTCTTCGAATCGGGTGCGCTTCTGGCTCCTGATCCGGATGCCGATCTTGTCGCCTCGAGATAGAACTGCAAGACAGTCCGCACGCAGAGGGTGCTGTGGGGGTTGCCCTCTGCGGAGGACCCTCGACGCCCAAGTCAGTGGAGATTCACAGCAAGCAGATGTGAGGAGAAGACTCTCATAGAAATGTTCCTCAGGGCTCTTGTGAGAGCTCTAATGGAGTGAGTGAATGAATGTATAAGAGATTGCCTTAGAATTTGCGTGTACCTGAGAGGTTGGAGTGCTATGGTATTTATAGGCGATCACCTGATTCCTTGGATGTGCCCTGGATGGGGTCTGAAAACTATTAGGATTCGAAACGGACTCGAATCAAGTTTGTTACGAGGCCGGTGGGGTCCACATCTTGTCAGTTAGAGGATCGACGGCTGGGAGAGCTAGTTGATGCCTTGAGATTTAGTGATCACATAGACCTAGGCCACTCTTGCAGGTCCTAGGCCACTTCTGGGCATGATTCATCGCCTAGAATCTTATTCTGTTATAGTGAATTCGAACTCTCCTACGCCGGATTCTGCAAAGGTATTTTGAATGCCGTGGTTTGGCTAGAATGAGGAATAACCTGGTTTTCCGAGGTATAGAATGGATCAGCTCGAATGGCTGAGGTACGGTCGGCTCAGATGGCCGAGGTATAAAGATAGCTGGATTACCGAGGAATGGCTCAGCTCGATGGACGAAGTATGAGGATAGCTCGGGTTACCGAGTAAAGGCTCAGCTCGGATGGCCGAAGTATGAGGATAGCTCGGGTTACCGAAGAATGGCTCAGCTCGGATGGCCGAGGTATGAGGATAGCTCGGATTGTCGGGGTGACCCGACTTTGTCAAAGGTAATTCGGCTTCATCGCTTGGATGTTATACCAGCTGGCTGGTAGGGTGTTTGGATTGAGCATGACCCAATTATCGATATGGGCAGTCAATAACGCAATGACAATTTTACCCCTCATCAACAATAATAAAATTAATGATGTAAGCTAGTGGTACCCATTTCCTTCAGCCAAAGCCACATAAATAGACTTCCTTATACTACACGATAAAGAGGAAATAATTTACACCTACAAAATAAAGAATGGCATAAGCTAGTAGATACTTTCAAATGAAATGGAAACTAAAATAGAATTCATTCAGTGACGAATGTACTAGTAAATGGTTCTTCAACTTATAAGGAATCACTTTCTGAAAAATCACTTTGTAACTCCAATTTCACCATCTTGCCTTCACCGATAAAATCAAGGTGTTCTAGCAAAGCAAACAAAGATACTAGCTCAACAAGAAAAATATCAGTGCCTAGAATAATGCTGAAAAGGATAATTAGTAATATAAGGTACACAAAAAATGACTATGATATAAATTAAGGACACCCTCAAATACAAAAAAAAATAGGAATGCTAGCTTCATTTTAAAATATGAGAAAACTCCTTAATTTAAAAAAAAAACAAACAAACTATCACACTACATTTCCTCCAAACAATCTTTAATTATCAAATAAAGACTATCCTTTAGCAGGATTATCCTATTTTTAAGTAGAAATATCTTTAGTACTTTTTTTATGTGATCTAGTGGTCCAATATAGTAACTTATGGACAAGCATCGATTAGCTAGATATTCAAGTCTGAATGAATGAACTTATAGCTTCATATAATCTTTTTTTAGAGCTATGATTTTCACTATTACCAATAATTAGATGTTACTGCTCAGTCAAAGAGTATAGTAAATAAGAAGTTGAAGAGGCAAGGTTTGTCATACTAAATACCAATACTAAAATGATGCAGTCAAGGACTACCGCCGCAATTAACTCTTACGACATAGGTCATAAAGACTTTTTTTACGAAAAAGGTCATGAATATTGCATTTAACTCCTATGTAATATGTCACAAGATTATATTTAACTTTTATAAAATAGATTCATATCAATACTATCACAATAGTGTAGATTATATATTGCGCTTGTAGTATCAGATATGACATCCATACCACATTTACAGTACAAGTTAAACATTAATATATAATGCACTTGCATTATAGGCCACGTATCATAGTTAAGCTAAGAGTTGTTATACTTATATGTCTCATATATAATCTATCGATGCAATTTTTCTAATAGTAATTAAGTAATTGTTATATATATATATATATACCAACAATAATTACGTAATTGTTTATTATTATTTTGGGTTAGGCTTTTAATTTAGCATAATTTTCCTTCGAGTATCTACACGGCACCAACAATTACACCAGTTTGATACTCCAATGGCTCCCTCAGGCTCTTCATCAATCCCCACGGCTTACAGATAGCATTTCTTTCTCTCTCTCTCTCTCTCTCTCTCTCCCGTTGCATGGGTAGTGTGAGTGATCCTAGGGGTTTCAGATACGTTTAAAGTTTCTATTTTTTATTGATAGTGTACGTTAATTTTTCCCTGATTGTAGAACTTGTTTGATCTGCGAGGTTTGGAACCGCAAAGAACTTGTTCGCCAGCTTGCGGGGAGATCTTGGTGGTCTATCGATGAAGGGTTTTGTTTTCAATTATTGTGTATGTTTTGGTTTTAATGTTCTCAGATAGAGGTTTGGATGATACATTACCATTGACTACTTGATCGACTGTTTATTCATTGCTGTTCCTCTCGGCCTCGGACTTCGTGTCCCCCTCAGCCTCGGACTCCGATATCCCTCTCGGCCTCGGACCCCAGGTCCCTTCGGCCTCAGACTCTGGTGTCCCCCTCAGCCTCGAACTCCCATGTCCCCTCGACCTCGAACCTTCGGGTCCCCTTGACCTCGAACTCCGATGTCCCCCTCGACCTCGGACTCCCAGATCCCCTCAGCCTCGGATTCTGGTGTCCCCCTCGGCCTCGAACTCCTAGGTCCCCTCGGTCTCGGACTCCTAGATTCCCTTGATCTCGGCACCTGTCACCACCATGTGGCCCACCTGACGCCTGCAACCACCAAATGAAAAAGAAGGCTGCGCCTGCGTGTCTTTTGTGGGGATGAACGAGTAATGAAAGGATACATGTATAAGATAATGAAAGCCTGTCCAATAGGTCCTAGATTGCCCCATGCATGGGAGGTGGGTTGGACAGGGATTTTTGATCAAGAGGACATGTTCAATCGGTTGGATGGAAAATAAAACCCATAGGCTTTGTTCCCCATAGGGTCCTAAGTCTAAGTTTAAGTTGTATTATAAATTCTTGAAATATATAAATAATAAAAAATTTCTTTCATGTAAGTGAACATCATTCTTAAAATTGCTATTAAAAGTGGGTAGTAATTTCCATTCCATCCAGTTTTTGTACCTTATGACACCTAGACACCAATGAGTCATGAAAATATTGGACTTTTGTAAGTGGAGATAAATCGGCTTTAAAACCATTCTTTCTAGTGTGTGTATATATATATATATATATATATATATATATATATATATATATATATATATATATATATATATATATATATATATATATATATATTAAGTGAAGATAATCGGCTTTAAAACCATTCTTTCTAGTGTGTATATATATATATATATGTGTGTGTGTGTGTGTTACATCCCTTTAGCCTTACAGGGGTGGGCTCGCATCGTCTTAGGAGCGAGGGGGCATCTAATGTGGCTGATGAAGCCTTGTACGGGTTAACGGAGAAAGCAATTGATGGAACCCTCAGCTTCGGCCTCCAAGGTCCCCTCAGCCTCGGACCTTTGAGGTCCCCTCGGCCTTGGACTTGGAGTCCCCTTGGCCTCGGACCTCAGAGGTCCCCTCGGCCTCGGACTCATATCCCCTCGGCCTCGGACCTCCGAGATCCCCTTGCCCTCAGACTCATGTCCTCTCGGCCTCGGACTCATGTCCCCTCAGCCTCGGACCTTATGTCCCCTTGGCCTCGGACCTCATGTCCCCTCGGCTTCAGCCCTGGAGTCCCTTCGTCCTCGAGTCACTTGACATGACCACATGGCCTACCAACCATCTGCAGCCGCCATGTGGCCCACTAACCATCTGCAACTGCGCATGGCCACTACCTATAATGGTGCATGCCTGACACGATTAGGCTCACCTGCCATCTGTGGCTCCTCGCCTGGTAGGTGGCTGGCCGGGCAAGATACCTCTGACATGCCCAGTGTCGGTTGCGACCTGTCACTGTCACCGCCCGTTCGCTATCGGACAACGGCATCTTGAAATCAGCCACCTTTTGGAAGCAGAAAAAGGGACCATCAAACATGTATAAAAACCCATACTCACAATGAGGGAGGGATCTGAACTCAAGTTCTCTAGCTATTTCCTATTAGCTCTTTTTCTTCACTATTCTTGAGTCGCTTACTTGAGCATCGGAGGGTCCCTACCGATGCAATCGGTTGTCGGGGACTTCTTTACAAGAACTTTTTCAAGGAAGAGAACCTTCGTTTTTCGGCGTTAGAGGAACGTGACTTGGCGGTAACACTTTCCATGCTCAGAAGCACCAAGGGCTTGATGCAATTCCCAATATGGAGGCTAGGGGATGTGGTTGTTGCATAAAAAAGCTGAGGCTGAGGCGGTTTAACCGTTCAAAACTAGATTCGTTGCTTTCTTTATGAAAAAGAGCTAGATTCGTGTCCTTGGCCGACTTGATTGAGTCAATTTGGTGAGCTCGGCATCGCACGACTTCAAGTCAACTATGGCAGAGTTGTTTTTATTTTTTATTTTATTTTTTAAGAAAAAAAAGAAACTGCTATAATTATTATGCCATCGTTTTTACAAAAAGATTCAAAAAATTCTATGTGAGATGCAAGGTGCGTACATGATTGAACCTACTTGCACTTCACTGCCTTCATTCTAATTCAATATTATAGCTACTAATGATTGTACTAATTACCATCTGCTTACCCTCGGGCCATCGCTTTTATTTTTATTTTTATTACTATTTCTATTTCTTTCCTATCAATTAAGAGCGAGAGAAGATAAAATCCATCGCTTACTATGAGAAGAGCAACACCGTCACCTTCTCCGGCCCATTCAATCCCCAGGAGCTCTTCAAGAAGCTCCGTTGCAAGGCCTGCAAGGTGATCAAGAATATCCAAGTTATGGTGGACCCTCCTCCCCAGTCCCAAGGACGCTACAAAGAAGGAGCCTTCCAAGGAAGCCAAGGAGAAAGATGGAACCACCAAAACCGAACCCATTCCAGAACCCTGCGAGGTAATCAACGACATTAAAATCATACCTGAGCTTCCCAATGTTCCGGAATGCCCTGAAAAGAAACCTGAAAAGAAACCCAAAAAGAAACCCGATGCTCCGAAGCCCGAAACCGCGCCCACCGATCTGGCCCGCTTGCTGCTCGTGTGGAAAGGTATACGGATGCGTGGCTGATCGCCCACGGATTATGGCCTCTAGTGGACCCTCTAGTACAGGGTTAGCCGGTTATTCTATGAGGAGGATCCATCAACGTTGTTACAAAAAAGATTCAAAAATCCAGTCTTGATTTCCGATCGCAATGGCTCGAGTTGGCTGCCCCCGTTTAGGCTTTCTTGAGTTTTGGTATTTGGGTGCGGGCGAGGAGGATTTATTTCGGTTTGATCCTATTGGTGATGTCTTACAGTCGTTCGCTAATTCTTGATGGATTTGATGCAAAGATATTCTAGGTTTTGCTTCTGGTTCCTATGTTTTTGAATATGATATCCCATTTTATTGTGGGGCGTTCTTGGCGGAGGGGATTGGAGCGGCTAAAATCGGGCGACGGCGACGGCGACGGCGGCTCGAGTTGGCTCCACTTGCGCTCGCGATGGTGTCTCTCAGGACGTGGGTTCGCTACGCCGTCACGAAGTTCGAGTACTCCGTGGTTCTTAGCTGGAAGGTACGAGCGCAATGGTTCTTATTAGCGCCGCCCCTTGCGTGTTGCCCCCGTTTAGGCTTTTTTTGATTTTTGGTATTTGGGTTGCGGGCGAGGATGTCATGGGTTTCTTGAAGTCGTTCGCTAATTCTTGTTGGATTTGAGGTTTTGCTTCTTGTTCGTTATTTCTTGATTTTTTTTTTTCAGTTCCTATGTTTTTTAGTCTGATATCCCATTTTGTTGTTTGTTAGACTGATAAGTCTTCTCCCCTTTTGATGTTGCTGTGTCCTGGTGAATTGCGAGGGTGTTTGCGGTCATCTATGGTTCAGTGAGTTCTGATGTCTCTTGTAATCGTTAACCGGTCTTGTTAATTTCTAAATGTCTATTTTCTTTGTTCCTTGGTTAGTTATTCCATTCTGTTTTCTTGATCTCGTATTCCCTTTTAACGCTGCGATTAACCAGCTTTCGTTTATTTCTTGCTTCCTCCATTTTTGGGTTTTAAACATTAGCAGGTACATTATTTGTTGTTACAGATGGTTTAAGATATTCTAACAAAGCAAAATATATGTTGATGATCTGTTTTTTCGGTTGTATATCTTGATTCCAATACCCTGATGGATTGTTAATAGGTTCTGATATGGATAATAACTAAAATAGTTAGAAAATAAAAGTTGGCTCTCAGTTCTGGGCGGCCCCCAGTCCTGGACGGCCCCTAGAGTCTGAGCGGCCCCAAGTCCTAGGCGGTCCCCAGAGTTTGGGCAGCCCCCAGTCCTGGGCGGCCCCCAGAGTCTGGGCGGCCCCCAATCCTGGACGGCCCTCAGAGTCTGGACGGCCCCCAGTCCTGGGCGGCCCCCAGAGTCTGGGCAGCTCCCAGTCCTGGATGGTCCCCAGAGTTTGGGCGGCCCCCAGTCCTGGGCGGCCCCCAGAGTCTGGACGACCCCCAGTCCTGGGCGATCCCAGAGTCTGGGCGGCCCCCAGTCCTGGGCGATCCCCAGAGTCTGGGCGGCCCCCAGAGTCTGGACGGCCTTCAGTCCTGGGCGATCCCCAGAGTCTGGGCGGCCCCCAGTCCTGGGCGGCCCTCAGAGTCCGGGCGGCCCCCAGTCCTGGGCGGCCCCCAGAGTCTGGACGGCCCCCCCAGTCCTGGGCGGTCCCAAGAGTCTGGGCGGCCCCCAGTCCTGGGCGGTCCCCAGAAGTCTGGGCGGCCCCCAAAGTCTAGAGGGCCCCCAGTCCTGGGCGGCCCCCAGTCCTGGGTGGCCCCCAAATTGAGAATAATATTCATGTCAGAACCACTAAACATGATAAACCGTCGTATTCGGAACAGAAATCGAGAAATATTAAACATCATAACGCTTTAAATGGTTCGAATAAGACAAGCACTGACCGTTTATCTAGAAAAAGGAGACACTGAACTTCTATTTTAGAGCCAGATGCCTTTTCTCTGACTCTGGCACCCCCACTAACCCTGACATTCCCTTGGGATGATCAAGGTCATCATGAAAATCCTTATCTTCATGAGCAAGTTTCTTAATACCCTTATTATTCATTATCACTGAATGACCACGTAGCGAAAAATAAAATAATAAAAGATGAACACTTATCCTACACGTGGATCTCTGAAAATAAAAATAAACAAATTAGGGGATAAGAAGGAGGAAGGAGGAGGAAGAAGGGACTTTTTCTTCTTCCTAAAAGAAATCTCATAACAACAGAGGAATCTGGTGATCCAGCATCAACAAATTGGCGCGCCAGGAAGGGGACCATCGTTGGAGCAGTGAGACGTACCTGTTCTACGGTTCCGTGAAGATGAACTCTAGATCTCTGGAAGAAGATCCTTCTGATTGGTCTGGGGGGCATCTCTCGCCTCCCAACCATGATCTCAAAACTCTCGGCTCTTCTGAGCCGGTGAGGTCAAACCCTCTGGTTCCTTCCTCGCCGCTGCCGGCTCCAACTATTCCTTAAGATCCACTGCTGATCCTCACCCAACAAGTTCAAACTCTTGTTGGAATGGTTCAGCAGATGCAAGAGCAGCATTCTAGAGGAGTCAGCAACGGCGCGAGCTGCCTCGGTTGCCTAGGTCGGCTACTCCTGTAAGCCGACAATCAGCTCGAGGGAGATCCCCTCCGACAAAGCCTCTCCGCCCTTACTCCTTCGAAAAGCGGCGCTCTCAAAGCTCCCACGACGACTCGCGCTCTTTGTCCATTCCCCTATCAGCCCACCTGCCGGGCGACGACGGGGAAGGAACCTTGTATAGAGCGCCGCCGGTGGCGTCGTCAGTCTCCTTCCAGTTCTCCTGAACCAACCGAAGGACGTATGACCGATAGAATGGAAAAGCGTCTTGAAGAGCAAGATCGCAGACTGGAGGAGCTCAGCCAAAGGATCAATAATCAACCGGGGTCGGATTATGACACCCGCCCCCCTCTCACTCGACGGATGATGGAAGAACCCATTCCAAGAAGATTCCGATTTCCTCAGTTAGACCCCTATGACGGTACCACTGATCCCCTAGATCATCTGGAGAGCTATAAAGCTATCATGCAGGTCCAAGGAGCAACGGATGCCCTCTTGTGCGTTGCCTTCCCGCCACCCTCCGTAAGGCGGCCCGTGTTTGGTATTCTCGTCTACCCTCACGCAGTGTTGATTCTTTTCGGCAACTGGAGAGATCTTTTCTAGCTCATTTCGATGCTTGTCGAAAAATTCCTCGAGTAGCAGACAGCTTATTCTCGTGCAGCAGCAGGAAGGAGAATCTTTGAAAGACTTTATAACTCGTTTCAAGGTGGCGGCCCTTGAAGTCTATCATCTTGAAGATGCTGTGGCCACCCTGGCTTTAAAACGGGGGCTCCATCCCTCCCGTTTTACTTACTCCTTGGACAAAAGACCTCCTTCTTCTTATGCTGATCTTCTGAGTCGTGCGCAGAAGTACATCCGCGCCGACGAGGCTGACTCATCCAGGAGAGGTGCACAAGAGAGGACTAACAAAAGGTCCGCTCGCCCAGAGTTGAACGGACCTCCTTCCAAGAAACCAGAGCCCTTGCGCCGGCCAATTGATCGCCGCAAGAGCCAGACTCCCAGAGAGGACCATCTTACACCCCTCTTAGCACCCCGGACTCACATCCTTATGGAGATTGAAAACGAGCCTTATCTACGGCGTCCGCCCCCGTTGAAGAAGGGCACTACCCGCGACAGAAGCCGCTATTGCCGTTTCCATAGGGATTATGGCCACGACACTGAAGAATGTCGGAACTTGAAGCAGGCCATCGAAGAGCTAATTCAGAGGGGATACCTGGGGCAATACGTCCAGAAGAAAGAGGCTCCTCCCATACCAGCCTTGATGGGACCTCCTCCCGCTCAAGCTGGCATTGATAACACCCCGACAGAAAGGATGGTGGGTATGATTTCCCACGGAAAAGCTTCATCTTCTAAAAGACCGAGGGAGGCGAAGAGTTAGATGATGTAATCCCGTCTGAGGGGAATATAGCGGGGAGTAATGTTGTAAAAGATGATAGCGTCGTCGTTTCGATGACGATTGCTAGGCATCCTGTAAAAAGAATCTTAATTGACAGTGGGAGCTCCGCTAATGTGCTTACTTATGATGCATTTCTTCGGATGAGTTTATCTCTGGATTCTCTTCGGCCCGTAGCCGTCCCTCTAGTTGGTTTCACTGGAGACTCCATCCGGGTAGAGGGCGAGATTACTTTGCCAGCTACGGCAGGATCGCCGCCGTGTCAAAGCACGGTTATGCTGGATTTTCTGGTAGTTCGGGTCCCCCTGGCTTACAACGCCATCCTTGGCCGTCCCGGATTTGAATATGTTAGATGCAGTTATATCTACTAAGCGCTTATTGGTGCAGTTCCCTACCAGGCAAGGAGTCGGTGTGATGCACGGAGAGGTAGACTCGGTCAGACCCTGCTATCATTTAGCCCCTAGTCCCCAGATGGCTAGTATTTCTCCGGTTGCCGAGTCATTTGACCCCAGGGAAGTTGAACGGAGAGGAGAACCAGCGGAGCTTCTGATATCTTACCCCCTGGGAGATGATCCCACTAAGATCGTGCAGATCGGTGAGCTCCTCTTCCCTGAGGTCCGGGATCAACTCCTAGCCTTCTTATCAATGAATGCAGATGTCTTCGCCTGGAAAGTAACGGATATGGTCGGGATTCCTCCGGAGGTGATTACTCATCAGCTTAATATTAACCCAAGCTGCCGCCCTGTCCGCCAGAAGAAAAGGAGTTTTGCTCCTGAGCGGCAGAGGGTCATTGACGAGGAAGTAGACAAATTGCTCGTGGCCGGTCATATTCGAGAAGCGCGATATCCTGATTGGCTAGCCAATGTGGTTATGGTCCGGAAAGCCAGCGGAGGATGGAGAATATGCATCGACTACACAGATCTTAATAAAGCTTGTCCTAAAGACAGTTTTCCATTGCCCCGGATCGACCAGTTAGTCGATTCGACTTCTGGTTATGAACTCCTTAGTTTCATGGATGCCTTCTCAGGGTATAATCAGATAAAATTGGACCCCTCAGATGAAGAGCATACTTCTTTTATCACTGAGAAGGGCATTTATTGTTATAAAGTAATGCCCTTCGGGTTGAAGAATGCAGGAGCTACCTATCAGAGGCTGATGAACAAAGTTTTTAAAGACCAGCTTGGCCGCAACATGGAGGTATATGTAGATGATATGTTGACAAAAAGCACCTGCATCACCGACCATGTCGCCGACTTGCGGGAAACTTTCCACAACCTCCGGCTCCATAGAATAAAGCTCAACCCGCGCAAATGTGCATTTGGAGTTACTGCAGGAAATTCTTGGGTTTCTTAGTCACCCGGCGGGGGATTGAAGCAAACCCAGAAAAATTCAAGCCATTCTCAATATGAGACGGCCTATGTGTAAGAAAGAGGTGCAACAACTCACCGGGAGGATAGCAGCGTTAAGCCGATTTTTATCCAGATCAGCCAAGAGGTGTCTACCTTTCTTCAAGGTCTTGCGTAAAGCAGACGGCTTCGAGTGGACAGAAGACTGTCAACAAGCTTTTGAAGAACTTAAGGAGTTCTTGTCCACACCACCCCTGTTATCCAAACCGGAGCAAGGAGAAAGGCTCTTCCTATATCTTGCGGCTTCTTCGGAGGCCGTCAGTTCCGTTCTGGTGCGTGTCGGCGACCATGCCGTTCAACGACCTGTATATTATACCAGCAAGGTGCTTCATGGTGCAGAAGAGAGATATTCAAAACGGAGAAAGTCATTTTCGCTTTATTCGTTTCTGCTCGACGACTCAGACCCTACTTCCAAGCCCATCCCATAGTCGTCCTCACTGATCAACCTCTCAGAGCTATTTTATCACGACCAGACACTTCTGGCCGGTTAGCCAAGTGGGCCATCAAACTAGGGGAATTCGACTTATCATTTCAACCCAGAGCATCTTTGAAATCCCAGGTCTTGGCTGATTTTCTAGTAGAATGCACCTGGTCTGAGCCGCATCAAGAAGAAATCCCCCAGATCCTTTTAGATGCTGGGGAGGAGGATCATGAAGCATGGGTCCTCCACGTCGACGGAGCCTCTAACTCACAGGGTAGCGGAGCTGGCCTCATTCTCGCTAGCCCAGAAGGCGCAGTACTAGAATATGCTCTTCGTTTTCTCTTTGAAGCCACCAATAATCAAGCTGAATATGAGGCTTTACTAACCGGAATCAAACTAGCGCATGGGATGGGAATTAAGAATCTCCGGGTTTTCACTGACTCACAGCTTATTTCCGCCCAGGTGGCAGGGGAGTATGAAGCTCGGGACCCTATCATGTTCCAATATCTGAACAAGGTCAGACTATTAATTCCTTTATTGGATCACTTCGCCATCAGTTATATACCCAGAGGTGAAAATGCTAGGGCCGATATGTTAGCCCGACTAGCTACCTCGGTGGATAGTGCCATGGGCAAAACCTACATTGAGTATCTGGAAACACCTAGCATCGAAGCTACTGAAGAAGCTTTGCCCATTATCCAAGAAGAAACCTGGATGGAATCTTATATCCGATATCTGAAAGACGGCGTTCTCCCAGCTGGTCGTGAAGAAGCTAAGCTGCTTAAGCGGAGAGCTTCTAAGTTTGTGCTACTAGAAGGTCAACTTTACAAGAAATCCTTCTCTCAGCCCCTCCTCAAATGTGTTAATTCGGTTGATGCGGATTATATCCTTAGAGAAATTCATGAAGGCATCTGTGGGAATCACTCCGGAGGCCGATCTTTAGCACGCAAGGCCCTCCGACAAGGATATTACTGGCTCACCATGCAAGAGGATGCAACCGAACTAGTGAAAAGATGTGATCGATGCCAACGGTACGCCTACATTCAGCGGCAACCATCTTCTCAGTTAAATTCTCTTTCTGCTCCTTGGCCCTTCGCTCAGTGGGGCATGGACATCCTCGGCCCTTTCCCTCCGGCATCAGGACAGCGCAAATTCCTACTAGTAGCCGTCGATTATTTTACTAAATGGGTTGAAGCTGAAGCACTCGCCAAAATTACTGAAGCCAAGGTCAAAACCTTTTTCTGGAAAGCCATTATTTGTCGATACGGCATACCACACACCCTCATCACTGACAATGGCCGACAGTTTGACAACAACACCTTCCGGACTTTCTGTACTGATCTCGGCATCCTGCAACGATTCACCTCCGTCGGCCATCCACAATCTAACGGAGAGGCTGAGGTTACAAATCGCATGATATTACGGGGACTAAGGACCAGACTGGATACGTCCAAAGGGAGGTGGGTAGAAGAGCTCCCGAGTGTACTCTGGGCATACCACACAACTCCCAGAACGCCGACAGGAGAAACGCCATTCAACCTGGTTTTGGTTCCGAAGCTGTTATTCCCGTCGAAATTGGCTTACCAAGTAGCCGAGTGGAAACGTACAACGAAGCAGACAACCTCCCTAATTTAAGAGCCAATCTTGACCTCATTGATGAAGCAAGAGATCGGGCTCGAATTAAGATGGCGGCATACCAGCAGCAGGTAGCGAGGTATTATAATACCCGCGTCCGCTCGAAGAGTTTCCGTCAGGGAGATTTAGTTCTAAGAAAAGCTTCGATATCCAAACCAACAGAAGGGGGCAAATTGTCTCCGAACTGGGAAGGGCCCTACCGGATAAGAGAAGTTCTTCACCGTGGAGCATACCAGCTTGAAGACCTAAATGGACAACTAATCCCCCGAACGTGGAATGCAGACAATCTCCGGCCATACTACCAGTAATGTAATGTATTTATCCAAATATTAAATGAGCCTACACATTTGAACACATATTTTAGATAATTCTTCAGAACGGCTCGGCGGCCCTACAGTCCAAAGGACACCCCCAGGCCGGTATAACTTGCCCCTGAGGAGGTTCAAGTCCGTGACTCAAGCGGCCCCAAACCACGATAGACGGCTCGGCGGCCCTACAGTCCAAAGGACACCCCCAGGCCGGTATAACTTGCCCCTGAGGAGGTTCAAGTCCGTGACTCAAGCGGCCCCAAACCACGATAGACGGCTCGGCGGCCCTACAGTCCAAAGGACACCCCCAGGCCGGTATAACTTGCCCCTGAGGAGGTTCAAGTCCGTGACTCAAGCGGCCCCAAACCACGATAGACGGCTCGGCGGCCCTACAGTCCAAAGGACACCCCCAGGCCGGTATAACTTGCCCCTGAGGAGGTTCAAGTCCGTGACTCAAGCGGCCCCAAACCACGATAGACGGCTCGGCGGCCCTACAGTCCAAAGGACACCCCCAGGCCGGTATAACTTGCCCCTGAGGAGGTTCAAGTCCGTGACTCAAGCGGCCCCAAACCACGATAGACGGCTCGGCGGCCCTACAGTCCAAAGAACGCCCCCAATCCGGTATGACTCACTCCTGAGAAAGTATAAATCCTTGGCTCGAGCAGCCTTGACTTAGATGGTTTTGAGTCACGCCATAGGCAGATATTCGGTTACCCTCGAGGTACAATTCTACAAAAACACTAAGTGGCCCCACAATCCTAAGAGCTTTGTGCTTCCTTGAACCTAGGATTAGCTCCCCTGCAGGGGCCCCTAAACTGCCTTATCAACATTCAAGGACTTACATCTTAATACAACACACCGGAAAACGACCCGAAGACTAGGATTTCCTGCCAACTCGTGGACGGATTCCCCAATCCTAAGTAGGAATCAAGGATTAAGCAGATGAAATGTTAAGTAACACCAAATAAATAAAGAGTAACATCTGCTCATTTAAAGTTAATCTACTAGGAAACTTTATAAAGTCTCGTCAATAGATAGACATTCATTACAAAAAGAGGTCCTTTAAAAGGACCAAGGCAAGGATAGAAAAACTAAAAAGTCAAAATAAATTTAGGCATCCTCAATCAATTCTCTGAATGCCCCTTCTCTGTATTGGGATCGGAAGCCGGCTCCTCAGTGAGGGGCATTTCTGCAGCAGGATCTTTGGTCGCCGCCACCCTGTCCGCCACGTCTTCGACCTCCATATCAGGAATTTCTTCGTCGTCCACAGGTCGAAAACGTTCAAGGTTCTTTAAGTTGAAGTGTCGGGCTAGCATCCGTTTACACCTCTCAAAGCCTTGAACAAAGGCGTCTAGGGCGGCCTCCTGGAACTCCGATTCGAAATCCGGGGAGCCCTTGTACTCCTTGATTGCATCCCGGACTTTGGCTTCGGCTATGGCCACCTTTTCTTGAGCTTCAACTTCGGCCGCGGCCACCTTTTCTTGAGCTTTGGCCTCGGCCACAGCTATCTTCTCCCGGGCCTCGGCCTCGACCGCAGCTATCTTTTCCCGGGCCTCCGTCATCACTGTTGCAACTCTGTCGAGAGCGTTCTTAGCATCTTTCTCGGCTAGAACCAATTTTTCTACAGCATCGCGAGCCGTAGCTTCCGCGTTATCTGCTCGATTTTCGTATGTTCTAGCCTAAGAGTAGTTTCTTTTAACCTCTCTTCCGTTGGCAACAACTTCGCCCGAACCTCAGATAGTTGAGCATCTAAGCTCTGCAGCTCCATTTCCGCCTTTCTCCGCCAGGTCCGATAGTCCTCCCGAATAACCCGAAGGTCGTGTAATGCTTTTGACTCTCGGGCCTTCGTCTCCACCAATTCTTTGTCTAAGCTCACACTCCGAGACTTGGCCTTGTTTAAGTCTTCGCGCAGTACAAAAAGGCCATTAGACATCTGCAAAATACATTCAGTGAATGCCCGAATTCGATAATCACAAAGAGAAAAGGTCGAAACTTTACCTGAAGCGCAGCTGTGAACATGGTGTCAAATGCCTCTTCTTGTGTTACCTTCCTCATTTTATCTTGGAACCTGGGCAGGATCGCAAGTTTAAGAACTGTCTCCGACAAGCAACTTTTGTACCCAGCGCCCTGATTAGGCGGTTGAGGAGATGGAGACAGATTTCCTAAAGCATCTGAGGGAGCAGGGGCAGGAACGCCCACTTCCTTTGACGACGAAGGACCTGGCAGATCGATTTCGACTGCTTCCGCACTCCCTACAGATCCCCCAGCGTCCTTAATGGGGGATGGAATGACTTCCGGAAGCTCCCTCTCGACAGGATCTCCTATCGGGATCCCCGTTGGAGGACTCGTCTCTCCTTCGCTATCTTCTATCAGGGTCGCTTCGGGAATAGCCGCCGGAGGCTGGGCCTGGCAATCCGATCCTGACTGACGGGGCTTTTTAGGTTCGTTCCCTGCCGCGCCATGCTCGCTCCTCTCTCTCTTTCGAAGGTTTGATACCAAAAAGTCTTGAGAAAACTTCATTGCTGCAATGTAGTGAACATAGGTTAGCTAAAAAAGACACCAAATAGGTTAGCTAGGAATACAAAGAAGAGGATAAGAAGAGGAAAAGAGAGATGAATTCTTCGAGGCTCACCGGGCGCTGCAGCCAGCGACACCGGCACGAACGCAACCTCCCGGAGATTATCCTCCGATAGCAATTCTTTACTGGGGGGAATGATGGTAGAGATTAGAGTGTTGAAAAGCTCACGGTCTCTCTCGTCAACACTAGCATTCTGGTTAGAACTGGTATCCGGGATACCCCAACCTACACCCAACCCCTCCAGATGTGCATAGAAAAACCGAGATTTCCACCCCTTGATCTTAGAAGGGAGATTAAGCCTAAGAACCCTTTTGGGCCTCGATGCGAAACTCCACCACCCATCCCTGACTGGGTTTCGAATCCTATATAGTGTTCTAAATAAAGAAAGTCTAGCGGAAGCCCCATGAAAAGAACAAAGTACTAGAAATGAAAATATAATACGAATAGAATTAGGAGTAAGCTATGCGGGATAAGGCGATATCGGTTCAATAAGTTTACAAAAAAAGGATGTAATGGCAGTCGTAGACCACCCTTAAAAAACTCTTCATATAAAGCGACCTTACCTGGTCGCGCTAGAGTGACCCTATCCTCAGGAAGGGGAACGGAGAGCCGAATGTCATCAGGGATCCCGAACTGGGCCCTAAGGTTCCTAAGATCCTGAGAGGATATAACAGAGGCAATGTCCGCCGGTCTAGCCAATGTAGAAACAATCGCGGGAGGCCCTACCTCACGACTGGTAGACGAAGAGGAAATCCTAGGGGACTGAGATAACAACCTAGACACGGGCTGTGCGGACCGAGCGACGGGTTGGTCCCCACGGATGGTTACCCCTCCCAGAGCCTGTCGACGTGCTTGAAGAATCTCCTCTCTGGAGGGCTCAACCAAGGGGCCCTTACCTTTCTTATCTACGTAGGAATCCATAAAGAGAGAAAGAGAAAGGGGAATGAAGGAGTCGACTGACCTGGGTTTGAAGAGGTAAAAAACGCAGGAGGATACACAAAATCAAAGATTAAGGGAAAGGGATGGCTCCCCCCTTTTATATATATATATCAGATGCGACGCCTCGAGCACCGCAAGGACACGTGGTAGTCCATCAGTGGAGCCGGACAAATGAAAAGACGCTATCCTCTTAGAGATAGGCGCCTCCCCTCCTTTCTCCCCTTTTCGAAATGTCACTTATCATGTACTGGACGTTTTGAAATTTGAATTTTTTCGCCCTTCTCCCTTGCACGTGCATGACACACCTGAATACAAGGAAGTCCGGGCGGCCCCCAGTCCTGGGCGGCCCCCAGAGTCTGGACGGCCCCCCCAGTCCTGGGCGGTCCCCAGAGTCTGGGTGGCCCCCAATCCTGGGAGGTCCCCAGAGTCTGGGCGACCCCTAGTCCTGGGCGGTCCTCAGAAGTCTGGGCGGCCCCCAGTCCTGGGCGGCCCCCAGAGTCTAGCGGCCCCCAGTCCTGGGCGGCCCCTAGAGTCTGGACGGCCCCCATTCCTGGGTGGCCCCTAAATTGAGAATAATATTCATGTCAGAACCACTAAACATAATAAACCGTCGTATTCGGAACAGAAATCGAGAAATATTAAACATCATAACGCTTTAAGTGGTTCGAATAAGACAAGCACTGAAACACCGCCGTTTATCTAGAAAAAGGAGACACTGAACTTCTATTTTAGAGCCAGATGCCTTTTCTCTGACTCTAACACCCCCACTAACCTTGATATTCCCTTGGGATGATCAAGGTCATCATGAAAATCCTTATCTTCATGAGCAAGTTTCTTAATACCCTTATTATTCATTATCACTGAATGACAACGTAGCGAAAAATAAAATAATAAAAGATGAACACTTATCCTACACGTGGATCTCTGAAAATAAAAAATAAACAAATTAGGGATAAGGAGGAAGGAGGAGGAAGAAGGGACTTTTTCTTCTTCCTAAAAGAAATCTCATAACAACAGGAATCTGGTGATCCAGCATCAACAGGTTCCATTCACTATCTTTTGTTATTTCTCATCCTGATACCTTTTCTGGTGCTCAGCGAAAGAGGTATGCACGCAATGGTTCTTTCTTTTAATGCGTCCGAGGGGCATGCTAGACAGAACCACTCTTAATAATTATCTGTCAATGACCCCTTGTTTTGCTAATAATTGAGTGCCTTCTCTAACATCTAGGCTCTTGGGATAAAGAGTAGTCTTAAGAGATGATCTGGAAACTTATCAAATGAAGGGCAAAGATTTTATTTTGAGAACAACACAGATATCTTGAAGTGACACAAAGGATGATTTTCGAGGATGTTAATTGTATTTCTCCATGGGGCATTTGGTTTATGAAATCTTTAAAGATTTCATGGCAATGTTTTAACGGTATTGTTACATTGCTCTGGTTGGTTTAGAATATTTGCAAATGTTGATGGGAATCTAACATTCATTTTGCAATTAGACTATTGCCTAGGTAATCTCACATTGCTGGCCAGTAGGGTTGTTCTTATTGTGTTTCCCCATATTACCCTTTGAAACAAAACATACTCAACTCAACTAAGCCATTTCCCAACTACACCATTTGAAACAAAACATGCTTGTGATAAAATAATTTTAATATTAAAATACTATTGCTTTCAGTTTGAAAGCACCCTCATGAGTGGTGTCTGATGTTTCTGATGCTAGTATTTAAACCAGATTTTCTTGATTCCAATTTGATGGTATTTTGGATTCCATTTTCCAATGTTGGCAAGAGAATCATGATTCAGAGGCTGAAATTCAGATTGAAGATTTGCAGTAATTAAAGATATCATATTCAATTCAGGGGGTTTCTTATCTTTGGCGTGGATCAAATATATTTTTTCATGTCCCACTAGCAAGCCAAAATTATGATCTCTGCTTTTGTTGTAGTTCATGAAAATTTTTCTTTGGAGGGACCTCTCAGTATCCTGAAAGTTGTAATTATTGCCTTGTTAAGCAGATTTGTTCTCTTAGTTTTCATGCTAGGCTACAGATGGAAGGTATTTTCAGAGAATTTCGGGTTTGGTGGACTGCAGTGAGCTTCGATTTCTTTCCTTGTATACAAGGTTCTCTTTTTCTTCTGTTTCAGCAGCATGCTCGATTTGTTTACAATATACTGGAGTAATAACATGGAAAGGGGTGAGGTTGACATCTCATCCACAATTAACTAGGTTTATTAGCTTCAGCATTGGCAGACCAGGTAAACTGATCTCTATTTTTGTAGAGTACTGCATATTTTGCTGAAGGCATTCTTTTTGTTGGAATGCACTTTTGTCTGCCATCATGTCATGGCTGTTATTTGCTGGCTTGTATTGTCACAATGATTTGATGGTTCGTTCCTTATTATCAGATCTCGGTTTATATTTTGAGAAGTCAATTGCAGACTTAAAAATCATCTGCTGCCAAGATTAGTTTTACCATTCTCAGATAATACTTTTCATTTTAATTATTAAGTACATTTGTTTGACCAGGTTTTTGATTAAAACACCCGATGCTATAAAGCTACAATAGAACAGTAGGCTTGTGGCATGAATTTTGGGAGGTGTCTATGGTGTTGACGTTTGGTGCAGATTGTGAAGTTAGTTGCATTTGATTATCTACATAGTTAGTCTGGGAAAGTGCTGATTTTCCATCTCTTATTGTTGCAGTGGCACGTGATCTTCTTGGGGTTTATGAACTCTTCGGATTTCTCTTCTGATAATGACTTGTGCGATTTGGTTCAAGCTCAGATTTTTCTGTGTCAGGAGTTTCTTTGAATTTGGGTGTTTCTGGCTTAAACATTAAGTTCTTATTGTTGCTCCTCTTTTCCTGGTCATGCTGGAAATGTATCCTTTGCATATTAATTCAGCCAAAAGGATGAGATGAATACAAGAAACTGAAGGGGAAAAAATCTTGGAAAGTAAATTGTTCACTGATGAAGGAAAATCTGTAGCTGGTCATTGGTCAAGATGGAATGGAAAACATGAAATGTTAGACTTCTTGGATTGCTTTTATTTCTTTTGGCTTACTAAAGTTCATGTGATTTTGATGTTATACAACGTTTCACTGTAAAGTAAATCGTCATTGTGGGAAATCTGTAGCTGATCATCATTCAAGATTAAATTTTTTGGATTGCTTTTTTTGCTTGCTAAAGATTATGTAGATTTTGACATTGTCTGTACTTTGTATTAGTGTATTACCTGTGAGTCAGTGCCTTGATTTAGTCAGCAATTTTGCAATGACAGCATCTACTGATGCAGTTATATGAAGGGGTTGGCTCAAGATATGATTCTTGCGAAGGTGTTTCATGTTTTATCACTGAAGTCTATATTGATTCTATTAAATGATATTCATTTAGCAATATTGTTATTTAGGACCAATAGGTGTCATTGTTTCTCATTCTTTGCAGCCTCTTGTGTGCTTGTAATGGTGAAGGCACTGCTTTGTATTAGTGTATTACCTGTGGTCAGTGCCTTGATTTAGTGAGCAATTTTCTGCAATGACAACATCTATTGATGCAGTTATATGAAGGGGTTGGCTCAAGATATGATTCTTGCTAGGGTGTTTCATGTTTTATCATTGAAGTTTATACTGATTCTATTAAATGATATTTATTTAGCAGTATTGTTGTTTAGGACTAATGGAGTGTCATTGTTTCTCATTCTCCTTTGCAGCCTCTTGTGTGCTTGTAATGATGAAGGCATTACTTAGTTGTTGGAGTTTGAGAAAAGTTCTTCCAATTATACAAGTTCTTTTTTCTTAATCAACCATTTGAATAGATATCATGGGTGTTGATTTGGTATTTTGGAGAGCTTAGACTTGGTTAAATTTTAGTGGATCTTGGTGGGTGGATCAAGCCTGGACATGCATGGTGCTAAATTACTGCACCTAGAGTACTAGGATATAGATCAAGACTGAGCTCAGAGCAAAGGATCACTTAGATGAGCTTCTTTCTACTATGAGTGAAGCAGTGATTTTTCATGCATTGGTGTGTGTTGGAGCTGATGTAGATTATGTGTTTGTTGACTGGCTTAGTACCTGTTACACTTTATCTCGTTCTATTCTGTACGCCTTTGTTCCAAATATTCTAATTTTTGTTATGGGTCATTTTCTCTTGTTTGCTTCCTGTAACCTTGATTTGATCGGTTAAAGGCATCATGGGGAAATTAAAGTGAAGAATCAATTTTTGATGATGGGTTTTGTGTTGTAGGAGACATTTCAGCTGATGAATGGTTGTTTTTTGACTATGATTCAGAGACTGTTAGCTTCTTAATTGTTTTATCAGTATGAGGATTATTGATGCTTTTACTCTAGTAGGTAGAGTTGTTAGATTTGCATAAAGGCACTAATTTCTCGAAGTTTTGCAGTGGGCAAGGTTGTTGACTCAATTTTAGGGTTTACTTCTTTGTACCGTGGATTGAATCTGATTTCATGTGATTTTTTTTTAATTTTGAAAAGAATTCAACTGTATTAACAAGTACTTTCAGTGATCTATAGGAATCAGTCTTTGATTAGTTTTTGAATATTACCAATTAAATATTTTGGGTTCAAATCTGCTTCCTTACTTCCCTGCTGCCAGCATTGAGTTTGTGGTATTTGCTTTAATACTATTTTCAGATTCGGAGGCTAAAATTCAGGTTGAAGAGTTGCAGTAATTAAAGACATCATATTTCAATTCAGGGGGTTTCTTATCTTTGATATGGATCAAATATATTTTTCCATGTCCCATTAACAGGCCAAAATTATGATCTTTGCTTTTGTTGCGGTTCATGAAAATTTTTCTTTGGAGGGATCTCTATAAGTTGTAATTATTGCCTTGGCCGGTAAGCTATTGTTTTCTTGCGAATAGTAGGCAGATTTGTTCTCTTAGTTTTGATGTTAGGCCACAGATAAAAGGTATTTTCTGAGAATATAGGATTTGGTGGAGTGCAGTGAGCTTCAATTTTTTCCTTGTATACAAGGTACTCTTTTTCTTCTGTTACTAGTATGCTGGTTCAGTTCCCATTTTTTCTTGAAGATGTGGCTGCACGGTTGGGCTGCCTTCATAGATGATCCAAAATGATGACTTTCTTCTCGCTTATGGTTTGTTTCTGTCACTAAAGTTGTATGCATTTATGTAGTGACTTTCTATAATACGAAACATCATATTTTACTTTATGGTAGCCCAGTCTATTGTTTCACAAGCAAATTTGATTGGCTATTTTTTTTCATTAAAGTTGTAATTATTTTTTGCGGTGACTTTCTATAAGATGGAATAATGCATGTTTTACTTTTTATGGCAGCCTTTTGTTTCACCAGCATGCTCGATTTGTTTACAATATACTGGAGTAATAACATGGAAAGGGGTGAGGTTGACATCTCATCCGCAATTAACTGGGTTTATTACCTTCACTATTGGCGGACCAGGTAAACTGTTCTCTATTTTTCCAACAATACTCATTAGTTTATATATTTTGCAACACAATGCTCAGCAGTTTATGAAAAATCTTATTAGAAACTCTTAGATGTCCAAAAGTTGAAGTTTTGCAATAGATAGTTGGTGTGGGCTCTCCCAAGGTTTATTTATAGATGAAGGATGTGACATAAGGAGAGATTTTTTTTGTGGGGTTCAGGGATTGAGATAAGGATAGAAGGATAGGGTTTAGATTGAAATAAGGATAAAGGGATATATGGTAAGACTGAAATATTGGCTAAGGTGATAGTTACTGAGATTGAGATAAGGATTTGTTCTCTTAGTTTTGATGTTAGCTACAGATGAAAGGTATTTTATGAGAATTTAGGATTTGGTGGAGTGCAGTGAGCTTCAATTTTTTCCTTGTATACTAGGTACTCTTTTTCTTCTGTTTCTTTTACTAGTATGCTCGTTCAGTTCCCAATTTTCCTTTAAGATGTGGCTGCACGGTTGGGCTGCCTTCATAGATGATCCAAAATGATGACTTTCTTCTCGCTTATGGTTTGTTTGTCACTAAAGTTGTATGCATTTTGTAGTGACTTTCTATAATACGAAACATCATATTTTACTTGTTATGGTAGCCCAGTCTATTGTTTCACAAGCAAATTTGATTGTCTGTTTTTATCATTAAAGTTGTAATTATCTTTGCGGTGACTTTCTACAAGATGGAATACTGCATGTTTTACTTTTTATGGCAGCCTTCTGTTTCACCAGCATGCTCGATTGTTTACAATATATTGGAGTAATAACATGGAAAGGGGTGAGGTTGACATCTCATCCGCAATTAACTGGGTTTATTAGCTTCACTATTGGCAGGCCAGGTAAACTGTTCTCTATTTTTGCAACAATACTCATTAGTTTATACATTTTGCAACACGATGCTCAGCAGTTTATAAAAATCTTATTAGAAACTCTTAGATGTCCAAAAGTTGAAGTTTTGCAATAGATAGTTGGTGTGGGCCTTCCCAAGGTTTATTTATAGATGAAGGATGTGACATAAGGAGAGATTTTTTTTTGTGGGGTTCAAGGATTGAGATAAGGATAGAAGGATAGGGTTTCGATTGAAATAAGGATAAAGGGATATATATAAGACTGAATATTGGATAAGGTGATAGTTACTGAGATTGAGATAAGGATGAAGAGATACGTGCGATTGATGATTAAGGTATAATTATGTGTTATTATTATTATTTTCCACGAGATCTCTCTTTAATTATTTTATTTTATTTCCTTCTTTTATGTTTTGTGTTTTATTTTTGATTTTGATATTTGAATTATATTTTTTAAAATTTTTATTTTTTACCAATTGCCATGTATCGATACATTGCCATGTATCCGCAACCGATATCGACCTGCCAATTTTGCCTTGTTCATTTGAATCCAAAAGAAATTATCAATTCATATGCCCCACATTGAGACATTGAAAGATCTAAGAATCTAATAGCATTGAAATCAGGTATGCTTTCTACGTGGTAAAAGTTTTGTCATTACACAAATTAAACAAAAGACTAAAGAAAATGCATGAATTTTAAAGGGAAAATATTTAGAAAAGATAACTTTTTAAATAACTAGGCAATAAAATATATAATTAAACAACTGAACAAAAGTAAGCTAAGTAAGCCTTTGAGTAAATTGAATAACTTGTGGAATTCACAAGCACGATAGGTTAAGGATTTCAAACAAGGAGTTCTAACTGTTAAATTAATCAATAGTTTATCATTCTATATTATTATCTTTTGTGACCTATATACTTACAATGCAAATAATGTGCAAAGGAATCTAGCATTTATAATGTTTTTTTTTTTTTTTTTTGCTTCGATAGTTGTTTCCTTTTAATATTTGGTTTATCATGTCCCTATTTTCTCCAACCTGAACTGCTATTCTGCTTTCTAGTTTTCAAAGTTGTGTTCATCTTCTATAAATGTTCGTTGTAAGAAGATTGATCTTTTCTTTATTCATGTTGTTGTTTCAATATCTTTTTTTTTTCATTATCTGGATGATATATGCTTATTAGGTGAGTTCCCTGTGGCAATGCCAAAGTCAATTTTTTCTCCTTATAAAGTCAATTTTTTCTTCTTATTTAGTGGATGTGCTTATTGTCTATCATACTTGCATTTAGATATTTGGTTGGAGCTATACGTGAAAACAGGGAATATAGTGATATTATAACAACAATGTTTTATGGCTTCTTATGTATTCAATTTTTGAAATGATGATACCTTTCGAAATTCTCTGTCATATTAAATTGTGATCATGAAACCAAGGGCTGTAGCAGTGGAGCACATATCCAAGGTGATGCTATTGTGATTTTTGATTATGCTCTTTTCTATATTTGATTGGCCAGCTAAGTTGCTGAAAGGATTACATAGCTGAAATTCTTGATTTTACAAGTTGGTGTAAGATTCAACTACCTTTACATTTCTTTTTCTAGATACCAACTCTTTTCTTTTTAGTATTTATTAATCTTTGTGATAGTCTCTAGCTCCATCCTACTTGTAAAGCTAAAATTTTGCATGACACCTTGATAGGCATCATGTCTGTTCTTATGCATGTTGGGTTTTCTATTTTTTCCCTTTTTTCATTTGGTATAAAGTAAATTTCTTGTAAAATTTGCATTTGCTATTAAGGATATTTTAAAAAAGTTTTGCTTTTGCTGGTCATGGTTTTGAAACTTTTGAAATTCTAGTATCAGTGAGTTTATAATAACGTAACTTTAGTTATGTTTTTAATTAAGATCTTATTATTTGATAGGTTTCAAAACTGCTCTTTGAATCAAAATCTATTAATTTTTTATTGGATTGAAAATATAGGACATTTCTTTAAAATCTTTTGATACATGAATCTTATTATGGAGTATGTTAACTTTTAACCAACATGCTAGATTTATCTAAACGTTATTGGCTTTTAGGATGAAGGTGCAGGTGGTAGACAATAGGAAAAAATATGTCTTGGAGTTGTTAGGTTCTAAGAAAATTCTTTCAAGAATTTTGGTTGCTTTGGATATGATTTCATGTCAAGCAACATTATTGAAGACTTGGGAACAGTGAGTTTAAGGTCTCACAAGCCAGAAATTCGTTCTCTGTCCATAGCCTCCTTTCTTCGTGGAAATAAAAGGCTGATCATTTTTTTTTGTTACCTTGCTATCAATTACAACCAAGCAAGTAAGCATTCCATACGTGCCACTTTTCTTTTTTATCTTGTTTATTATACAAAGCACTTGCAAGCTTCTTTTTGACCATTAGTGGTACAAGAAATTTTGATGTTACTTTTGCACTTTGAATTTTATTTGTTCTGGGCATGAACTAGTTGCTAGAAGCACATAATTTGTGAGCCTGCTTCTCCTAATATCTTTTTGGATTTTTATTGTAATGTAGTCTAGTTGTAGGATCCAAATAGAGTGTAAGCTCCTATTAACATAACTGTGTACTTTGCACTAGTAGCAGTGCAATGAAGAGCAGTGTTTCCACTTTGTAAAAATGTTCAAAACTATTATACATCCAAGAGAGGTACGACATAATTACTTTCTTTTTATCTATGCCTAGATACTCCTTTTGAAACTATTCTCATGTTTGCACTGAATTACATTTGGAAATTAATATTGAAGTTTTAAATCAAATAAATATCATTGTAATCGCACTAGAACCACCATCAGATTGCTTATGCGGAAATGTTAACTTATTTTCTTTAGTTTTGTAAGCAACAATTAGCTTAATTAAGCATTATTGGATGATTAGTAGTGAACTACTGACTCGATAAAACAATTTATTCCTTGGTCAGCAACTTAAAATAAACCACCATCAGGTTTCCAAGGTAATAAGTTGAGATGAATTTTTGTCCACTCAGGATGTAATGAAGTTACATTTATATCAATTCCACTAGCTGATTTTTTTTCTAAATTAATTTATATGTGCTTTGCCTTTTGAATTATCATTAAAGGATCCTATGTGCAGTTTTTGCTACCAATATTATCATTGTAGGGAGTGCAAATTCTCATGCACTACTAATGCTGGATCCTTTCGAGCTTAATTTGGCAATAAGACTTCTTATGAGGTGATTGATCTCGACCTTAAATTAGGATTCCCTTTTGGCTTCATCGGGCTTAATCTGACTTGATATAGTTGATCTAACTTCATTTGAACTCAATCACAACCTAATCTGACTTGATCATCACCTTGGATTTACTAATTTGTAGAGAGAAAAGGGGTGCCTATAGTCCTATAAGTTGCATTTTTCAATTCTGGGATGAATATAAAATGCAACAATCTAACTTTGTTTAGATATATGTTTGATGCATTCAAATCCAATATCTGATGTAGCGCTCTGTTGTGTCACCCATGATCGGTATTGTAAATTCAGCTGCCTATGCTAGTTGCACACTTAATGATAGTCTTTTAATCTTTGCTGGCTTTTCATTTTGCTATTACAATCATGGACATATACATATAATGTGAATGTTGTTACAGTTTTAGAGGCTTGGCGCTTAATGGCTTTTGAAGTAATAGGGGACCTTTAAGATTAATGTATAGTTTAGGATGCTTTGACATGATGCCTTAAACTGCATGTTTTGGTTATGTTTTTCTCTATTGTTTATGAAAGTTGGCTCAAATTATTAACACTTAAGATATTTGATGTGTTGCCATATTATATGCTGAAACATGCTTTATACAATGGAGCTAAATCAGCATGCTATTCCTACGATCTTATTCTAAAAGAGATGCCTGAATGAGAGGATCTATGCCTGAATACTTCTTGACTGTATTTGCATTCTTTTATTTCATACTTAAACATTATTTCATATGATATTTGCTGAACTTGATTACTTGAGCATGATCTTAAACATATCACGAACTATAAGTTTTATTGGCCACTTGAGGTGGTCATCTTGTTTACATAGAAATTGGGAATGACAAGTTGGTTGAAGCAAAACAAACTAGTAAAAGCTAGTGATGGCGAGGAAACTTCATGGCCAAGAGAATGAGAGAGTCTTTTAACTTAAACTCTCTTGCAGGCACTTTAAAATATCCTATTCTGGAAAGACCAAATGGAGTATTGGATCTAATTCAATTACCTTGAAATTTCATTGCCACCATCTAAGAGTTTTCTGTGCATGCTTTTTTCAACAAGACCTAAAAAGACTCAAATTTTACGACCAATCTAGTTCAAGAAAACTATTGAACGACACTTTTGTTTTACAAACTTTCTAGCATAAGGTACTTGACTGTTGTGCAGAATTTTCTTAAAGGAACTCCACTGCCTTCTTTTAGGCTATCACCCTCTTGAACTTCCTGTTGCTTAAGACAAACCTAGAGCTCCACCTCTTATCACATTTAAATTGAGTTTATTTTCATTTCATAGAAAGTTGGTTCTACTCCTATGTTTTTCTTTGGAAATTTCATTGTAAGACTTGCTTGTGATCAAGATCTCACATACTTAAATTTACTAAACAATCAAGTCAAACATCATGTGCCTTATGCTGAACACCTTGATATCACTTACTTTTGTTGTCCAAGAATATAACTTTTAATAGTTGAATTTACTGAACACCAAGTACCCGACACCACCATATGGCTCACCAACCACCTGCAGTCGCACATGGCCCACTAACTGTCTGCGATTGCGCATGGCCACTATCTGTAGCGCCGCCTGTCTAACACGACTAGGTCCATCTGCCATGTTGTGCCGCGCCTGGTAGGCGATTGGTGGGGCAAGACACTTCTGACATGCTTAGTGTCGGTTGCGACCTGTCCCTGTCAGTCTGGCCACCTGCCCACTATCGGACAACAACGCATTGAAATTAACCATCTTTCGAGAGCAGGAAAGAGGATCTTCGGACAGGTATTAAACCTACATTCACAACGAGGGAAGGGATATGAACTCAAGTTCTCTAGCCATTTTTATTAGCTCTATTTTTTCACTTTTTCGAGTCGCTTACTTGAGCGTCAGAGGGTCCCCACCGGTGCAATCAGTCTCTGGGGACTTTCATGCAGGAGTTTCTTCGAGGAGAAGGATCTCTGTTTTTTGATGTCAGAGGAACATGACTTGGCAGCAACAGATTGGTGCGCTAGGTAGCGGGGTCAGAAGAGAGTAAGCTTCGAACCCAGCCAACTACGGACTCTTCTTCCCTAAGCAGTTGAGAGATGGTGGTGACACGTGCACAGGAGGTTTCCACCAGCTATGCCGAGGGGCATCTCCAGGGAGCCGAACCATCGAAGGCCAGTCCCCTCGCTCCCCAGGCTGGTGTTTTCGCACCGTCGTTGCCATCGCCATCGCAGCAAGACGATCGGATCGTCACTATGACCATGCAAGTCCAATTGCTAGTGGCGGCGGCGGTCAGGTATGCAGCTGACAATCGCGCAGCGACAGTCGGAGCCACCCTTATCGGTCCCGAGGGTGGTCCAAGCCAGCATTCCATCTGGGGGAGGTCTTCCCTTCGGAAGGTCTGCCACCGCCACGCTTCGCCCAAGCACCATCGCCGGAAAGCCTCTAAGAGGCTCCATCCCCTTCTCGCCATGCCAGCGCTTCCCCATAGTGGCGGCATGGGAAGGATGCGGAGCGCACACGTCTGCATCGTCGCCACCCTTCTCGTCCTTGGAATCTTCAAGGGAGGGATCTTTTAATGGCGGATCGCTTGCCGACTGAGCGATGGCTAGATGAATACAACCAACGGCTGGAGGAGCTCAGCCATCGGATCATCAACCGTCGGAGGCGGATTACGACAGCCGTCCACTCTGTTCCGCATCATGGAGAGCCGATCTCGACCCGGTTCTGTCTCCCTCAGCTGGACCCGTACGACGGCACCACCAACCTCCTAGACCACCTGAGAGTTACAAGGTCCTGATGCAGGTCCAGGGGCAACCGACTCCCTTCTTTGCATCGCCTTCCCGCCACTCTAAGGAAAGCGGCCCGAGCGTGGTACTTTGCTTGCCGCTGCGCAGCATTAACTTTTTTTGGCAGCTGGAGAGGGCCTTTCTGGCATACTTCGATGCATGCTGGAAAATCCTGCGGTGGTAGACAGCTTGTTCTTCGTCCAGCAGAGGAGCGGCGAGTCGCTGAGGGACTTTGCCCGATTCAAGGAAGCTGCCCTTGAGGTCTACAACCTCGAGGACTCAGTGGCCACTCTGGCCTTAAAGTGAGGGCTCCGTCCCTTCGTTTCGCTACTCCCTTGACAAAAAGCTGCCCGGCTCTTACGCCGAGCTGCTGAGCCGGGCGCAAAAGTATATCCGCTCCGATGAAGCCAACTCCTCTCAGCGTGAGGCGACGGGGGTTTCAGCAAGAAGCAAGCCCATTCCGAGCCTGCTGAGGCCCGACCCAGGAGGCTCGAGCCTTCCCGTCGATTAGACAACTGACCGCGAGCGCCACTCCCAGGGAGGGACCCTTCATTCCTCTGCTCGCCCCGATATCCCACATTTTGATGGAGATCGAGGGCGAGTCGTACCTTCAGTACCCTCCTTCCATGAAGCTAGGGACCCCTGCAATACAAATTTCTACTGTTGCTTCCATCGGGACCACAACCACGACACCGAAGACTGTCACCAACTGAAGAAGGCGATTGAGGACCTCATCCAGCATGGCCATATGGGAAAGTTCGTCTAGAGGGAAACCCGGGTGTGCCCGACCCGTCGGCACCTCCGCCACCTCAAGTCAGGGTCGAAACACCCCAACCGAGAAAATAGTGGCTATGATTTCCTAGGGGGTAGGCAGCGCTCCCAAGAGGCCACGGGAGGATGAGGGATTAGATTCTGTAATTTTCTTCTTTAAAAGGGACTTAGAGAGGGTGGTTAACAACAATGATGACAGCGTCGTCGTGTCAAACGATCGCAAAGCACCCTATAAATAGAATCTTAGTTCACAATGGAAGCTTGGTTGATGTTTTGAGTTATGATGCCTTTGTTCGAATGGACTTGTCCCCTGACTCCCTCCGACCTATTACCATACCCCTGATGGGCTTCACCGAGACTCCATAAGGGTCGAGCGAGAGATCACTCTCCCGATCATTGCTGGGATGCCACCATGTCAAAGCACGGTCTTCATGAATTTTCTGGTTGTTCGAATCCCCTGGCCTACAACGCCATCCTCGATAGACCCAGCCTGAACCTCTTGGACGCTGTCATTTTCACCAAGAGACTGCTCGTGAGGTTTTCCACCAGCAAAGGAGTCGGGGAGATGCGGGGAGAGCGGAACCCAGTGCCACTCTGTTACCACATGGCCCCCAGCCCTCAGAGGGTGACAGCTGCACCGGCGCCAGAGTCACTCGACCCTCGAGATTTGGAGAGGAGAAGGGAACCGGCCGAATATCTACTAACTTTCCCGTCGGGAGAGGACCAGGCGAGGACTGTCTAGATCGGAGCCCTACTCGTCGAAGAGGCACGCGACCAACTTCTCGCTTTCCTGCAGCCAATTCTGACATCTTTGCATGGTCGGCGTCTGACATGCCGGGTATACCTGGAAGGTAATTACCCATCAACTGAACATCAACCCAGGATGTCGACCCGTTCGGCAGAAAAAGAGGATTTTCACCCCGATCAGCAGAAGGCCATTGACGAGGAGGTTCGCAAGCTGGTGGCCACTGCCACATTCGAGAGGTCCACTACCCTGACTGGCTAGCCAACATGGTCATGGTTCGCAAGGCCAGCGGGAGCTGAAGGATGTGTGTTGACTTCATCGATCTTAATAAGGCATGCCCCAAGGATAGCTTTTCGTTGCCTCGGATCGATCAGCTGGTGGACGCCACATTCGGCCACGAGACCTTCAGTTTTATGGACGTCTTCTCAGGGTACAACCAAATCAAGATGGACCCGACGAACGAAGAAGCTACTTCGTTTGTGACCGAGAAGGGCATATACTGTTACAAAGTAATGCCCTTTGAGCTAAAGAATGCTGGGGCCACCTATCAAAGGCTAATGAACAAGGTCTTTGAAGACTAGATCGGGCGCAACATGGAAGTGTACGTGGATGATATGCTAACCAAGAGTATCCGTACCGCTGACCATATTGCTGACCTAGCGGAAACTTTCAATAATTTCGCCAATTTCAGATGAGGCTGAACCCCGCAAGTGCACCTTCGGGGTTACAGCGGGCAAGTTCCTAAGCTTTATGGTGACGCAGTGAGGGATCGAGGCGAATTCCGAAAGATCCGAGCCATCCTTGACATGAGGCCCCCAGCTAATAAGAAGGAGGTGCAATGCTTGACTGAGAGGGTGGCAGCCCTGAGTCGTTTCCTATTCAAGTCGACGGAGAGATGCCTGCCTTTCTTCAAGGCGCTGCTCAAGGTCAATGGCTTCGAGTGGACAAAGGAGTGTCAGAAGGCCTTCGAGGAGTTGAAAGAATTCCTATCCACTCTGCGGGGCGGGGAGGAGCTTTTCCTCTACCTCGCGGCTTCCTCCGAGTCCATCAGCTCCGTGCTCATCCGCATGGATGTCGACGGGATGCAGAGGCCAGTTTATTACACCAGCAAGGTGCTTCACGACGCATAGACTAGGTATTCCAGAACCAAAAAGATCATCTTTGCTCTGATCATCTCCATTCAGCGTTTTAGGCCTTATTTCCAAGCCCATCCTATTGTGGTGTTTGCAGACTAGCCCCTTCGGACGATCTTATCCCATCCTGACACCTCCGGTCGACTGGCGAAGTGGGCCATCAAGTTAGGGGAGTTTGACCTGTCCTTTCAGCTAAAGTCAGCAATGAAGTCCCAAGTGTTAGTCGACTTTCGGATTGAGTGCACATGGGCCGAGGAGCAACCGGAGGGACCGCACCCAGAGTCCCTAGACAAGATGACCGAGGCGGAGAAGATGGCTGGATCCTGCATGTGGATGGCACATCTAACTCAAAGGGGAGTGGAGTCGGACTCATCCTCGCCATTAACAACCAAACGGAGTATGAAGCCTTGCTAACGGGAATGAAGCTGGCCGAAGAACTCGGAGCGAGGCGTCTCAGAGCTTTCATCGACTCTCAACTTGTTTCCGAGCAAGTTGCCGAGGAGTATGAGGCCCGAGATCCCACCATGTCCGGTTACCGAGTAAGATCCAATCTCAGGCCTTCCTTTTCTCTTACTTTTGTGTCAGTTACATCCCCATGGGTGAGAATGCCAGAGTTGATGCATTATCCTGCTTGGCCATTTCGGCCGACGGGGCTTTGGGAAGAACATACATAGAGCATCTGGAGGTTCCAAGCATCGAAGCTATAGAGGAGGCCCTACCGGTCACCCAGGAGCCTTCTTGGATGGATGCTTACAACCGGTATCTTACCGATGGCACCCTTCCTGAAGACTCGACTGAGGCTAGGCTACTCAAGCGGCGAGCTTCAAAATTTTTCATGATGGACGGGCGGCTCTACCGAAGGTCCTTCTCGTACCCAATTCTTAAGTGTGTTGGCCTCATGGAAGCCGATTACATCCTTCATGTGGGAGTCACCAGGGGGCCAGAGCGCTGGCATACAAAGCCCTATGCCAATGATATTACTGGCTCATGATGAAAGAGGACGCCGCCGAGCTAGTTCGAAAGTGCGATAGCTGTCAACGATATGCCAATATCCAGTGGCAGCCGACTTCTCAGCTGAACCCCCTAGCAGCCCCATGGCTCTATACTCAGTGGGGGATGGACGTTCTGGGACCATTCCTCCCGGCCTCGGGCCAGCGTAGGTTCCTGCTGGTCGCTGTCAACCACTTCACCAAATGGGTTGAGGCCGAGGCGCTGGCTAAGATCACCGAAAACAAAGTAAGATCATCGAAAACAAAGTAAAATCCTTTTTCTGAAAATCTATAATCTGTCGGTTTGGACTGCCGCATACCCTCGTCACCTCGGCAATTCGACAACGCTCCCTTCAGAGAATTCTGCGCCGAGTTGGGCATCCATCAACGGTTCACCTCCATCGATCATCCCCAAACCAATGAGGTAGCTGAGGTTACAAACTGCATCACCCTTCAAGGGCTCAGAGCTCGGCTGGATGACTTCAAAGAAGATGGGTGGAGAAGCTCCCCAATGTGCTATAGGCCTATCACACGATGCCGCGGGCTCCCACCGAAGAAACTCCCTTCAGCCTCGTCTTTGGGTCTAAAGCCGTCATCCCTATGAAGATTGGCGTCCCGAGTCCCGAGCGGAGTCTTATGATGGGGAGGGCAACTCGAGCCAGCTGCGAGCTAACCTTGACCTCATGGAGGAGGTACGCAACCATGCATGGCTCAAGATGGCTGCCTACCGATAGCGAACCGCCAGGTATTATAATGCCTATGTCCATCCCAGGACGTTTCTTCTAGGGGACTGGTCCTCAGATGGGCTAAGGTCTTAAGCTGACGGAAGGAGGCAAGCTGTCACCAAATTGGGAAGGACCCTATCGGGTCACCGAAGCCCTCCACCGTGGAGCATATCGATTGAGGGACTTGATGGAAAGTCTCACCCCTGGACCTGAAATTTTGATAACCTCCGTTGGTACTACCGGTAATAATCTACTCTTTTAACATTGTTATTAAGTGTTTGTATCTCTTTGAATTTACATGTCACACATTCTCGACTAATAAAAATATGTTCAAGAAACCCGTCTTTTCAGCCAAAGCCTGACTCCAGTCGGCACTGAAAGCCCGAGGCCAGCTCGACACCAAAGCCCGACTTCGGTCGGCACTGAAAGCCCGAGGCCAGCTCGACTTCGATCGGCACTGAAAGCCCGAGGCCAACTCGGCACCAAAGCCCGACTCCGGTCGGCATCGAAAGCCCGACTTCGGTCGACAATGAAAGCCCGAGGCCAGCTCGGCACTAAGGCCCGACTTCAGTCGGCACGGGGAACCCAAGGTCGACTCGGCGCCCAAGGAGCAACCTCGACCAGCCTTGAAGTCCCGATGACCACATGACGCTGCAAACCCATCACGAGACTCACACCTTCGGTGTTGAGCTTGGGTTCACAAAGGGAAGCTTTGAGGTCAGCCTCAGCACTTCCACCTAGGTCCGATCCTATGTAACAACTAGGTCGCGGATTTGCTCGCGATGAGCAGACAGACACGACATCCCCCAGTGCCGACGCAGCCCTATCAAGGGTCCTACGATAGCAAGCTAAAGGGGAAAGTATACTACCTTAAGTTATACATTCAGCTCTCGATGACAGATTTTAAAAAGAAAAGTTCATTTTCATTACTTTGAACGTTTATAAAATACCGACCAAGTCGGACTTTAATACAAAAAGAAAAAGAAGAAATGTGTTTAGGGATCGGCCGGCACAGACCCATCATCAGATGGTGACCCCTCGGGCTCCTCATCTAGCTTGATGCCCTCAATGCTGGAAGACCGAAGGCCTTGGCTACCTTCTTCTTACCATTCGGCAACCCCTGGAGGTAAAGATCGGCAGAGGCCTCGATCAACTCATCAGCGAAGCTGGTGGACTTTTGGAAGTCATCCACCGCTTCGATGGATCTTCTCTCAGTGGTCGCTGCCCTCGCCTCGGCAGCCGCAACTATCTTCTCAGCGACAGCAACTGATGCTTCCGCCCTTCGGACTAGGGCCTCCCCTCCGCAGCTCGGGCGTCAGCCATCCTTGCCACCTCCTTCGCATTCTCAGCTCTCTCCTCGGCCGCCTTTACTTCCATTGAGAGGGCATCGATTCGGAGCTCCCTGGCGTTGATGACCCCCATGGCGGCCCCTAGCTGGTCCATGGTCACCCGCGGGCACTCGGCCTCGGCGATAGCCCGGTGATCGGCCTCGAGCTCCGTGGCCCAATCCGTCTGTGCAGCCTCCAGGGCCTCCTCTACCATTTGGGCTCGGGCCCGGGCATCGGCAGCTTCCTGCTAGGCCTGGCGGAGGATGACTTTCCCCTGGTCGATGACCTCCCTCATAGCAGCCAGAGAGTTCACCGACTGCATCAAAAATGAGTCAATACAACAGTTAAAAAGAAAAGAGAAATCTTGAGGTCACGTAAGATGATGTACCGAATGTGGGCCACGAGGCCTCCCTGAAGAAGACTGAGGCCTTTAGCTGACGGAGCTCCTCTTGGAACTCGGGTAGAATAATCTAAGAGACAAGCCGCTCGCCCGGCGATCATGGTTCATCACCGAAGGTCGAGAGGGGACCGCCCCGACCTCGCCTCTCTCTTTAGCCTTGGCTAGCTCGGGTCCCGGGTGCTGAGTTGGAGGCCGCCGTGCCTCCTCCACCAGTGACCCCATTGCTGCTGGGTAGCCCTCGCTAGCTCGCCCCCCAGAGGGGCCCTCGCCCAAGTTCGACTCCACTTCCGTCCGCACCGATTCGGCGGCTGGGATGGTGGGCTTCGCTGGCGGTGTGGCCTCAGCTCTCGCTCCCTCCAGGGGAGTGTCGGCCATAAGGTCGATGGTAGGACCGAGCACCTGTTCCCCTTGGGGCTCGCGTTCCGGGGGAGGAGGGGACCATGCCAGGGACCGACTCGAAGCCTGGGTCCGCTGCCTCCTGCTTGGCCCCTTGGCACCTTCAAGGGCTCTCTCCTCTTCACGCCTCCCTCCTGGCAACATGGATCGGGATCTTCACTGCACAAGTCACCATAAGATAAGCAAAAAAAGAAAAAAAAAGAGGAAGAAAAGAGAAAAATAGGTTAAGGATTGGGAAGGCATGCAGCAGTTCACCACCGCTTGTAGAGACGCCGCGAGCCAGAGGAGGTTTTGGGGAAAATGCGGATGGGGTGAGAGCTCGAGGAAGAAGACAATGAGGCAGAATGCCAGGTTCAGAGCTTTTCCCTCGACTTTATCAGTTTTGAATCGTTCCGCCTAGCTTGGCCGGCCATGCGAACTCCCGCCATAGGCGTGTTGCCTCAGTAGGTGCCCAGCACGTGAGGCGCTCCGCCTTTGGCCCATCGCGGTCAGCGCTATGATGGCAATGATGGCGATCGCTTTTATGTTTTCGAAAGGATACCCCCATTTCGAGGTGGATCCCTACAGATCTGATGGTTGACAGAAGCGGAAGCTCTACAGCGCTTAAGTCGCCTATGCTAAGGAACCACTATACCAGAGGACAAGCGCCCCTCCGTGGTTGGCCGCGCACTGGGATCAGCCACCTGTGAACTTACGCCCCTTTCGCCTAGCAGGGGTGGGCCCACATTGTCTTAGGGACGAGGGACATCGATGTGGCCGATCAAGCCGTGTCAGAGTTGACGAAGGAGGTAGCTGACGGAACCCCCAGCCTCAGACTCTGAGGCCCCCTCGGCCTCGGCCTTGGACCTTGTGTCCCCTCGGCCTTGGACCCGAGTCCCTTCGACCTCGGACCTCATGTCCCCTCGATCTCGAATCTCGTGTCCCCTCGGCCTCGGAACTCGTGGCCTCGACCTCGACCGAGTCCCTCGGCTCGGACCTCATGTCCCCTCAGCCTCGAGCCTTAAGTCCCTACTACCTCGAGCCACCCGACATCATCACGTGGCTCACCAACCACCTGCAGCTGCCACGTGGCCCATTAATTGTCTGCGATTGCGCGTGGCCACTATATGTAGCGGCGCCTGTCTGATACGACTAGGCCCATCTACCACTGTGGTGCCGCGCCTGACAGGCGATTGCGAGGCAAGACACCTCTGACATGCTCAGTGTCGGTTGCGACCTGTCTTTGTCAACCTGGCCATTTGCCCACTATCGGACAATAGTGCATCAAAATTAGCCACCTTTCAAGAGCGGAAAAGAGGATCTTCGGACAGGTATAAGAACATACATTCACAACGAGGGAAGGGATCTGAACTCAAGTTCTCTAGCCATTTTTATTAGCTCTTTTTCTTCATTGTTTTCGAGTCGCTTACTTGAGCATCGAAGGGTCCCCACCGATGCAACCGGTCTTCGAGAACTTTCATGCAAAAGTTTCTTCGAGAAGGAGAATTTTCGTTTCTCGACGTCAGAGGAACGTGACTAGACGGCAACACCACTCATTAAGTTCTCATTGATTTGAATATTCTAAGGTCCTATATTCATCTTGGATGCCTATTGATCTAATAAAATCCTAAAACCTTATGTTTATCTTGGATGACTATTAATCTAATAAAGAAGAAAGTGGTAACCATCATCTACACCAAAGCTTTAAGTTTAATTCCTTTTCACATATCCATGTTTCTTAACCAGTTTCTTGATAAATTTGGTGTACTTACTCTTAATATATTTAATAAAAAATAGTTGATCTTTCTCCTATCTGGAGTTTAACATCTTTACAAATTGTTTTTACACCTTTAACGCATCTAATGATACAATGCTATTGTTTTACCTCTTGGAATGATCAACGGATTATAAGATAATCTTTTGGATACCTTATGACCAAGAGTGTATCTCAATGGTAGCAAAAATTCTGAGAGAAACATTTTAATCATTTCCTTGTTGTCTTGAAGTTTAGTATGTGTTGGTGCCATGTTTTATACTGAATTGTGTTTGTGGATGGTTCCTTTGTTTGAAGTTTCTTTTTCATTTTCCTTTTATGCTTTCTCTCTTTGTAGCTCGAATCAATCTTCTTGTCTCTGCTTTCTAGAGTGGTGCAGACATTTTATAAAATGTCTCTTTTGGGTTTAGCCAAACCATACCAAACTGGTTCAGCACGAAACCATTCAAGCTTCTAGTTTGGTATGAGAGATGTACCATCCTGAACCGCCTATATTGCCCCTGTATGGCGTATCAAATTACCCCGTACTGAATCAAACCATCCAATTCGGCTTCGTCCAATGGCAACATGGGGTGGGGACTCTCAGTCCACTTAATCAATACATCATCGATTTGATACATTGCGTACTCAACTGCATCATTCAGTATTGGTATTTGCTATGACAGACCTTGGCCTCTTCAACTTCTTATATACTATACTCTTTGACTGAGTAGTAACATCTAATTGTTGGTAATAGTGAAAATCATTGCTCTAAAAAAAGATTATATGAAGTTATAAGTTCATTCATTCAGACTTGAACATCTGGCTAATCAATGCTTGTCCATAAGTTAATATATTGGACCATTAGATCATGTAAAAAAAGTACTAAAGATATTTTTCTTAAAAATAGGACAATCTTGCTAAAGGATAGTCTTTATTTGATAATTAAAGATTGTTTGAAGGAAATGTAGTGTGATACTTTGTTTTTTTTTTAATTAAGGGGTTTCTCATATTTTAAAATGGAGCTAACATTCCTATTTTTTTGTATTTGAGGTGTCCTTAATTTATATCATAGTTATTTTTTGTGTACATTATATTACTAATTATCCTTTTCAGCATTAATTTATAATCTGTCAATCTTTATTTGGGCACTAAAATTTTCCTTGTTAAGCTAGTATCTTTGTTTGCTTCGCTAGAACACCTTGATTTTATCGATAAGGCAAGATGGTGAAATTGAAGTTACGAAATGATTTTTCAGAAAGTGTTTCCTCATAAGTTGAAGAACTATTTACTGATATTTGTCACTGAATGAATTCTGTTTCAGTTTTCATTTCATTTGAAAGTATTACTAGCTTATGTCATTCTTTATTTTGTGTAAATTATTTTTATTTATCATGTAGTATAACAAAATCTGTTTATGTCACTTTGGCTAAAGGAAACAAGTACCACTAGCTTACATCATTAATTTTATTGTTATTATCATTAGCATGTGTTCCTTCCTACTTCGTTGCCAATATTTGGATTATTAATGATTTTGGTTTTCTGCAATTTTGACATTAGTGAAGAAAGTGGATGATTTTGTATATTGTAAATATGCTTATATCGGGTGCCATTCCCTATGCTTCATATTGTAGTTACTATCGTATAAACGTTTATGTTTTTTATTTTCTTTTCATAATAGTAGTTTATAATGTATCAATGTCCCCTAGTCCCTTTCATTATGGTACTTTCCATATTTTGAAACATGCTTTACTGCAATGTGTGGTTAAATTCATTTCTTCTTGTTATTGTGTTTGGGCTATCTTTCGGTTCTTTCGTCGCTATGTTGCACTTCGAAAGAATTGGATTGTAATGATTTGATTTTTCTTTTAATTTTTATAACGGATTTCTGATATTTGACAGTAGAGTGATGATGATATCTTTTCTATGCTAGCTGATCATTAGGAATTATGAAGGTTAATTTATTATTTGTCCTATTGCAGATAAACAATAAAAAGTTGAATGCAGTTTAAAGATTTTTACATTTTTTTTCATACAAAAATAAGAATAGAAAATAAAGATTAAAAAATTAAAAATGTAGGCGTAAATGATATATCATTTAATTCTTTCATTTATCATTCTAAGAGATGCCATTCATAAGAAAATAGAAAATAATTTAAAATTTTACGGTGTTAAATAATTTTATTAATTAGATCGTTGTTTGGCATTTAATATTTATTTGAAGAAGATGAAGCATTAATTTTTGGAGGCCAAAAAAAAAGAAAAAAAAGGAAATTTCTCCTTTCCATGCTTTTTTGTCTAGCATAAGGGCCTGCACTAAGTAATGCAAATCAACTATTTACCCTATTATTATTAGTTGATAAGGTTTAGTCTTTCGGCTTCTCTTCATTGACTCTACTAAATAATGGTGTTATGACGACAATCACCTATTGAGGCATATGATTAAATAAGTTTACTAAATATTCTACTACATAGTTGCTGCAAGCAAATGTGAGACTTAAAATTGGCATTTTGGTGGGCACAAGATGATTAGAGTTGTTCAGGGTAAGTTTAGGAGATTGTTAGAGGAGTTTAGCATTACTAGTTTGGTGTGAGGTAGTGTTAAGTGGTATTAACCTGGATTCTAGGAAGATATAGCATGTGTGGGGCTTGGTGGATGGTTGGGATTTGCAAAGTAATTCACAGCTATGATTATCTAAGCAAAATCATAAAATTAGGATGCACAAATGAAATGGCTTAAGATATAATTTGCAAGGTCAGGATTTTACTTGATACGGTGGGGCGTTCTTGGCAGAGGGGTTCTCTAGGGTTTCCTTTTCACTAGTCTCTCTTTCTTGCGGTCCAATTTCAGTCTTGATTTTTGATCGCAATGCTCTAGAATCTTATAATATTATAATATTATAAATCATTTATGTTAATATTATAAATCATTTGTTCCTTTCTAAATCATTTCTAAACCATTTATGATCTCAGGACTAAACTTCCGCATCATGTGACGAAAATGCCATCGCTCTCTCTCTAGTCCTTCCAAGCTTCGCAGTTAATCAAGGGCTATAATGTAATTACATCGTACGACCCAAAATAGGACAAATTATTACCATCCAATCAAAAATTTCAAAAGAATCGTGAGGAATACGTCATTATTAATTTCTCATTTAATGTCCATATAAATATATATATACACCAAAATAAATCCTTCATCAATATCCCTAGCAGTAACTCTATGCACCCCAATTCCATTCACAAGAGATTTTTGTTACCACCAAATCATGTTTCTTGAACGCTAGGAGAGGCGTTAGTCCCAGAGACGGCAAAGACGGTTCTCCTGAAGTCTCCTCCTTGGACGGGATCCTGCAAGAAAATCCTCGGGACCGGTTGTTCCGGTAAGGACCCTCCGACACTCAAGTGAGTGACATAGGAAACAGTGATGAATGATGGATTAAAAGATTTAGCTAGAAACTTGGAGTTCGGATCCCTTCTCTCGTTATGAGTAAAGGATTTATACCTGTTCGAAAGTCTTTCTTACCCCCTCTTTTGGAAGGTTATTGAATCCGAAACGTCTTTGTCTGACAAAGGATAGGTAGCAACGCTGACAGGGACGGGTCGCAACTGCCTCTGAGGTTGTCAGGGGCAACTTGTCCTACCACATCCCTGTCAGGTGTGTCAGGTGTGGCGCCATAGCTAGAAACATGGGGTGGGGACTCTCGGTCCACTTAATCAATACATCATTGATTTGGTACTACATACTCAACTGCATCATTTCAGTATTGGTATTTGCTATGACAGACCTTGGCCTCTTCAACTTCTTATTTACTATACTCTTTGACTGAGTGGTAACATCTAATTGTTGGTAATAGTAAAAATCATTGCTCTAAAAAAAGATTATATGAAGCTATAAGTTCATTCATTCAGACTTGAACATCTGGCTAATCAATGCTTGTCCATAAGTTACTATATTGGATAATTAGATCACGTAAAAAAAGTACTAAAGATATTTCTACTTAAAAATAAGACAATCTTGCTAAAGGATAGTCTTTATTTGATAATTAAAGATTGTTTGAAGGAAATGTAGTGTGATACTTTGTTTTTTTTTTTTAATTAAGGGGTTTCTCATTTTAAAATGGAGCTAGCATTCCTATTTTTTTTGTATTTGAGGGTGTCCTTAATTTATATCATAGATATTTTTTGTGTACATTATTATTAATTATCCTTTTCAGCATTAATTTATAATCTGTCAATCTTTATTTTGAGCACTAAAATTTTTCTTGTTAGGCTAGTACCTTTGTTTGCTTTGCTAGAACACCTTGATTTTATTGATGAAGGCAAGATGGTGAAATTGGAGTTACGAAATGATTTTTCAGAAAGTGATTCCTCATAAGTTGAAGAACTATTTACTGATACATCTGTCACTGAATGAATTCTGTTTCAGTTTTCATTTCATTTGAAAGTATCTTCTAGCTTATGCCATTCTTTATTTTGTAGGTGTAAATTATTTTCTCTTTATCATGTAGTATAAGAAAATCTGTTTATGTCGCTTTGGCTAAAGGAAACAAGTATCACTAGCTTACATCATTAATTTTATTGTTATTATCATTGGCTGGTGTTTCCTTCCTACTTCGTTACCAATATTTGGATTATTAATGATTTTAGTTTTCTGCAATTTTGACATTAGTGAAGAAAATGGATGATTTTGGTATATTGCAAATGTGCTTATATCGGGTACATTTCTTGGTGCTTCATATTGTAGTTACTATCGTACAAACGTTTATATTTTTTATTTTCTTTTCTTAATAGTAGTTTACAATGTATCAATGTTCCCTAGTCCCTTTCATTATGGTACTTGCCATATTTTGAAACATGCTTTACTGCAATGTGTGGTTAAATCCATTTCTTCTTGTTATTATGTTTCGGTTATCTTTCGATTCTTTTCGTCGCTAAGCTGCACTTCAAAAGAATTGATTGTAGTGATTTGATTTTTTTTTTAATTTTTATGATGGATTTCTGATATTTGACAGTAGAGTGATGATGATATTTTTCCTATGCTAGCTGATCATTAGGAATTGTGAAGGTTAATTTATTATTTATCCTTTTGCAGATAAACAATAAAAAGTTGAATGTAGTTTAAAGATTTTTATTATTTTTACATACAAAATAAGAACAGAAAATAAAGATTAAAAAATTAAAAACTGTATGTGTAAATGATATATCATTTAATTCTTTCATTTATCATTCTAACAGATGCCATTCATAAGAAAATAGAAAATAATTTAAAATTTTACAGTGTTGAATAATTTTATTAATTAGATCGTTGTTTGACATTTAATATTTATATGAAGAAGATGAAGCATTAATTTTTGGAGGCCAAAAAAAAAAGAAAAAAAAGAAATTTCTCTCATTTCATGCTTTTTTGTCTAGCATGAGGGCATGCACTAAGTAATGCAAATCAACTATTTACCCTATTATTAGTTGATAAGGTTTAGTCTTTCAGCGTTCTCTTCACTAACTCCACTAAATAATGGTGTTATGACGACAATCACCTACTGAGGCATATGATTAAATAAGTTTACTAAATATTATGCTAACATAATAGCTACAAGCAAATGTGAGACTTGAAATTGGCATCTTGGTGGGCACAAGATGATTAGAGTTGTTCAGGGACAGTTTAGGAGATTGTTAGAGGAGTTTAGCATTACTAGTTTGGTGTGAGGTAGTGTTAAGTGGTATTAACCTGGATTCTAGGAAGATATAGCATGCGTGGGCTTGGTGGATGGTTGGGATTTGCAAAGTAATTCATAGCTATGATTATCTAAGCAAAATCACAAAATTAGGATGCACAAATGAAATGGCTTAAGATATAATTTGCAAGGTCATGATTTTACTTGATACGGTGGGGCGTTCTTGGCAAAGGGGTTCTCTAGGGTTTCCTTTTCACTAGTCTCTCTTTTTTGCAGTCAATTTAGTCTTGATTTTTGATGCAATGCTCTAGAATCTTATAATATTATAATATTACAAATCATTTATGTTAATATTATAAATCATTTGTTCCTTTCTAAATCATTTCTAAACCATTTATGATCTCAGACTAAACTTCCGCACCCATGTGACGAAAATGCCATCGCTCTCTCTCCAGTCCTCCAAGCTTCGCAGTTAATCAGGGGCTATAATGTAATTACACCGTAGGACCCAAAATAGTCAATTATTACCATCCCATCAAAAAATTTCAAAAGAATCGCGAGGAATACGTCATTATTAATTTCTCATTTAATGTTCATATATATATATATATATATATATATATATACACCAAAATAAATCCTTCATTAATATCCCTAGCAGTAACCCTATGCACCCCAATTCCATTCACAAGAGATTTTGTTGCCACCAAATCATGTTTCTTGAACACTAGGAGAGGCGTTAGTCCCAGAGACGGCGAAGACGGTTCTAAGAATCTCCTGAAGTCTCCTCCTTGGATGGGGGATCCTGCAAGAAAGCCCTCGGGTACTGGTTGTTTCAGTAAGGACCCTCCGACACTCAAATGAGTGACATAGGAAACAGTGATGAATGATGGATTAAAAGATTTAGCTAAAAATTTGAAGTTCGGATCCCTTCTCTCGTTATGAGTGAAGGTTTTATACATGTTCAAAAGTCCCTCTTACACCCTTTTGGAAGGTGGTTGAATCCGAGACGTCTGTCTGATGGAGGATAGGCAGCAACGCTAACAGGGATGGGTCGCAACTGCCTCTGAGGTTGTCAAGGGCAACTTGTCCCACCACATCCCTATCAGGTGTGGCGCCGTAGCTAGAAACATGAGGTGGGGACTCTCGGTCCACTTAATCAACACATCATCTATTTGGTACATTACGTACTCAACTGCATCATTTTATATTGGTATTTGCTATGACAAACCCTTGGCCTCTTCAACTTCTTATTTACTATACTCTTTGACCGAGTAGTAACATCAATTGTTGGTAATAGTGAAAATCATTGCTTTAAAAAAAGATTATATGAAGCTATAAATTCATTCATTCAAACTTGAACATCTGGCTAATCAATGCTTGTCCATAAGTTACTATATTGGATAATTAGATCACGTAAAAAAAAGTACTAAAGATATTTCTACTTAAAAATAAGATAATCTTGCTAAAGGATAGTCTTTATTTGATAATTAAAGATTGTTTGAAGGAAATGTAATGGGATACTTTGTTTTTTTTTTAATTAAGGGGTTTCTCATATTTTAAAATGGAGCTAGCATTCCTATTTTTTTGTATTTGAGGGTGTGATGTAGTGAAATTGGAGTTACGAAATGATTTTCAGAAAGTGATTCCTTATAAGTTGAAGAACTATTTACTGATACATCTATCACTGAATGAATTTTGTTTCAGTTTTCATTTCATTTGAAAGTATCTTCTAGCTTATGCCATTCTTTATTTTGTAGATGTAAATTATTTTCTCTTTATCGTGTACTACAAGAAAATCTATTTATGTCGCTTTGGCTAAAGGAAACAAGTACCACTAGCTTACATCATTAATTTTATTGTTATTATCATTGGCAGGCGTTCCTTCCTACTTCGTTGCCAATATTTGGATTATTAATGATTTTAGTTTTCTGCAATTTTGACATTAGTAAAGAAAGTAGATGATTTTGATATATTACAAATGTGCTTATATCGGGTACCATTCCTTCGTGCTTCATATTGTAGTTACTATCGTACAAACGTTTATATTTTTTATATTCTTTTCTTAATAGTAGTTTACAATGTATCAATGTCCCCTAGTCCCTTTCATTATGGTACTTGCCATATTTTGAAACATGTTTTACATGGTGAAATCCATTTCTTCTTGTTATTGTGTTTGGGCTATTTTTCAGTTCTTTTCGTCGCTATGCTGCACTTCGAAAGAATTGGATTGTAGTGATTTGATTTTTCTTTTAATTTTATGATGGATTTCTGATATTTGACAGTAGAGTCAACTACAGATTCTCCTTTTCTGAGCATTCAAGAGGATGGTGGTGACACGTGCACAGAAGGTTTCCATCAGCCATACTGGGAGGCATCGCCTGGAGGTTGACCCGCCGAAGGCTGGTCCCCTTGCTCCCCAGTCCGACATCCCCGCATCGCCATCGCCACCACCGCCGCAGCCAGAAGATCGGATCATCGCTCTCACCATGCAGGTCCAGTTGCTGATGACGGCGGTCCAGGTTCTGCAGCAGCATCAGCCACCATACATCGGCAGCCAGAGCTACCCTCATCGGTCCCAAGGGTGGTCCAACCCAGCCAGCATTCTTTTCGAGGGAGATCTCTCCTTCGGGAGGTCCGTTACCATCGTGCTTCACCCCGATATCATCGCCGAGAGGCCTCTAAGAGGTCCCAGTCCCCTTCTCGCCACGCCAGCGCTTCCCCTAAGCGATGGCATGGGAGGGAGGCGGAGCGCACCCGTCTGCATCATCGCCACCCCTCTCCGTCCTCTGAGTCTTCAAGGGAGTGGTCCTTTGATGGTCGGATAGCTCGTCGGGCCGAGCGCCGGCTGGATGAATACAACCAGCGACTGGAGAAGCTTAACCACAGGATCACCAACCCATCGGAGGCGGATTACAATAGCCGTCCACCATTGTCCCATCGCATAATGGAAGAGTCGATTTTAATTCAGTTCCGCCTCCCTCAACTGGACCCGTACGACGGAACCATCGATCCCTTGGACCATTTGAAAAGCTACAAGGTCCTCATGCAGGTCCAGGGGGCGACTGACTCCTTGCTTTGCATTGCCTTCCCTGCCACCATGAGGAAGGCTGCCCGAGCTTGGTACTTCCGTTTGCTGCTGGGGAGTATCAACTCCTTTCGGCAGCTGGAGAGGGCCTTCCTGGCTCACTTCGACGCTTGCCGGAAGATCCTCCGAGTGGCGGACAGTCTATTCTTCGTTCAGCAAAAAAGTGGTGAGTTCCTTCGGGACTTCGTCGCCCGATTCAAAAAAGCTACCCTCAAGGTCTACAACCCTGAAGACTTTGTGGCCACTTTGGCCTTAAAGCGGGGGCTCCGCCCCTCCTATTTTGCATACTCCCTCGATAAGAAGCCATCCCACCGATCAGACAATCGTTCGCGAGCGCTCGCTCCTAGGGAGGGTCTGTTCACTCCCCTGCTCGCCCCGAAATCTCATATCCTGATGGAGATCGAGGGCGAGCCATATCTCCATCGCCCTCCTTCATTGAACCCCAAGATTCCTCGCAACAAAAATCTATACTGCCGCTTCCACCGGGACCATGGCCATAACACTGAAGACTGCCACCAGCTGAAAAAGGCGATTGAGGACCTTATCCAGCGTGGCCACCTCGGATAGTTCATTCAGAGAGGTAACTCGAGTACACTCGGCCCGTCAGCACCTCCACCTACTAAGGTTAGCATCAACAATGCCCCAACCGAGAAAACAGTTGCCATGATCTACTGGGGGCTGTAATTTTCTTTTTCCAAGGGAACCTAAAGGGGGTAGTTAACAAGAATAATGACAACATCGTCGTGTCTATAACGATAGCAAAGCAACCTTTAAAAAGAATTTTAGTTAACAGTGGAAGCTCAGCTCAGTGGATGTTGAGTTACGATGCATTTGTTCGGATGAACCTATCTCCTAGCTCCCTCTAGCCTGTCACCACACCCTTGATGGGTTTTACCGGAGATTCTGTAAGGGTCGAGGGCGAGATCACTCTCCCTATCACGATCAGGACCCCACCGTGTCAGAGCACGATTTTCATGAACTTCCTGGTTGTCTGACTTCCCCTGGCCTACAACACCATCCTCGGAAGATCCGATCTGAACCTTCTGGATGCAGTCATCTCCACCAAAAGACTGCTCGTGAGGTTTCCCACCAACGAAGGAGTCAAGGAGATGCGGGGGGAGCAGAACCCGTTGCCACTTTGCTACTACATGGCCCCCAGCCCGTAGGGGATGGTGTCTGCACCGGCACCAGAATCACTCAACCCCCAGGACTTGGAGAGAAGAGGGGAGCTAGCCGAGCACCTGCTGACCTTTCCGCTAGGAAGGACCCGACGAGGACAGTTCACATTGGAGCGCTACTCCCGGAGAAGGCGCGCGAACAGCTTCTAGCTTTCCTACGTGCCAACTCCGACATCTTTGCATGATCAGCATCTGATATGTCAGGTATACCCGAGGAAGTAATCACCCATCGACTTAACATCAAAACCAGAATGCCGACCCATCCGACAGAAGAAGAGGAGCTTCGCCCCGGACCGACAGAAGGTCATTGACGAGGAGGTTCGCAAGCTGGTGGCTGCTGGCCACATCCGAGAAGTCCACTATCCCAACTGGCTAGCCAACGTTGTGATGGTCCGCAAGGCTAGCGGGAGCTGAAGGATATGCGCAAACTTCATTGATCTCAACAAGGCGTGCCCCAAGGATAGCTTTCTGCTGCTTCGGATTGACCAGCTAGTGGATGCCACATCTGGCCATGAGACCCTCAGTTTTATGGACGCCTTCTTCGGATATAATCAAATCAAGATGGACCCAGCGGACGAGAAGGCTACCTCATTTGTCATCGAGAAGGGCATATACTATTACAAGGTAATGTCGTTCGGATTAAAGAACGCTGGGACCACTTATCAAAGGCTAATGAATAAGGTCTTCAAGGACCAAATCGAGCGCAACATGGAGGTATGCATGGATGACATGCTAACAAAGAGTATTCGAACCGCTGACCATGTTGCTGACCTTGCAAAAACCTTCGGTAATCTTCGCCGATACAAGATGAGGCTAAACCCTCGCAAGTGTGCTTTTGGAGTGACAGCAGGCAAGTTTATGAGCTTCATGATGACACAGCGAGGGATTAAGGCGAACACCGATAAAATCTGAGCTATCCTTGACATAAGACCCTCAGCTAGCAAGGAGGATATGCAGCGCTTAACTGGAAGGGTGACAGCTCTGAGCCGATTCTTGTCCAAGTCATTGGAGAGATGTCTGCCTTTCTTTAAGGCGCTGCGCAAGGTCAACTGCTTCGAGTGGTCGAAGGAGTACCAGAAAGCCTTCGAGGAGTTAAAAAAATGTTATCCACTCCACCGTTGCTATCCAAGCCAAAGGACGGAGAGGAGCTCTTTCTCTACCTTGCAACCTCCTTCGAAGCTGCCAGCTCCCTGCTCAAACGCATGGACGCCAACGGGACGCAAAGGCCAGTCTACTACTGATGCAAGGCGATATTCAAAACGCCTGCAACTCAAGAATGATCTAATCTGCAAAAAAAGAATTCGTCCAGGTTTGGTTCGAATCTTGACAAGAAAAGGAAAAAATTTTGAATTTTGATCACTCACAATCCGAAATTTAAAGGAAGAGCAATTGAATTTTGAATTCAATTGTTTTGAATCAGAAAAAAGAAAACATTCATCTCCATTCAAGAGAAAAAAAAAGGAAATCTAAAATAGTATCTTTCTCCTCTGCCTTTTGACGGCCGCCCAAAACCAACCTAAATAAAAGAGATAAAACCCTAACATCATAAGTTTAGTTAAAAATTATAACTATGCCATTAAAAACGAAAATAGGCCCAAAACTCCTATCAGACGAGCCCGAATGGCCAAAATCCA
>UESW01004787.1:165009-348220 GCA_900491605.1 Calamus simplicifolius
AAATGGAGCAAGAAGGAGAAGAAGTCATGGGAACTAACCTGAAAAGAAAAACTCGAGCCAAGAACAGAGCACGGAGAGAATGGACGAGAGATAGAAACGCTGGCGGACTCAAAAGGGGGCAATGGCGAAAGAAGTGGGGAAGATAGAAGATAAGGGCTATTTGTCCTCATGATGCCTTCTCGAAACACCCCACAATCGTCTGATCTGACCACGTGTCCCTCTTCAGTTGGGAGGCGCTTCGACGACCTGCCAATACGATAAGCTCGAAAAGACCACCAATGAAAAGGGGGGAGTTAACCTTATCGCAATGATGCCGTTCGCCTTTTCGTAGCACTGCCCGAGGGAAATCCTCCCTAATCCCAACAAAGGCGAAATAATGGCGCGAAAACCGGCCACCTAGAGGATATTCACACCCCTTTCGCGGGTAAGTAAACGCTCACCCATCTCAGGGGCGGGGGGGCATCTGATACAGCTGGCCGTTTCCCCGGGGTGGTATTATCTTCTGCCCGATTTTCGAAAGCAATGATGTGACAACAAAACCCAAGGCCAGCGTCGGCCTCCAGTGCCGGCCTCCAGCACCGGCCTCCAGTGTCGGCCTCCAGCGCTGGCCTCCAGTGCCGGCCTCCAGCGCTGGCCTCCAGCGGCTCGGCCTCCAGCGCCGGCCTCCGTTGCCGGCTCCAGCGTCGGCCTCCAGTGCCGGCCTCCAGCGTCGGCCTCCAGTGCCGGCTCCAGCGTCGGCCTCCAGCGTCGGCCTCTAGCGTCGCCTCCAGCGTAGGCCTCCAGTGCCGGCTCCAACGTCGGCCTCCAGTGCCGGCCTCCAGCGTCGGCCTCCAGCGTCGGTCCTCAGCGCCGACCTCCGTGCTGGAACTCTGACTCCGGCCCCTAGCGTCGGCCTGCAGTATCTCCCACATACACAATGTAATTCCGTACAGCCGACTCCGCAATCTAAGCACCTCGCTCACCAAAATCATGGGCAAGTGTTAGCCTGATAGGCAGTTACCGCTATAAGCGGCCCTGATCCAGCAACAGTCCAACGACTTGCCGTTCGATGAAACATCACAACAGGATGGATTTGACGGTTCCAACAGACCGAGGTAAACGGGATCCCCAACAGGTATAAAAAGAGGACCCGTGCTCCATGCAGGGGGACTCTCTCTGAAACCTCCTCTACGAAATCATATCCCTGTTCGACGACTCACTAACTTGGGCGTCGGAGGGTCCCCGCCGGAACCACCGGTCCGGAACTTTTTGCAGGCTCCCGGAGGAAGACGGCGGCCTCTTTGCGCGCACGGTGATCCTAGCCTGCCCGACGTTCATCATACGTGATTCGGCCACAACAGCATCCATTGGAACAACATCCGCCTCAATAGTTGTCTCGAAATGAGGACCAAAACACAGTGACAACTTACACCTTCGGCTGACCTGAATGTCTGCATTTCGGTTCACCCAACCGAGCTTATATGGATGTGGGTGAGGGTCTGTCTGCAACCCCAGCTTCTTCACAGCCTCCTCTGCTATCACATTCTCCCAACTGCTGGAGTCTATGATAACACGACATGTTTTGCTAGCCACAAAACATTTCGTTGTGAAGATGTCATGCCGACGCCAATCTTCATCTGATCTCAGCGCCAGACACATTCTTCGTATCACTAAGCTCTCCCCTTGAATAAGGTCCGGATCAATAACACACAGCTCATCATCAAATTCCTCATCCTCAGGGAACTCTCCTCCATATTCGCCCTCCATATACTCCTCCATATACAACTGTGCTCGCGCCTTGGGGCATTCATTGGCATAGTGCCTCAAATTCTGACACCGATGGCAGCGAATGTTAGCCCTGTTGCTGCCCACTCTCGCCTGAGAACCTGAGGTTCCATTCGACCCTGTTGGTCTTGGAGGTACTGATGCCTGCGGCCTCGCTACTGGAGGCATAAATTTGCCCCTGAATTCTGCCCTGAACTCTGGCCCGTAGTAAAACCCCCTCTGCTCTGAAACCCCCTGTTTCTCATCAAGCTCTTTTCCACTGCCTGAGCCCTCATATGCGCATCTCCTACACTATCAATTCGATGCACAGCCAGCGCATCTTGGATTGGCAGCCGCAAGCCATGAAGATACATGGCTATCAATCTCGGTTCAGCCTCAATCAACCGATTTCGTGCCACCAATCGATAAAATTCAGTTGTGTACTCCTCGACGCTCCGACTACCTTGCGTCAAACTATGCAACTTCGAATACAAAATCTGCTCATGGTTCGGAGGCAAAAACTCCATGTTCATCTCCTGCTTTAGCGCTGCCCATGACACTAATGGAGGTCCCCCATCCATATATCTACGATAGTGCTGCGCATGCCACCAAGCAGTAGCCCTATCTCTGAATCGAATTGTGACAAGCGGTACCTACTTGTCTAAAGGTACCTCCTTCAGACGAAAAACGTCATCGACTTGAAGGGTCCAATCAACATACTCGTCTGGGTTAATTCCTCCTTTAAACTCTGGAATTTCGACCCTGAAGCTGCTTCCCACCGATTCTGATTTTCGAAATAGAGAGGTTGATCGACATACCTTGGAAGTCCAACATCAGGCCTCTGTTGCCCTCTTCGAATTGGTGGTGCCTCCAGATTTCCGAAACCCCTCTCCCTACCTCCATCAATTTCATCACGCTCCTCCACTCGAATGGGTTGGGCACGATCTTGCACCTCCATCGCCATCATCGCCTGCATGGTTTGCATCATCTGTTGCATCACCTGGTGCTGGTTTCGCATGCGTCTTGCATAGCATCTCTCACGACGTCTCTCAGGGATTGATCGTTGTTCTTCTGCTCCATTGGATCAAGGCTCTGATACCAAGTTGATGCAGGGCGATATTCAAAACGCCTGTAACTCAAGAACAATCTAATCTGCGAGAAAAGAATTCGTCCAGATTTGGTTCGAATCTTGACAAGAAAAAGGAAAAATTTTGAATTTTGATCACTCACAATCCGAAAATTAAAGGAAGAGCAATTGAATTTTGAATTCAATTGTTTTGAATCAGAAAAAGAAAATATTCATCTCCATTCAAGAGAAAAAAAAAAGAAATCTAAAATAGCGTCTTTCTCCTCTGCCTTTTGACGGCCGCCCAAAACCAACCTAAACAAAAGAGATAAAACCCTAACATCATAAGTTTAGTTAAAAATTACAACTATGCCATTAAAAACGAAAACAGACCCAAAACTCCTATCAGACGAGCCCGGATGGCCAAAAATCTACAGCAGCTCATTGCCGAAGGCAATGACTTTGAATCAGCAGTCCGTTTCCATGTGACCAGCCAAGTTTGGGCCCAGTCCGACACAGTAGCTGACCGGATTCGATTGACCCAAAGTGTCAAAACGAAGTCGGATCAATTCCGTACACTCGGCCCAAACATGAAATTTCAAGCCCATTTGTTCTGCAACCTCTTGGACCTTCGTAGACTACTTGGCGTGGGCTTCCCTGAAGTGGCCTGCTGACTCTGGGTTGCTGTACAGGAACATCCAAGGACTGGTTCGACTGACCCGAACTCTGGTCTGAACTGATGTCCTCATCAACTACACCAGCAAGGTGCTTCATGATGCGAAGACTAGGTATTCCAGGACCGATAAGATCATCTTTGCCTTGATCATATCCACTCAATGCTTCAGACCCTACTTCCAAGCCCATCCTATTATGGTGCTCACGAATCAGCCTTTCTGGACGATCGTATCCCGTCCTGACACCTTCGGCCAACTCGCGAAGTGGGCCATCAAGCTTGGGGAGTTCGACTTGTCCATCCGACCAAGGTCTGCAATGAAGTCCCAAGTGTTAGCTGATTTCCTGATCGAATGCACTTGGGCCGAGGAGCAGCTAGAGGAACCACACTTGGAGTCCCCCATGGCGGTGAAGGTAGGAGAAGAAGACTAGATCCCCACTGACTGCAGTATTGTATGACTTGGTTTCAAACTCAGCCAAAACTTCAACTGAATTTTTAGGACTTGCAGAATAGTATACTGGCCTAGTTTTGATGGAATAATGCTACTCGTATCATATCTAGGATCTTCACCAAGCAATACCTGTTAATTGAAGAAAAAGAGAAGTAATGACACGAAAATATCATCTCTTCTTGAACTACTTGGCAAAAATTTAGTAGCAACAAAAGAAATACATCTTCCACATCATAAATGCAATTAGACATGCACATGCGTAGGCACATGCACACTTCAGCACATGCTCACGAACATGCACGCACACACACACAGAGAAGGGGGAGGGGGGAGGGTTTCTTTCCACCAAAAAATAAAGAAGACTATTCCTTCATTGCTACTAGTCTGATTAGTTTTTTTTGAAGGGTCATTTTGGTTTAGGAAGATCATGAATATTATTGACTCATCATTCCTCGCTCAACCACATTACCCTTACAAGGGTAATGCTTGTGGTTGAATTGCTGGATCAAATTCTGCATAGTTTTCACAATCTATTAATCCTGATTTCTTTTTTTCTCTTTTTGCTTGTCGATGCATGTTTGTGTGTAAATTGAAGAACTAATTCACCTTAGGGGAGATGTAAAGTAGGGAAAAGTTTGAAAACACTGAGATATTATGAGATCAATGGTATCAAAAATCTTCATTAATATAGTAAAATGAGATAAACTAATGTATATGGAAAATGCTTTAAATATTTAACAATTCATAATTAATGTAAGATTGTAAATAATTGAATAGGAAATCTTGCTCAACATACTGACACCATATCAACCAGGATATCTGGATGTATCTTTCTAAGTAGACCCCCAAGGTTACAAGAATCAAAGCAACAATTATATATATACTTGGATGCCCAAAGCTGAAAGAAAGCAATATCTCAGTTTAGATTAAAACCTTGATTTTACAAGAAAATCAAAAAGATAAGGACCTATTTATGCCACAAGAAAATTGATAAAATCATATTGACTTTGCAGACAAATACAAAGTTTGGAAGAGGAAATATGAGCTACAATGAGATGTTATAATAATGTGGTCTTTCATCAATTTGTACCACTCACTGTCTTTTGAATTGCTTACATCCACTTTCCCAGCAGTGCTAAATTTTATCTCTTATCTCTACAACAGTCTTTGCAAAACTAAATTAATTGGCAATAACACCAAAGCTAGCTATAAAACAGTCAAATGATACAACAGAATCTGCATGCACTCATTTGATCAAAATCCAAAGCAGTTAAAACGTTTGATCACAATCAAACCACCACATGCTACTTTTTTGGGGAACAGGTAAAGAAAGTATGTTCAAGAATATATTTACCTTAACCACTTCTGTAGGTGAAGATGATATTGAACGGAGATTGTAGCTGTGGAGGAAAAATATACTCAATTACAGTTGACATATCACAAAAGATGACCAATCAAAGAAGCAAGCTAAGAACCCACCCCCCCTCAAGTATAACCAACAACTTCCCTTTTAGAAGAGAAGTCAGCATGTGCGTCATCCATGCATAACCAGCAGGGGCACCTGAGATCAAAAATACTCAAATGATAAGAAATACATGAAATGGCATAAATTAGGATCAAACCATCTATAATCAAGTCTCTTGCCTGAGTTTATTTGAATGTTATGGAACATTTGCCAACATATCAAATCTATACAAATTAACATACTTTTAACAATAGAATCATACTGGGGATTGTAAAAATTAAAACGTTTTGTGCAATAAACAAACTATAGGTTATATGCTGGTGTGAATTACCAAGCTTAAGTGCAAATTGGACATCAGTTGAGCAAGGCATGATGCCATCAGTCTCTTTTTAGCTGTCACCAATCTCTTTAGGATAAAAAAAAATCCTGACTATAAGATGATTAAAAGATAGTAAGCTGAAGAGAGGCCTCTATTAAGTTGAAAAGAGAATGACCGCAAGCTGCGAAGGTAAAGACGAAGTACATGAAAACATAACATGGGTCTAGAAAAATATCCCCAAAAAACAATCAGCTAATTCACTGGCCGATCAACTTTCCAAACATATATTGTTGCAAAATACCAGCAATTTGACCGTGCCAGAATTCTAACCCCTCCAAAGAGTGCGCTGCAATTGTTTCACAATGGTCATTACTTGATCTCTCTCCAAAGGCATATTTTATCGCTTTCATTACATAAAATTCCTCACCCAGTAATCCTGCACACAGCCTCCTCTAATTGTAAACTATGATGAACAAAACCCAACAAGCCTCTAGATAATCATTAAAAAACAAAATCAGTTAAAAAACAAAGGGCAAAAAATAAAAATTGGCATCCCTGTAAATTATTGAGATTCCAACCTGTCCCAGATGTCAGTATGGTACTGAACCAGTCCCCAACCAATATGAGGTCTGAGTCTGGGATTTATGACTTTGAAATACAGTCAACTTATTACGATTAGAGGCACTCGCTAAATGCTAACATGCATAACACATGCCCTTACTCCGTAATGTACAAAAGAGTACTTACATCAGCTAATGCATTAAGAAGCATCAGAATTATAACAAAACATAATTTTGCTTGCCTTCCTGACATCATAATCCTTTCCTTTACAAAAATAGAGAAGCAACAAAAAGACTTCTAAATGGCATCTAGCAAGTGTTCAGATCCAGGAATAATGTTCCAAATCATCAGCTATCATGCTAGAAATCTTACAGTTTAACTTCTGTGCTCATCCTTTCTCAAATTGATGAAATCACCCCTCGAAAAACAAATAACACTCAATTCCTTCAAGTTTTAATCCCAATTATTACATTTAGGCTAGAAAACCTGATCTCAACTAACAAAGTCATTGTCCTTTGATTTGTACCTATATCAACCTAAAGTTCAGGGGCGCTTGGTAACTCAAATGGGATCACCCAAATGGGATCACCATGATGATCTTGGATCACTGGCGATCCTTATCTTGAGTGATCTAATCCTTGTGGTGTAAGTTCACAGAGTTTGTTTTACTTTGACCAGCATCAAATGTTTTGAATTACTGGTTTCAGTCACCATTTTTTTTTTTTCATTTTCTTTCATGATTTAAAAGTCCTTTTCTCAGATCTATTTATGTATGTATTTATGTAGGCAGCAGGCAGGCTGATCTATTTATTGGACATTTATGATCAGTTCTCCTTGATCTATCACCAAACATTTATCAGATTTTAAATCTTGATTATTTTTCTAAGAAATATGTTTTTTCCCCCCATAAAAACTAGCAGCTCACTTTACTCAGATGAGCACCTCGCGTTGCAGCTTGCGATTCAGGCGATAAGGGGTCTTGGCGCCTTAAGTATGCCTACCACCTTTAACAACACTAATATATATATAGATGTGTCCAAGTATCTAATTTTTTTGAGATTCTGATGTAAAATTCTTTAGGAGACCTACACACTTTGACACCCATGTCCCACATCCAAGCATGCCTCTCCAAACCCTAAGTGGATTTTACATTAACTTATAAAAACATCCTTAGAATGAGTGATTACAATAATTTATGCTACCCCCAAGATTATTGCAAGTACAAGACTCAAGGTTTTCATCTCGACTAAAATCTCGGTCTGTATTTGTATTTGGCCCACCACCCCAACAGTATTAGAGATCCAGAAAATATTCTCTTTTTCTATCCTGCGTGAATTAAACCACTGTTACTATATTGATATATCAGTCATTATTCTCCAATTGAACTATAGATCCATAACATACGAATCCTGAATTACCATATTGATCAAGATGTCAACATCTCGATCAATATCTTGGTTCTAAAATACCAGTCAAGAGTTCCAAAACTGAGACACTTCCAAATCTTCCCTTCTTCTATCTCTGGTTTCTTGTGTTTTGTTGCTAGGTATGCAATGGGTCCCATCAGGCAACAGAGCTGCCAACTCCACTATTTTCAACTTGGAGACAGCAAAAGAGATGGGCCCCATGGAAATCGATGGTAAGAATCCATGTTTCTTTCATACTTTAGTTTAGTGCATCGTGTGTAATCTAATAATAGGTAAGGCTTCAGGGGTGACTGAAACACTTGCGCGATAAGACTTTCTATTAATTTTATAAAGAGATATTAATAGTAAAAGGAAATCTGCATTTGAATACTCGCATTTCAATCTCACAAAAGGCAGGAAATAACTGATAATTGCATGGCTAGCAGTGTCAAAAGTTTAACAATTACATAGGATACTAAGAAATAAAGCAGCAATTTAAACAAATTTTCTTTTTATAAATTTATATAAATGATCAGCAATGTGTAATATTTGTGTTCTCATTAACCCAAATTCACTTCTATTTTTGTTATCCATGCTGGTAAAATCACAAAAACATTGGGACATTACAAGAGTTAAACAATTAAAAAAATAAAGATAAAGAAACAACTTAACTGCACATGCAATTGTTTAGCCAACAAACATAGGTTATACTTACATCACAACAACCAAGGGGATCACCCCTTGCTGCATCAAATCCTGCTGATATAATGGTGATATCAGGGGCAAATTCTAAAGCTGCAATAGAACATCAGCATTTCATTAGATAGCCAAGATATACAAAGAAAAAGAAATAAGTGAGGCTTCCAGATGGAAGTTTAAGGACATGAAAATACACTATACAATACCATATATACATATCCACACATACTTATATACACCACTAAATTCAGAAATAAGAAAACAAATTTCAATCTAACATGGAAACAACAGCACAGTGTAACCAATATGCGTACAACATTGTGCGAGTGTCTTTGGAAGAGTAATGCTCCTTTTTGGTCAGAAAAACTAATTCTCGCTGACTTAAATGCAACACATTTTTTTCCAGAAATAATCATTTTATTGAAAATATTCTGCCTGATATTCATGTCTTACCAAATGTAAACAGAGTGCATGATGGACATATGTAATTTCATATCAGTATTTTTTTTTTTTTGGATGAAACAGCTTCGTTCCCAAGGCATATAAAACTAGCCCTTAGTTAAGGACAAGCTCCACAAAATCAATACTAAGACCCATACCAGTACATTACCGATTCAATATAGTATAGTGCGTACGGCATATACTCCGTACTAAGACAGAGTTCCCATTCTTATCTCCCTTTTAACTATAATACCACTCAGTATCAAGTCATATATTTTGCTTTGTTAGAATATCTTAAACCATCTGTAACAACAAATAATGTACCTGCTAATGTTTAAAACCCAAAAATGGAGGAAGCAAGAAATAAACGAAAGCTGGTTAATCGCAGCGTTAAAAGGGAATACGAGATCATGAAAACAGAATGGAATAACTAACCAAGGAACAAAGAAAATAGACATTTAGAAATTAACAAGACCGGTTAACGATTACAAGAGACATCAGAACTCACTGAACCATAGATGACCGCAAACACCCTCGCAATTCAACACAGCAACATCAAAAGGGGAGAAAACGTTCTTTTTTATCAGTCTAACAAACAACAAAATGGGATATCATACTAAAAAACATAGGAACTGAAAAAAAAATCAAGAAATAACGAACAAGAAGCAAAACCTCAAATCCAACAAGAATTAGCGAACGACTTCAAGAAACCCATGGCATCCTCGCCCGCAACCCCAAATACCAAAAATCAAAAAAGCCTAAACGGGGGCAACACGCAAGGGGCGGCGCTAATAAGAACCATTGCGCTCGTACCTTCCAGCTAAGAACCACGGAGTACTCGAACTTGGTGACGATTTTAGCCGCTCCAATCCCCTCCGCCAAGAACGCCCCACAATAAAATGGGATATCATATTCAAAAACATAGGAACCAGAAGCAAAACCTAGAATATCTTTGCATCAAATCCATCAAGAATTAGCGAACGACTGCAAGACATCACCAATAGGATCAAACCGAAATAAATCCTCCTCGCCCGCACCCCAAATACCAAAACTCAAGAAAGCCTAAACGGGGGCAGCCAACTCGAGCCATTGCGATCGGAAATCAAGACTGGATTTTTTGAATCTTTTTTGTAACAACGTTGATGGATCCTCCTCATAGAAGAACCGGCTAACCCTGTACTAGAGGGTCCACTAGAGGCCATCATCCGTGGGCGATCAGCCACGCATCCGTATACCTTTCCACACGAGCAGCAAGCGGGCCAGATCGGTGGGCGCGGTTTCGGGCTTCGGAGCGTCGGGTTTCTTTTTGGGTTTCTTTTCAGGTTTCTTTTCAGGGCATTCCGGAACATTGGGAAGCTCAGGTATGATTTTAATGTCGTTGATTACCTCGCAGGGTTCTGGAATGGGTCCGGTTTTGGTGGTTCCATCTTTCTCCTTGGCTTCCTTGGAAGGCTCCTTCTTTGTAGCGTCCTTGGGACTTGGGAGGAGGGTCCACCATAACTTGGATATTCTTGATCACCTTGCAGGCCTTGCAACGGAGATCGAATGGGCCGGAGATGGTGACGGTGTTGCTCTTCTCATCGTAAGCGATGGATTTTATCTTCTCTCGCTCTTAATTGGTAGGAAAGAAATAGAAATAGAAATAAAAATAAAAATAAAAGGGATGGCTCGGGGGTAAGCAGATGGTAATTAGTACAATCATTAGTAGCTATAATATTGAATTAGAACGAAGGACAGTGAAGTGCAAGTAGGTTCAATCACGTACGCACCTTGCATCTTTTTGTAAAAACGATGGCATAATAATTATAGTAGTTTCTTTCTTTCTTTAAAAAATAAAATAAAAATAACTTTGCCAAAGTTGACTTAAGTCGTGCAATGTCAAGCTAATCAAATTGACTCAATCAAGCCGGCCAAGGACACGAATCTAATTCTTTTCATAAAGAAAGCAACGAATCTAGTTTTGAACGGTTAAACCGCCTTAGCCTCAGCTCTTTTACACAACAACCACGTCCCCTAGCCTCGATATTGGGAATTGCATCAAGCCTTTGGTGCTCCAGAGCATAGAAAGTGTTGATGCTTAATCACCAGAAAGATAGAAAAATTTTCTTTGCACAAGATCTCCAGCTGAAGGAAGAATGAAAAAATCCCCCCTCCTCCCTGAATTCCAGCTCCTTTTATACTTCTTGAATTTTCGAAGAAAAAATCGCTCCCTGGCTTTCGTCATCATGCCGTTAGCTTCAAATCACATTTCCCATTCTTTTCCTTTTTCTTATCGAATGAGATTAATGTGTAAGATTAGTGTATAAGATTAGTGGTCAGCCACAGCGAGGGCTTGCCACGTAATGGTTTACTGTTAATCAACACCAGAGGCATTAAGGAACTTGCCCTGGAAGTCAAGGATCGTTATGATGGGTTTCGATCTTCCCAAGGGAATGTCAGAGTTAGTGGAAAGTTATCTGACTCTAAACAGGTGCTCAGTATCTCCTTTATTTGAGCTTTTCGATGAATGGTGACGTTCTGGCATTTGTCTTATCCAAACCATTTAAAGTGCTCCTGATATGGAAATAGTTTTGAGAGGTCAGAACATAGAGCCCAAAGCAGAGGGTCGTTCAGGACCTGGGGGGCCATCCTTGACCAGGGGGCCGCCCAAGACCTGGGGGCCACCTTTGATCGGGAGGCCGCCCAGACCCTGGAGGCTGCCCAGAGCTCGGGGACCGCCCAAAGCTTGGGGGCTGTCCAGGACCTAGGGGCCGCCCAGACTCTGAGGGCCGCCCAGGACATGGGGGCCACCCAGGACCGGGAGGCCGCCCAGACCCTGGAGGTCGCCTAGAAGTCGGGGACCGCCCAGAGCTTGGGGGCCATCCAGGACTTTGGGGCCGCCCAGGACCGGAAGGCCGCCCAGACCCTGGAGGCTGCCTAGAGCTCGGGGACCGCCCAGAGCTCGGGCCGTCCAGGACTTGGGGGCCGCCCAGGACCGGGAGGCCGCCCAGACCCTGGAGGCTGTCCAGAGCTCGAGGATCGCCCAGAGCTTGGGGGCCGTCCAGGACCTAGGGGCCCACCAGACCCTGGGGGCCGCCTAGGATCGGGAGGCCACCCAGACCCTGGAGGCAGCCCAGAAGTCGAGGACCGCCCAGAGCTTGGGGGCCGTCCAGGACTTGGGGGCCGCCCAGGGCCGGGAGGCCGCCCAGACCCTGGAGGCTGCCCAGAACTCGGGACTGCCCAGAGCTTGGGGGGCCGTCCAGGACTTGGGGGCCGCCCAGGACCGGGAGGCCGCCCAGAACCTGGAGGCCGCCCAGAACTCAGGGACTGCCCAAAGCTTGGGGGCCGTCTAGGACTTGGGGGCCGCCCAGGGCCGGGAGGCCGCCCAGACCCTGGAGGCTGCCCAGAACTCGGAGACCGTCCAGAGCTTGGGGGCCGTCCAGGACTTGGGGGCCGCCCAGGACCGGAGGCCGCCCAGAACTCGGGGTCCTGTGCCGAGGGTTCCAACATATTCCCGTGGACTGACCGTGTCTCGACCCGTATTTCGTTTCTTGACCATATCATATGCCCCCTCGCCCTGTCCCTTGTGCTCAGCCGCATCGCACGTGCAGAAGGGGAGGGGGAGGGGCAGAAAACCAAATTTAAATTTGTAAATACCATAGATTGATATTTTGAAAAAGAGAAAATGAGGCATATCCCTAAGAGGATAGCGCCTTTTTATCTGTCCGGTCCCACTCAGGGGTCGCCGCGTGGTTTTGTGGCGCTCGAGGGGTTATGTTCAAAAAATATATAAAAAAGGGTCTGTCCTCTTTACCTCCTCGCCTTTTATTCTTGTCACGCCTCCTGTATCTTCATTCTTTTAAGCCCAGGTTAGTCGACCTTTCTTTCTCCTTTTTCTTCTTCATGGATCCTCGTCAAGACGGGAAGGCAAGAGCCCTCTGGTCGAGCCCTCTCGCGAGGAGATTATCCAGACACGCCGCCAAGCTCTCGGAGGCGTGACCATTCGAGGGGATCAACCAGCCCCGCAGCTAGCGTCTAGGGCATTATCCCAATCCCCTAGGGTTTCCTCTTCATCCACCAGCCATGAGGTAGGTCTCTCGGTAGCCATCCCTAAGTCCGCCGGTCCGACGGAGATTGCTTCAATCACGTCCCCTCAGGATCTTAGGAATCTTAGGGCCCGATTTGAGATCCCCAGCAATATTCGTCTTTCCGTTCCCCTCCTCGAGGATAAGGTCTCTCTCACGCAACCGGGGAAGGTTGCGCTGTACGAAGAGTTTTTCAAATGTGGCCTTCGACTAACTTTGCATCCCTTCTTTGTAAATTTGTTAAATAGATACCATCTCATCCCGGCACAGCTTACCCCTAACTCCATCCGCATCGTCTTTTCATTTTTAGTGCTTTGCCATTTCCATGGGGCTCCCGCCCGGCTTTCCCTATTTAGGGCTTTGTATAGGATTCGGAATCCCATAAGGGATGGGTGGTGGAGTTTTGCGTCTAGGCCCAGGAGAGTACTAGGGCTCAACCTCCCTTCCAAAATCAAGGGGTGGAAGTCACGATTTTTTTATGCTCATCTAGAGGGGGTGGATGCGAACTGGGGTGTTCCTGATACCAGCTCTAATCAGAACTTGACTATCGAGGAGAGAGATCAGGAGTTGTTTAATACTCTGGTATCCACCGTCGTGCCCCCTAGTAAGGAACTATTATCGGAGAATAACCTTCGGGAGATTGCGTCTATGCCGGTGTCACTGCCTACAGCGCCCGGTGAGCTTCGAAGAGTTTTATTTTTGTTATCACTATCTTTCCTCCCTTTTTTGTGGGGGGGGGGGGGTATTTCGTATTCGAGTACATGTATGAGAATGGATTTTAGCACGCACCTTTTACTTACATGTGGCATCTCTAGGGCAGTTTTTTGATTAACTTTGGATTCTCGATTTTGCAGCAATGAAGTTCTCTCAGGATGCAATAATATCAAGCCTTCGGAAGAGGAAAGGAAATGCCCATGGCGCGACTAGGGCCAGGCCGAAAAGGCCTTGTCAAAGGGAGCCGGGACACTCGACCCAGCCTCCGGCAACTCTCCCTGAGGCGATATTAGTGGAAGAGGATGAGGGAGAGGAGAACCTCCCCGCCGGGATACCTATTAGGGGTCTCCCTATGGAGGGCCCATCGGGGGCCGCCTCCCCTCCCGCCAGATATATTGGGGAGCCCTCCGGGAGCAAAGGGTTGGCCAAGACCTACCCACCAGACCCGCAGTCACCAGAAGGAGCAGATGTTTCCGCTCCCTCGGACATCTCGAAGGATCCGACCCAACCCTCAGAGATGCCCAGTCAGGGCATGGCGTATAAGAGCCGTTTATCAGAAACAGTTCTTAAACTCTCAGTTTTGCCTCGGTTTCAAGCCAAAATGAGGGGCTTTCCCCTGGAGGAATCTTTCGATACGATGTTTACAGCCGCGCTCCAGGTAAAATCATGGTCTCCCTCCTTTCTTTCTTTCCCGATTTCTTTTTTCTCGATTACAGAATTCCCGCACTTATCAATTATTTTTTAATTTAATTTTTTTCTTTTTTTTAACGTAGTTGTCCAACGGCCTTTTCGTACTCCGCAAGGATCTAGTCAACGCCAAGTCCAACAACGAGGGCCTGAAGAAAAAATTATTGGAAGTAAAGGCCCGAGAGTTGAAGGCGTCGCTTGACCTTCAGGCCGTTCGGGAGGACAACCGCGCGTGGCGAGAGAGGGTCGAGAGGGAGCTGCAGACCCTGGACGCGAAACTATCCGAAACTAGGGCGAAGCTGCTACCGACTGAGGAAAAATTAAAAGAAGCCATTCTCAAATTAGAATACACCGAAAACTGGGCCGACAATGCGGAGGCGGCGGCCCTTGATGCTGCAGAGAAGTTGGCCCTGGCCGAGAAGGAAACGAAGGAAGCCCTGGATAAGATGGCTATAACGGAGACAAAGGCTCAAGAAAGGGTGGCCGCGGCCGAGGCTCGGGTTTGGGAGGCCATTGAGGAATACAAAAGTTCCCCGATTTTGCCTCAGAATTCTGCGAGGCTGTTATGGACGCGTTTGTCCAAGGCTTCGAGAGGTGCAAAAGGAGGTTGTCCCGACATTTCAAACTAGAAGACCTCGATCGTTTCCAGCCTGCCGACGATGAAGAAAATTCTGATGCTGAGGTTGAAGACACCGCCGATGAAGCAGTGATAGCGGAAGAATCTGCTGCCCAAGCGACTGTAGTTGAAGAGTCGAATACTGAGCCGACTACTATGGATGAGCGTTCCAGGAATCAATAGGAACGCGGCTATGTCGGACTGTATCTCTTCTCCTGCTTCCTCTATCTTTTTTTTTTAACTGTGTCCTCGACGGACTCTTTTTGGTAAGCTGGCCAATGCCAGCTTGTAGGAGATGCTTTTTGAAGTTTTGTAATAGCTCGACTTTTAAATGAATGAATGTCAGTTCTTCATTCCTATTTGTTTGTTACTGCAGTCGATTGGCTTATGATATTTAACCATCATACATATAGGAAGTAAAGGGACTCATCTCCCCCCTTGGCCCATCGAGGTTTAATCCATAGATCGACGTTAGGTACGTCCCTAGGATCGTAGAGCCACCGAGTTCTTTTCCAAGAACTATCTCGGGGTAGTCGGATACTAGCCCGAGAGTTCGACTCGAGGCCGTCTAGGCCTTGGACTTGAACCTCCTCAGGGGTGTGCAACACCGGCCGCCTAGGCCTTGGACTTGAAACTCCTTAGGGGTGTGCAACACCGGCCCAGGGGTGTCCTTAGGACCGTGGGGCCGTCGAGTTCCTTTTGGAGAATTGTCTCGGGGGTAGTCGGATACTAGCCCGAGAGTTCGACTCGAGGCTGCCTAGGCCTTGGACTTGAACCTCCTCAGGGGTGTGCAACACCGGCCCGGGGTATCCTTAGGACCGTGGGGCCGTCGAGTTCCTTTTGGAGAATTGTCTCGGGGGTAGTCGGATACCAGCCCAAGAGTTCGACTCGAGGCCGCCTAGGCCTTGGACTTGAACCTCCTCAGGGGTGTGCAACACCGGCCCGAGGGTGTCCTTAGGACCGTGGGGCCGTCGAGTTCCTTTTGGAGAATTGTCTCGGGGGTAGTCGGATACTAGCCCGAGAGTTCGACTCGAGGCCGCCTAGGCCTTGGACTTGAACCTCCTCAGGGGTGTGCAACACCGGCCCGGGGTGTCCTTAGGACCGTGGGGCCATCGAGTTCCTTTTGGAGAATTGTCTCAGGGGTAGTCGGATACCAGCCCGAGAGTTCGACTCGAGGCTGCCTAGGCCTTGGACTTGAACCTCCTCAGGGGTGTGCAACACCGGCCCGGGGGTGTCCTTAGGACCGTGGGGCCATCGAGTTCCTTTTGGAGAATTGTCTCGGGGGTAGTCGGATACTAGCCCGAGAGTTCGACTCGAGGCTGCCTAGGCCTTGGACTTGAACCTCCTCAGGGGTGTGCAACATCGGCCCGGGGGTGTCCTTAGGACCGTGGGGCCGTCGAGTTCCTTTGGAGAATTATCTCGGAGGTAGTCGGATACTAGCCCGAGAGTTTGATTCGAGGCCGCCTAGGCCTTGGACTTGAACCTCCTCAGGGGTGTGCAACACCGGCCGGGGGTGTCCTTAGGACCGTGGGGCCGTCGAGTTCTTTTGGAGAATTGTCTCGGGGGCAGTCGGATACCAGCCCGAGAGTTCGACTGAGGCCGCCTAGGCCTTGGACTTGAACCTCCTCAGGGGTGTGCAACACCGGATCGGAGGTGTCCTTAGGACCGTGGGGCCGTCGAGTTCCTTTTGGAGAATTGTCTCGGGGTAGTCGGATACTAGCCCGAGAGTTCGACTCGAGGCCGCCTAGGACTTGGACTTGAACCTCCTCAGGGGTGTGCAACACCGGCCCGGGGTGTCCTTAGGACCGTGGGGCCGTTGAGTTCCTTTTGGAGAATTATCTCGGGGGTAGTCGGATACCAGCCCAAGAGTTCGACTCGAGGCCACCTAGGCCTTGGACTTGAACCTCCTCAAGGGTGTGCAACACCGGCCCGGGGGTGTCCTTAGGACCGTGGGGCCGTCGAGTTCCTTTTGGAGAATTGTCTCGGGGGAGTCGGATACCAGCCCAAGAGTTCGACCCAGGCCGCTAGGCCTTGGACTTGAACCTCCTCAGGGGTGTGCAACACTGGCCCGGGGGTATCCTTAGGACCGTGGGGCCGTCGAGTTCCTTTTGGAGAATTATCTCGGGGGTAGTCGGATACCAGCCCGAGAGTTCGACTCGAGGCCGCCTAGGCCTTGGACTTGAACCTCCTCAGGGGTGTGCAACACCGGCCCGGGGGTGTCCTTAGGACCGTGGGGCCATCGAGTTCCTTTTGGAGAATTGTCTCGGGGTAGTCGGATACTAGCCCGAGAGTTCGACTCGAGGCCGCCTAGGCCTTGGACTTGAACCTCCTCAGGGGTGTGCAACACCTGCCTGGGGGTGTCCTTAGGACCGTGGGGCCGTCGTGTTCCTTTTGGAGAATTGTCTCGGGGGTAGTCAGATACCAGTCCGAGAGTTTGACTCGAGGCCGCCTAGGCCTTGGACTTGAACCTCCTCAGGGGTGTGCAACACCGGCCCGGGGGTGTCCTTAGGACCGTAGGGCCGTCGAGTTCCTTTTGAAGAATTATCTACAAGAAATCTTTGGAAGTGTACATTTATTGACTCCTTAGGTAAATACACCTATTACGTTATTGATGGTATTGCCGGAGATTGCCAGCGTTCCACGTTCGAGGGATCAGTTGTCAACTTAAGTCTTCGAGTCGGTATGCTCCACAATGAAGGACTTCTGCGACTTGGTAGGGCCCTTCCCAAGTCGAGGACAACTTGCCTCCTTCCGTCGGTTTAGATATTTCAGCTCTTCTAAGAACCAAGTCTCCCTGGTGGAAACTTTTCGGACAGACGCGAGCGTTATAATATCTTGCTACCCGTTGTTGGTAGGCCGCCATCCTGACTTGAGCTCGGTCCCTTACTTCGTCAATGAGATCGAGACTGGCTCTTAAATTAGAGAGATTGTCAGCTTCATCATACGACTCCACCCGAATACTAGGTAGGCCAATCTCGACCGGGATAACAGCTTCGGAGCCAAAAATCAGGTTGAAAGGCATTTCTCCCGTTGGTGTCCTGGGAGTCGTGTGATAGGCCCAGAGCACGCTCGGGAGTTCTTCCACCCATCTTCCCTTAGATGTGTCCAGTCTGGTTCTCAGCCCTCGTAGTATTATACGATTCATGACCTCGGCTTCTCCATTGGACTGCGGATAGCCGACAGAAGTGAATTGATGAGTGATGCCGAAATCAGCACAGAAGGCTTTAAAGGTAGTATTATCGAACTGCCGGCCGTTGTCAGTGACAAGAGTATGAGGTATGCCGAATCGACAAATGATAGATTTCCAGAGAAAAGCTTTGACCTTGGCTTCAGTGATCCGAGCGAGCGCCTCAACCTCAACCCACTTAGTGAAATAATCAATAGCCACAAGCAGGAATTTCTGCTGCCCTGACGTCGGTGGGAAAGGGCCGAGGATGTCCATGCCCCATTGGGCAAAAGGCCATGGGGTGAAGAGAGGACTCAACAAGGAAGCTGGCTGCCATTGAATACAAGCGTACCACTGACATTGGTCACATCTCTTCACCAGCTCAGTAGCATCCTCCTGCATGGTTAGCCAATAATATCCTTGTCGGAGAGCTTTACGTGCCAGAGACCTGCCCCCCGAATGATTTCTGCATATGCCTTCATGAATTTCCCTAAGAATATAATCCGCGTCTGTTGGGCCGACGCATTTGAGAAAAGGCTGGGAAAAGGATTTCTTGTAGAGTTGGCGTCCAGCAATATAAATTTGGAAGCTCTCCGTTTAAGCAACTTGGCTTCTCCATGATCGGCCGGAAGGACGCCGTCTTTCAAGTATTGGATATAGGCGTCCATCCATGTTTCCTCCTGTATAACTAGCAGAACTTCTTCCATGGCTTCGATACTAGGTATCTCCAGGTACTCAATATAAGTTTTGCCCATGCCGTTATCCGCTGATGTGGCAAGCTGAGCCAACATATCAGCTCTGGCATTCTCCCCTCTAGGGATGTAACTAATGGTGAAGCGATCCAGTAAGGGGATTAACAGATTCACCTTGCTTAGATACCGAGACATAATGGGATCTCGGGCCTCATACTCCCCGGCCACTTGGGCAGAAATGAGTTGTGAGTCAGTAAAAGCTTGGAGACGCTTGATTCCCAGCCCATGCGCTAGTTTAATTTCGGCTAACAAGGCTTCATACTCAGCTTGATTGTTAGTGGCTTCAAAGAGGAAACAGAGAGCATACTCCAACACCACGCCCTCCGGGTTGGCAAGGATAAGGCCGGCTCCACTTCCTTGGGAGTTAGAGGCCCCATCGATGTGGAGGATCCATGTCCCATCATTCTCCTTGCCGACATCTGAAGGAATGTGGGGGGAATCTTCTTGATGTTTCTCAGACCAAGTACACTCCACCAAGAAATCGGCTAAGACTTGGGATTTCAGTGCGGCCCGGGGTTGGAAGGATAAGTCGAACTCCCCTAACTTGATGGCCCACTTAGCCAATCAGCCAGATATGTCAGGATGGGACAAAATGGTTCTGAGGGACTGATCAGTGAGTACAATTATAGGATGAGCCTGAAAATATGGTCTGAGCCGCCGAGCGGAGATAACCAAAGCGAAAATAACCTTCTCCGTTTTGGAATACCTTTCTTCCGCGCCATGGAGTACTTTGCTAGTATAATACACAGGTTTCTGAATGGCATGGTCGTTGATGCACACCAAAACGGAGCTGACGGCCTCTGAGGAAGTTGCAAGATAAAGGAAGAGCTTTTCTCCTTCCTCAGTTTAGACAACAGGGGCGGCGTAGATAAGAATTCCTTAAGCTCACCAAAAGCTCACTGACAATCCTCCGTCCATTCAAAACCGTCTGCTCTGCGTAAAACTTTGAAGAAAGGCAGACACTTCTCTACCGATCTTGACAAAAATTGGCTCAGCGCTGCTATCCTTCCGGTAAGTTGCTGTACTCCTTCTTACAGGTTGGTGGCCTCATATCAAGAATGGCCTGAATCTTCTCCGGGTTTGCTTCAATTCCCTGCCGGGTCACCAGAAAACCCAAGAATTTCCCTGCGGTAACTCCAAACGCATACTTGCGCGGGTTAAGCTTGATTCTATGGAGTCGGAGGTTATGGAAAGTTTCCTCCAGATCAGTGATATGATTGGCGGCACAAGTGCTCTTCGTCAGCATATCGTCCACATACACCTTCATATTACAGCCGAGCTGACCTTTGAAAACTTTATTCATCAGTCTTTGGTAGGTGGCTCCAGCGTTCTTTAATCCAAAGGGCATTACTTTGTAACAATAAATGCCCTTCTCAGTAACAAAAGAGGTATGTTCTTCATCTGAGGGGTTCATATTTATCTGATTATACCTCGAAAAGGCATCCATGAAACTAAGAAGTTCGTAGCCGAAAGTAGAATCCACCAACTGGTCGATCCGCGGCAATGGAAAACTGTCTTTAGGACAGGCTTTGTTAAGATCAGTATAGTCAATGCAGATTCTCCATCCCCCACTGGTCTTCCGGACCATGACCACATTAGCTAGCCAGTCAGGGTATTGTGCCTCTCGAATATGACGGCCATAAGCAATTTGTCTACTTCTTCATCTATAGTTCTCTGCCGCTTAGGAGCAAAACTCCTTTTTTTCTGACGGACCGGCCGATATTCTGGGTTGATATTAAGCCGGTGAGTGATCACCTCCGGGGGAATCCCAACCATGTCTGTCACTTTCCAAGCAAAGATATTTGCATTCGCCTGCAAGAAGGTTAGGAGCTGACTCCGGGCTTCAGGAGAGAGGAGTTCACCGATTTGCACAATCTTGCCTGGGTCGCCCCCTAGGGGACAAGACACCAAATGCTCCGTCGGTTCCCCCCTCGCTCGGTCTCCCTGGGGTCGAATGACTCGGCAGCCGAGGGAACCGCAACCGTCCGAGGACTGGGAGCTAAATGATAACAGGGTTTGACTAAGTCTACCTCCCCATGCATCTCGCCAATTCCTTGGTTGGTAGGGAATTGCACCAATAGACGTTTAGTGGATATAACCGCATCTAGCATATTTAATCCAGGACGGCCAAGAATGGCATTATATGTCAGGGGCACCCGGGCTACCAAGAAGTCCAGCATCACCGTGCTCTGACGCGGCGGCGACCCTGCCGTAGCAGGTAGGGTGATTTTGCCTTCCACCTGTATAGAATCTCCTGTGAAGCCAACCAAAGGAACAGCGACAGGTGAAGAGAGTCGAGAGATAAACCCATTCGAAGAAATGCATCATAAGTAAGCACGTTGGCGGAGCTCCCGCTATCTATTAGAATCCTTCTTACAGGATGCTTAGCGACCGTCATTGAGACGACGACGCTATCATCTTTTACAATACTTCCACCAGTCATATCTCCCCTAGAAGGGGTTACATTTTCTAACTCTCCCTCTCCTCTCGGCCTCTTATGAAGCGATGCTCCTCCACGGGCAATCATTCCCACCATTCGCTCTGTAGGGGCATTATCGATGTTGGCCTGAGGCGGAGGAGGGCCCATCAAAGCTGGTACAGGCGGAGTCTCCTTCTTCTGGATGTACTGCCTCAGATATCCCCTCTGTATAAGCTCTTCAATGGCCTGCTTCAGGTTGCGGCACTCCTCAGTGTCGTGGCCGTAATCTCTATGGAAACGGCAGTAGCGGCTTCTATCACGTACAACACCTTTCTTCAAGGGAGGTGGGCACTACAGATAAGGCTCATTTTCAATCTCCATGAGGATATGGGCGGGGTGCAAGGAGAGGTGTAAGATGATCTTCTCTGGGGGCCAAGCTCTTGCGGCGGTCAGCTGGTCGGCGCGAGGGTTCAGACTTCTTGGGAGAGGGCCCGCTTGACTCTGGACGAGCTGGCCTCTTCCCAGTCCTTCCTTCGATGCCCCTTCTCGACGAATCGGCCTCGTCGGCGCGGATGTACTTCTGCGCATGACTCAAGAGGTTAGCATAAGAGCAGGGAGGCCTTTTGTCCAAAGAGTAGATGTCATGCTTTGACGGCATCCAAACGTCGCTCTAGCCATGGGTGGCAAATATGGTATCAGTTGAGTATGACATGAAGCACATAAAGATGGTGTTTGATCAAGATAGGATTCGTCTCCCTTGATAGAAAGGGTTATATCCCATGGCCACTTGATGGATTAAATTGATTGATAGATCCTTGCAAGGTTGAGTTGGAATTCGAAATAGTTTCGAAGTTCTAATTCATATAGTCAATTTTTCCTGAGATCAAGTAAACAAAGATCAATTACATGGTTGACACATTCCATACCACTGATTGATCTAGGATATGTGACGAAAGGATTTGATCATACGGTAATCGTTCATGGACAGGTGTTGATGGTCACATCAATAAAACCTTTAGCAATTGGGTGGTCATGATACTTTGCTAGAGGCCTCTCATGATCTATAATCATGTTGTTGAATTAGACAAAGAATTGTACAATCATTCCTAGGGTCTATGATTGGACATAATTATTGCCAATATGTTAAAGGGCCTAATGGGTCACACACATTAAGGAGAAGATGAATTAAGATGAGAATTAAATTAGATTTAATTCAGATAAGATGATCAATTAAATAATTGGGTGAGACCTAAATTTAAAGAAGATATAATTATAATGGATATGATCCATTATAATAGAAGGAATGTTAAGAGAAATTATTTGTACATATGATGAATAAATAATTGGATACCGATATGTGACATGATCCATGTAATGGATGGCTCTGATAATTCAGGTATGGATGTCCAATCTTAGCCATGTAAAGATGGAATCATGCCCATGGGATGAGGCATGATGAATCTCTACGGTTTGATGATGAATACGTACAAATTAGGGCATGTAGTTATGGGATAACCAACTCCTAATTTCATAGGCTGAGATTGTGACACTTATTAATCTTACCATGAAGATGAGAGTTTCTTACCACGAAGATGGGAGGAGTTTCTTACCATGAAGATGAGAGTTTCTTACCATGAAGATAAGAGGAGTTTCTTACCATGAAGATGGGAGTTTCTTACCATAATGATGGGAGTTTCTTACCATGAAGAGAGGTCTCTTCCTCTTTGGAACGTCTCATTTTCAACCTATAAATGTGGTTCCTTCCTACCAAAAAAGTAGAGCAGAAGAAAAGATTAGACTTTTCTTCAAAGATATCTTCTATAAGGGGATTCAAGAGGTGCTAGCACCCTCTCTCTCTCCGTGGTGTCATCTTTATACCTTGGAGGTCTTCATCCCTTCTTCTCTGCGTGGATCACCGTTAGAGGCCAGACACATGGATGGCTAGTGGCAGGGATTAACCAGCTTCATCCTCATCTACATCAATAAAGGACTCGGGTATGAATAAAATTAGATTTTATATGAGATATAATGAATTTGTTCCTAAGGATCCTGGGCATCTGGGAGTTTATATTATACCTTCCACATTGTTTATATGAATTTGATTCATATCTTGTATACATAATTCCCATCAAAGTATACACTAGCTACATAGATCTAGTAGGACAATTCACATCTCTGATAGATATAAATTTTACATAGAGGATGATGAGCCTACCAACTACGAAGAGGCAATGTCTAACATTGACTTTGAGAGATGGCTTGAGGCCATGAAATCTGAAATAGACTCCATGTATGATAACTACCTTGGTTGATCCACCTGAAAGGGTAAAACCCATTGGGTGCAAATAGGTCTTCAAAAAGAAGACCAACATGGATGGTAATGTAATTACTTATAAGGCAAAGATAGTTGCAAAAGGTTACAAGCAAAAATAATGTGTTGACTTCGATGAACCTTTTTTCCTATAGCCATGCTTAAATTCATAAGGATTTTGCTTGCAATAGTAGTATATTATAACTATGAGATCTGGCATATGGATGTCAAGATCGCTTCCTAAATAAAAATTTATCAGAGGATGTGTATATGATACAACCAGAGGGTTTTGAATCTATAAATCCTAAGAAAGTGTGCAAGCTACAAAGATCTATTTATGGACTTAAGCAAGCTTCTAGAAGTTGGAACATCTGATTTGATGTGACAATCAAAGACTTTGATTTCATCAAAAATGAAGATGATCCATATGTTGGCCCAGATGGCAACCCAAGAGGGGAGGGGGGGGGGGGGTGAATTGGGTTCTTTAAAAAATTTAACACTTAAAACTTAAAATCAATTTCACAAGGATTAAGTATACTAGTGAAGTGATGCAATAATTTAAAGCACAATAAGAGAGATAGATAGAGACAATCATTACAAACACAAGATATTTATATTGGTTCGGTGTATCCCACACCTACTTCCACTTCCAAGCAACTCTTGGGTCCACACTATAATCCACTGATTACAGTTGAGTTATTTTACAAGCTCACAACTCTAACTTGTTGTTTTACACGGGGTTACAATGAACCCAGCCGGTTTTTACGGGTTCACCAGCACAAAACCTAACCCAAGCTAAACTTAGCTTGACCCGAGGTAAACTACCTCAACTAATTCATTCCTCCTGATTGAATTAGCAAACAACAATTCAAATATGAATTTACAGCAATTTTAAAGCTCCTCAAATGAGAAAATATACAATGTAAATAAAATAAGATTAGAAAAGCCTGATTGAAGTGATGTGATTTGAGCTTTTCTTCTTTTCTTCTTTTCCTCCTCTATTTTGAATGGATGAGCAAGGATTAAACTTTGAATCTTGAACACATCTCATTGAAAAGAAGTTGAAGATTTAGGGCTCAAGCTCTTCTCCTTCAAATCGGTGGAAATCCTTCGTATTTGATCTTGAAACTCGTTTGGATTTCTCTTCTATCTCTTTTCTATTGATGGCCTTGAGCATGGAGATTTTTCTCTTTGATTTCCCTCTTTTTCTTTCTCTCTATTTTCCGTTTTCTTTCTTTTCATTCTCTCTTCTGTTCTTGTTTTCAAACGGATGAATCCCTCTTTATATAGAGTCTTAATCTGAGATTAGGTGAGAAATAGCCGTTACAAAGTACCTTGGATGATTCTCCACACAAGAAAATAGATCCGTTGAGAGTTAGGTGAGAAAATATATCCGTTAGAATCCATTTTGACACTTTTAAAAATCGTCCTTGATAGGTTGGAGTCGGCTCCAACTTTTATGTGTCAGCTCCAGATCGTGTTTCCATAAATAGCAAAAATTAATTCGACATAGAGTCGGCTCCGACTTTGCAAAGTGTCGACTCCCCGCTGACTGGAGTCGGCTCCCAAATTCTGATGTGTCGGCTCTGAGAATTGCTACGAAAAACATAGTCTCTATAACTCATGTTAGAGTCATCTCCCGAAATCCATGTGTCAGCTCCGAAACCTCAGGTATCGACTCCGAAACTCTAGGTGTCGACTCCGAACCATGCCGAAAATCCTGAGCTGTTCCGATACGCTCTGGAGTCAGCTCGAGACTGTTAAGGTGTTGGCTCCAAGTTCTAAACTTAAATAAATTCCATTGAAACTCGGTTCAAAACTAATTTCTAAGTGTCATTTGAATAAATAATCAATCTTAATTCCTGAAACACTTATCAAATCTATCAGAAACATAATGAATATACTCATGGCTTTTGTTAATCATCAAAATCAATTAATTGGGTAAATAATTTCTTAATAATTTTCCCAATAATCTTCCCCTTTCGATGATGACAAAAATATTGAGTATATGCATAATCAATTAATGCATGATTATCAAAATATTCTAATTTAAGGTTAAGCTCCTCCTTAATGAGGTAGCTCCCCCTATGTAGGTGCATATATTGAGTTTCTTGAAAGTTTCATTTAACATTCATATTCAAGTAAGTGTCATTCTCTTATAACTTAATATCCTTTCTCCCCTTTGCTTATATATTCAAATGTATGAAATTAATATCAAATGCATAATGCATATACGTAAACAACCTTTCTCCCTCTATTTTGTAGTCAATAAAAAGGTTTAGAATGCGCATTAAGGCTTAAATTAATATCAATCAAAGGAGTTTGAATAATTCAATCATCAAAATCAAAGGTTAACTCAAAATTCAAGCTTAATATCAAAATTCAAGTATGATATTCATTTAATACTTAAACATTACAACAAAGTGTTCATTTCGCTTAAACTTCATTACATCATTCATAAAGTCAAAATATTTCATTACATCATTCATAAAGTCAAAATACAAACTAAACATCAAAGAGTAGGTACATAAAAATGTAAGTCAAACATCAAAAGCTAATAACATCAAAAATTATCAAAATCTAAGAAAATCTAAGAAGCCTTTTGAGTTCTTCTAAAATCTTTCCCATGCCCTTACTTTGTATCTTGATAAAATCATTTAGTCTTCTGTCAATAAAAGTAGATGCAACAGTAATTTTTTCTTGTAACTTCGCATTGCACTTAGAATAAGTATCAGAATCTCCTCTAATGTCCTTGATCTTCTCAAAAATATGCATAAGATCAGTCTTCAAGGCTTCAGATGAGGTTCCAAAGGATGATTCAATTCTGCTGACTTTATCTTCAGGGAGTAATACATCTCCCTTAAGCTCAAAAGTCTACTGTCTAGTTCAATCTTCATTTTTCTTTATGACATGCAAGGATTTCTTTTAACTATACCAACTGAGCATCAAAAAAATCAGTAGAAGTCTGAGCAAAAGAAGTAGGAGCTGGTGCAGGTGCTGAGGGTGCAGGACACTGGGGCCTGGTGAAGTATGCCTCACTGAAGGCTCTGCCTATGATGTACTAGGGGCCACAGTATCCATATCAGCTACTCTGTCTTCCATATTTCCTGTTCTCTCCTAGTGTCCACTGACTTTCACGAAACCCATTCAGTGCAGAGTAGCCTTATTATAATCAGTGTGCCTTAAGTTCTTCATGGGTTCACTGTCTGAAATAACTGCACTTTGGCTCTGAAATGCTAATGTCAAAATCATGTCGTAAGGCAAAGTAGATCTCTTCTTGTTCCCAGCCTCAGCCACGTACCAAATCATCATACCAGCTAAATTAATTGGCTGACCTATCAGAACACTATCCATAATAACAATGTCTTGCTCCGAGACATATTCAAATCTGCCAATTTTTGGAAATAAAATTCGACCACAAATATTATGCAATAATCTTAGCTCTAGGGGCAACTGGTTTGCCCTAACTTCCTCAAATTCTGTAACATTCCTTCCTAGCATTCTTGATAATGCTCCTGATCTATCACTATGGAAATTTGCATCAGTCCAATAACAGGTATCTCTAACAGGTTTCCAAGAATCTCAGAAGTTAGGTGAATCCTCTTTCCTCTAACAGAACTTACAAGACCTCCATCTCCTCTTGACAAGTTATGGTAAAATTCTTTAACCAAGGCGGGATAGGTAGGTACATCAATAGAGCAAACTTTCTCCCATCCTAAATATTTTATCTGCCACCCAATAGAAAAGCCCTCTTCTTCAAAGAAATGAAAATCAACCTTTCTCTCCATGGTAATAACACGCCCAGCAAGAATGTCTACCTGAGGCGAAGAAGGATAGGAAATCGCACTTGGTGTGGATGCAGACGAAGAGGACGAAGAGCTAGGTGAAGGCTGCCGCACCGGACGCCTCACGGTTCTCTTTCCCGTCGTCATCGCTCCAAACATCGATCTCCTACGTTTGGGTGCCATTGGTAGCTAGGGAATGATTAATTTGAGAAATCTTGGATTTTGGGAAGAGTTGGGAAGAGTTTGAAAAGGTTTGGAATCGATTGAAATGAGAGAGGAGTCAACTTTGCCCTAGATAAGTCAACCTAGGACCACTTAGAGTCTACTCCCGCAAAGTGAGGTATCGGCTGTAGGTCGCTAATACAGTCAGTGCCTGAAGTGGAGTCGACTTTGGAAAAGCAGGTGTCGGCTCGAAAGTCTCAGACAAAACTGGAGTCGACTCCGATACCAGAGGAGTCGGCTCCAAGGCAGTTTCAGAAAAAAAAAAAAAGAGTTTTAAAGGATCTGAAACTTGTCCAAAAAATCTTCAAATTTTGGATAAATCAACTTTGAAATGTGATGAATCAAGGGGTTCAAATATCTAGATAAATCAACCTTAACATTATAAGAAAATTAGGAAAAATGATTGAATTCTATATAATCATTCCTAGGAGATTTAAAATTCATTCCAATGGATTACAAACTCCTAACTCTCCTTTAAGATAACAAAATCTTTATTCACTTAGGGGTTTTGTAAAAATGTCAGCTATTTGTTCATCAGTATAAATATAATCAAGACAAATGTCATTATTAGCTACATGTTCTCTAATAAAATGATATCTAATTTCAATGTGTTTAGTTCTTGAATGTTGGATTGGATTCTTATTAAATTGATTGCACTAGTGTTATCACATCTAATTGGTGTTTTATCAAGTGTTGTACCATAATCTTAAAGTTGTCGCTTAATCCAAAGGATTTGAGCATAGCAACTTTCAGCTGCAACATATTCAGCTTCAGCAGTTGATAATGCAACTGAATTTTGCTTTTTGCTAAACTAGAAGATTAAGTTACTTCCTAAGAATTGCATGCACCACTTGTACTCTTTCTATCCAATTTATAACCAATATAATCAAAATCAGTATATGCAATCAAATTTAATGTTGAGTCTCTAGAATACCATAATCCTACATTTTTAGTTCCATTTAGATATCTAAGTATTCTTTTTACTGTAATTAAGTGAGATTCTTTAGGTTCATATTGATATCGTGCACATAAACATACAGCAAACATAATATATCGTCTACTAGATGTTAAGTAAAGTAGTAAACAGATCATACCTCTGTAATATTTTTGATCAATAGGCTTACCATCTTCATCTTTATCTAACTTGCATGAAGGACTCATTGGTGTTCCGAGAGGTTTGACTTGTTCCATACCAAACTTCTTGAGAATTTTTTTGTGTACTTTGTTTGGTTGATGAAAATTTCCTCTCTTTCTTGTTTGATTTGAAGTCGTAGGAAGAAGTTGAGTTCTCCCATCATGCTCGTCTCGAATTCACCCTGCATTAACTTAGCAAATTCTTGACACAAAAAATTGTTAGTAGCACCGAATACAATATCATCTACATAAATTTGTACTACCAATAAATCTTTATCTTTTCTTTTCAAAAATAGGGTTTTATCAACATTTCCTCTAGAAAAATCATTTTCAATTAGAAAATTTTCTTAATCTATCATACCAAGCTCTAGGTGCTTGTTTTAAACCATAAAGTATTTTGTGTAATTTAAAAACATGATTTGAAAATTCATGATCTTCAAAACCTGGTGGTTATTCTACAAAAACTTTCTCATTTATAAAACCGTTCAAAAATGCGCTTTTAACATCCATTTGAAATAAATTAATGTTCATATGACATGCAAATGCAAGTAATAGTCTAATTGCTTCTAATCTAGCTACAGGTGTAAAAGTTTCATCAAAATTAATTCCTTTTCTTGATTATATCCTTTTGCAACTAATCTAGCTTTATTTCTAATTACTATGCCATTTTTCTAATTTATTTCTAAATACCCATTTAGATCCTATAATAGAATGACCTTTGGGTCTATCAACTAAGGACCATACATTATTCCTAGTAAATTGATTTAATTCTCTTGCATAGCTAACATCCAATTATTATCTTTTTCAGCTTCTTCAATAGTTTTGGGTTCTATATGAGACACAAATGCAAGATGATTATTGATGTTCCTCATTGATGATCTAGTTCTTACTCCTTGAGATGGATCACCTATGATTAAATCCTTAGGATGACCATAAGCATATCTCAATCTCTAGTAGATCTACATCATTACGAGTAGTATCAATAACATCATCCTTAGGTGAGTCATCATCTTTAGCTTCTTGTTCATGGTCTGAAGATACATCTATATTCAATTTTTCAATATCTCTTTCAAGCAAAATTGTATCTTCCTCATCATCAATCTCTCAGAACTTGATGCTAAAGACTCATCAAATACTACATGAATTGATTCTTCTACAATTAAATATTTCTTGTTAAATACTCTATATGCTTTACTAGATGTTGAATATCCTAAAAATATTCCTTCATCAGATTTGGCATCAAATTTTTCAAGATTGTCCTTACCATTATATGAATAAAACATCGACAACCAAATGCATGAAAATAACTAATGTTAGGTTTTCTATTATGCCATAGTTCATAGGGAGTTTTCTTAAGAATTGGCCTAATTAAAGCTCTATTAAGGATGTAACATGTTGTGTTTATAGCTTCCACCAGAAGTACTTTGGGAGTTGGCTTTCACATAGCATGGTACGGGCCATATCTTCTAATATTCTATTTTTTCTTTCTACAACTCCATTTTGTTGTGGTGTTCTAGGTGCAAAAAATTATGATGAATGCATTTTCAATACAGAAATTTTCAAATAATGATTTTCAAATTCTGTATCCATGATCACTTCTAAGAGACACTATGGTTGTTTTTCTCATTTGTAACTTTCTTGAAGAATTTCAGAAATAGAGAAAGTCTCATCTTTGTGAGCCAAAAAAAACCCAAGTATATCTAGAGTAATCATCTACTATCACAAGACCATATTTCTTTCCTCCTAACTAGTGGTTCTAGTAGGTCCAAAAAGGTCCATATGAAGTAGTTCGAGTGGCCTAGTAGTTGAAACAATATTTTTAGATTTGAAAGAATTTCTAGTTTATTTTCCAAATTGACATGCATCACAAATTCTATTATTTTCAAAATCTAACTTTGGAAGACCTTTAACTAAATCCATTCTAATTAATTTTAAAATTAAGTGTGTGCTTGCATGACCTAATCTACGATGCCATAGCCATCCAATCTCATTTACTTTAGCATTATTAGCAATTAAGCAATGATTACTAGTAGACAAATTGTCTAAATCAATTAAGTATACATTGCCATTTCTATTCCAATAAATATAATGCTATTGTCAATGGGATTAGAACAGTGCAAATAGAAGCTTCAAATGAAACTTTGAAACCTTTATCACACAATTGGCTAATGCTAATTAAGTTATGCTTTAAACCAACAACATATAAAATATTTTTTATAAAAGTGGATGGAGTTATTTGAATTTTACCAAATCCCATAATTTGGCCTTTGCCATTGTCTCCAAAAGTAACAACTCCTCTTTTATCTTCAAGGTGATGAATTGATCCTTGTCACCCATCATGTGTCTTGAGCAGCACTATCAAGATACCACTTTCGTTTTGATCCTTTGGCCGCAAGACACTCCTGCAAGATAATCAAATCTTATGTTTAGGTACCCAAGCTTTCTTGGGTCCTTCATGGTTAGTAGCAATAAAGATTGTTCCTTTTGGAACCCATATTTTCTTGCCTTTAATATTTAAATTCTTATTAGTTTTTCTAAAATTGCATTCATAAGATTTATGTCCTTTTTTGTTGCAATAAACATGAAATATCATTTTTCTTTACAAAGAAATTGTTGACATATTTTTGTTTCATGTGTGGTTTATATCCTAAACCAGCTTTATCAAATACAGCTCTTTGATTACTTAAAAGAAAATTTAGTTTTTCTGAGCTATATGTAAATTTATCAACTATGTTCTTATGTTTATCAATTTCTTTCTTTAAATTAATATTTTCATTAGAAATTGATTCTTTTCTTTTAAAACATTTTCATTTTCAGATTTTAGATTTTTAACCTCAAGAATTAGTTCATTTTTCTCTTTGAGAAGATTTAGGTTTTCAGTTTTCAAAGATTTGTTTTTCATTCTCAAAACCTTAAAATCACTAACTCATTGAAAGCATCATACAATTCATCAAATGTAAAGTCATCATGGGCTTCGTAATTTACCTCATTTTTATTGTTTGCCATGAAGCATATGTTTGCAACTCTTTTTGTTCTTCTTCAGATGAAGACTCTTCACTATCACTCCAAGTTACAACATAGGCTTTCTTCTTCTTCTTGTAACCCTTCTTTAGTTGAGGACATTCAGATCAAAATGCCTCGGCTTTTTGCATTCATAACATATCAAGGGTTCTTTTTCTTGTCCTTATCCCTTTCTTTTTCTCTTTCTCCTTCCAATTTTATTCCAAACTTTCTCTTGTGGAAGGGTCTCCTTCTTTGCATAAATTTCTTAAATTTTTTAGCTAGGAGAGCTATCTCATCATCATCTCATCATCATCACTGCTGCTCTTTTTACTTTTAGCAGCCTTAAGTGCTATAGTTCTTTTCTTCTTGACTTCTTCCTCTTGATGTTGTTTCATTGTCAATTCATGGGTCATCAAGGATCCAAGTAGCTCCTCCAAAGGTAGAACATTCAAGTCTTTGGCTTCTTGGATTGCAGTTACTTTTGCTTCCCATGTTCTTGGAAGAGATCTAAGAATTTTGCGCACCAATTCAGAATTAGTATAAGTCTTACCAAGACTTTTTAAACCATTAACAATATCAGTGAATCTAGTGTACATGCATGTGATTGATTCAGTTTGTTCCATGCTAAACAATTCATATTTGTGCACTAGAATGTTAATTTTGGATTCTTTTACTTGGTTAGTACCCTCATGGGTAACTTCTAGTCTATCCCAAATTTCTTTGGCTGAAATGCAGTAGATATTCTATTGAATTCATTTGCATCCAAAGAACAATATAAAACATTCATGGCTTTTGCATTGAGCTGAGCCATTTTCCTATCATTCTCATTCCAATCCCTTTCGGGCTTAGGAACTATTGAACCATCTACAATGTGTGTGGGTGTACTAGGTCCATTTGTAATGACACTCCATAATTCATAATCTAAAGCTTGAATGAAAATCCTCATTCTTGCTTTCCAATATGAATAATTAGAGCCATTAAACAAAGGTGGCCTATTAGTGGATTGACCTTCAGCAAAAGATGATCCAGCTTGTGTTGCCATTTGGATCTTTAACTCTTGATCGTTAGATCAACTAAAAATGAGCACAAGCTCTGATACCAATTGTTGGCCCAGATGGCAACCCAAGAGGGGGGGTGAATTGGGTTCTTTAAAAAATTTAACACTTAAAACTTAAAACCAAATTTCACAAAGATTAAGTATACTAGTGAAGTGATGCAATAATTTAAAGCACAATAAGAGAGAGAGATAGAGACAATCACTACAAACACAAATATTTATAGTGGTTCGGTGTATCCCACACCTACGTCCACTCCCAAGCAACTCTTGGGTCCACTATAATCCACTGATTACAGTTGAGTTGTTTTACAAGCTCACAACTCCAACTTGTTGTTTTACACGGGTCACAACGAACCCAGCGGTTTTCACGGGTTCACCAGCACAAAACCCAAACCCAAGCTAAACTAGCTTGTTCCAAGGTAAACTACCTCAACTAATTCAATCCCCCTGATTGAATTAGTAAACACAATCAAATATGTTTACAATAATGGAAAGCTCCTTAAATGAGCAAATAAGCAATATAAATAAACAAGGTAAGAAAAGCCTGATTGAAGCCATTGGATTTGAGCTTTTCTTCTTTTCTTCTTTTCCTCTCTCTTTTGAATGGATGAGCAAGGATTGAACTTTGAATCTTGAACACAGCTCGTTGAAAAGAAGTTGAAGATTTAGGCTCAAGCTCTTCTCCTTCAAATCGGTAGAAATCCTTCGTATTTGATCTTGGAACTTGTTTGGATTTCTCTTCTATCTCTTTTCTATTGATGGCCTTGAGCACAGAGATTTTCCTCTTTGATTTCCCTCTTTTTCTTTCTCTCTATTTTCCATTTTCTTTCTTTTCATTCTCTCTTCTATTCTTATTTTCAAACGGACGAATCCCTCTTTATATAGAGTCTTAATCTGAGATTAGGTGAGAAACAGCCATTACAAAGTACCTTGGATGATTCTCCACGCAAGAAAATAGATCCGTTGAGAGTTAGGTGAGAAAATATCCGTTAGAATCCGTTCTGACACTTTTGAAAATCATCCTTGACAGGTTGGAGTCGGCTCCAACTTTTCATGTGTTGGCTCCAGATCGTGTTTCCATAAATAGCAAAAATCAATTCGATGTGGAGTCGGCTCCGACTTTGCAAAGTGTCGACTCCCCGCTGACTGGAGTCGGCTCCCGAATTCTGATGTATCGGCTCCGAGAATTGCTTCGAAAAACATAGTCTCTGTAACTCAGGCTAGAGTCGGCTCCCAAAATCTATGTGTCGGCTCCGAAACCTCAGGTGTCGACTCCGAAACTCTAGGTGTCAACTTCAAAGCATGCCAAAAATCTTGAACTATTCTGATACGCTCTAGAGTCAGCTCGAGACTGTTAAGGTGTCGGCTCCAAGTTCTGAACTTAAATAAATTCCATTGAAACTCGGTTCAAAACTGATTTCTAAGTGCCATTTGAATAAATAACCAATCTTAATTCCTAAAATACTTATCAAATCTATCAGAAACATAATGAATATACTCATGGCTTTTGTTAATCATCAAAATCAATTAATTGGATAAATAATTTCTCAATAATTTTCCCAACACCATGTATGTACAAAAAGGTTAATGGGAGTAATATTATTTTTTTGATATTATTTATGAATGATATATTATTAATAGGAAACAATGCATCCTTACTGAATGAGGTAAAGGATTGGTTGTCAGGTAATTTCTTGATGAAGGATTTGGGAGAAGTAGCCTATACTAGGTATAAAGATATATAGAGACAGATTTAGAAGGTTGCTTGGATTGACCTAATGCACGTACATAGATAAGATGCTAAAGTAGTTTAACATGGAAGAATTCAAGAAGGAATTTCTGCCAATGTCGCTTGGGATATATCTCTATAAGGACATGAGTCCAAAGACTCAAGAAGAGAAAGAGCACATGAATATGATACCATACACATCAACGATCAGATCCATCATATATGCGATGCTATGTATGAGGCCTGATGTTTCTTATGCCTTGAGTATCATCAGTAGATATCAGGCAAACCTTGATGAAAATATTGGATGACAGTCAAGAATATCTTTAAGTATTTGCGAAATACTAAGGATATGTTCTTGCTTTATGGAGGACCCGAACTCGTAGTTTGGGGTTACACGGATTCTAGCTTTCAGTTTAATAGAGATAATTATAAATCACAATCAAGCTATGTGTTCACACTTAATGGTGGTGCAATCAGTTGGAAGAGTTTCAAGTAGGAGATGACTACCGACTCTACAGCTGAAGCTGAGTACGTCGTAGCATCAAATGCTACTAAAGAAATGGTTTGGATCAAAAAGTTTATCACTGAACTTGAAGTAGTTTCAAGCATTGCTAATCCAATACTCTTGTATTGTGATAACAATGGTGCTATTGCACAAGCCAAGGAGCCAAGGTCTCATCAGAGGTCCAAACATGTACTTAGAAGATATCATGTAATTAGAAAAATTATTATGCGGAATGATATAAAAATAGAACGAGCTCCCACGAATGATAATTTGTTGATCTGTTCACTAAAGTTCTGCCGCAATAGAAGCATTATGGTCATGCTGAGTCACTAGCTATTAGATACATGGGTGTAAGTGAAAGATTGTTAGTGTATGCCCTAGATCCAATCGGATTAGATACTATTTTATGCATATTACATTATGAATGCAAATCAAATTTTATTGGTTTCTTTATCTATCCAGATATTATTCTTATATATGTTTGGATATATTTTACATGTGAGATAAAGTCCAAAAGAATACGAACTGTACATATGGAATTTGTAATAGAGATTACAAATTGTGAGATCCAAAATTGCTCATTATGGTTTGATTTTTTAAATTTTTCTAGACGATGCATAGACGGGATTGAGTACTATCGAACGCCATGAGACTAGCACACATTTCATATCTCATCCTTATGGTGAGCAGCTGATCTCTCGAGCTGAAGTATGGAGATACTTGGATAGGTGTATGGATACTCATTATTGTAACAATGCATTGGATGATTCGCACAAGATTCCATATGAATATTTATATAGTGTCAATAGTTAATTTCTGATGACGATGGTGCGAGTGATCGTTTGACTTGAGATCTTCATTACACCTCATGTATTGAATGTCATACTTTGACGTCATACAAACGTCTCTCTAGCCACAGGTGATAAATATAGTATCGATTAGGTATGATAGGAAGCACATGAAGATGGTGTTGATCAAAATAGAATTCGTTTTCCTTGATAAAGAGGGTTATATCCTATGACCATTAGTTAGATCCCTAAACTAGCATTTTTCCTAGATTTTATCCCCACTTCCATCAATAAAATTATCAAAAGCTCTTTAATTAATACGAAATAACCACAAAGTCAAGGAAAAAAATTACTATTGCAACTATACAAACTAGAATAAAATTTATTTATTCTAGAAAAGGAAAAATCCTCTTATTTTATTCTTTTCCCCACCTCATCACATCTTATCCTATAATGAGATATACTTGGGGATAACCTTGATCTATCCTCAGTATAACTATCCCACTTGTAAGCTAGGACGGAATAGTTTTAATTTATAGGGTCAACTTCTTTCTTCCGAACATACAATTATTGCCATGTGAAATGCAACCAATATAGTTTTTCTGCGATTGCTAGGAGTGGCATCATCACTCTTTACAGGATGGTCTCAATGAGATTGCCCCTTAAATTATGGACAACCTATGCCACACCTAGCTCTCACTCTCGCTTGTCGTCGACTATCCATTGCTGCACCGCCACACTCCAACCCTTGGATATTCCTTGTCATGCTGATAATGCCCATTGTTTGATGTATTTTTAGTCATAATCCTAAAATATTAATAAGCCATGGTAATAAATGGAACATCACTTCCAGAATGAGTTGACTTGAGCAACAAAAGTATTAATTAAGACTAGCAATCTAGGATTGAGTTTAATTCAGCACCTTAATTGGCCATTTGGCCTTCTGGCTACATATTGGAATAAGATCAATATATATGTTCGACTAGCTAGTCTAATCTATGATAACTCTAACATCAATTAAGGCTTAATTGATGTAAGTTAGGTCAAATTTAGTAGTTAGGTTCAATTGAGAGCCAACATTGTATTCTGGATCAATGACCTAGCTTGCTTATTAACACCTAAGCATTAATTGGATGAAAATCATCTTAATTGGGTCAGATTCAATACTTAGGCTCTATTAGTAGGCCTAGTGGACACCACTAGGTCAATCTTAAATCTTGGACTTGATAAGTAGACTTGTTAACTAACAATCGAATCAAATTCAAAATTTGGACTCAACTAACGAGTTTGATTACCAATGAAGGAGATAATATAACACCTTAACTCAATTACTTGGCTTGATTCTTGGTTTTCCATTGTTCATTAGGCTCAATTAGCCTAATTTGAAATTAAGGTGTCTAGCCTAAACCTCCAAACCATACCCAATAATAGCTTTCTCCAAAGCAAATTCAATCCGAATGAGTTTGAGCCATATCAAACATCCAATTTAGAACATTATATGTGATCAAAAGTGTTGGCCCAGATGAAACCCAAGAGGGAGGATGAATTGGGTTCTTAAAAATTATCGTTTAAAATTAATTTTCTAAAGTGAAGATGCACAAGGAGAGTGTAGTGAGTGTGATGCTAAGAGTGCAAAGCAGAATATAAAGATAGAGTGAAGGAAAGAAGAAATAAGCACGACAAACACAAAGATTTATAGTGGTTTGGTGTTAGCCACACCTACATCCACTTCAAGCAACTCTTGGGCACACACTATAATCACCCTGATTATAGCCGAGTTGTTTTGCAAGATCACAACCCAAACTTGTTGTTTTACAATGGGATCACAACGAACCCAGCCGGTTTTCATATATTCATCAGCACAACCTAATTCAAGCTAATCTTAGCTTGCCCAAGGCCAACTGCCTCACCTGATTCAATCACTTGATTGAATCAGAAAACAAACGTATCAAGTAAATGATTACAATAATATGAAAGCTCCTTAAATGAGCAAATAGACAATATAAGTAAAAATGGGGAAAGAAAAGCCTAATTAGAAAATCTTTATGGTTGAGCTTTTCTCTTTTCTTTTTTTCTTATTTTCTTCTTTTCTCTTCTCTTCTTGGATGATCTTCCTCAAGATAGGATTGAAGCTCTGGAAGAAACGTTGATGCAGAAAAGGATGAAGAACTAGGGCTCTTGCTTTTCTTCTTCTATTTGATGGAAATCCTTCAGATTTGGATCTTTAATACTTTTTGGATTTCTCTTCTCTCTTTTTCGAACACTTGAGATATGAATCTGAGCTTTCTTTTTGATATTTCTCTCTTCTATTCTTGATTTTCCCTCTTTTTCTTCTTTTGTATTCAAACAGTCAGAACCCTCCTTTTATAATCTTCTCTTAATCCATATATTGATGCAAAATAGCCGTTGAGAGTGCTTGTGGATGAGTTTATCATGAGAAAGGAAAGAGCCATTGAAGATTACCAAAAAATATAGCTGTTGGAGCCATTTTTGACAATTCTGAAAGTCGCCTTTGACAGATTAGAGTTGGCTCTAATCTGGCCTGAGGTTGGCTCTAAGTCGGGTTGCCCAAAATAGAAAGAATCTTTGTTGCGAAGTCGGCTCTAGTTTTTCATAGGGGTCGACACAATCTGTGCTGAAGTCGGCTCTAATTTCCTTGGGGTCGACTCTAACTGTGCCCCAAAAAATGTAGTCTATGTTCTCATATTAGAGTCAGCTTTAACTTTTCTGGAGTTGGCTCTAAATTCTGATGCAGAAAGGAGGTTCTTTGTATCTCAGGTTAGAGTCGGCTCTAACTTTCTGGAGTCGGCTTTAAACCATGCCGAATGTGCCAAACAGTTCTGATACGCTTTGGAGTCGGCTCTAATATTTCTGGAGTCGGCTCTAAAGTCTAAACTTTGACACATGAATTAGAATTGGATCAAACTCAATTTTTCTTTAGTTTTTGATTAATTAAACATTTGAATACCCGAAATACTTAATCAAATCATTAGTAACATAAGGAATATACTCATATGGCTTTTGTTATTCATCAAAATCAATAAATGGACCAACAATCTCTCCCTTTTTATGATGATAAAAACATTGAGTATATGCATAATCAATTAATGCATAAGTATCAAAATAAGCAAATTTATTGTTTAGTTAAGATGATAATAACAATTTATGCTAGAATGTTAACAATTTCATTTCAACCATAGTTTATGCTTTGTAAAGACTTCATCGATTCAAATAATTTCTTATATATCATTCAAATAAGATTCAATGAATAATGACTTAATTAAAATAATGACTTAATTAAGCTCTCTCTGAGTAAGATAGCTTCCCCTATATATGTGCATACTGCATATCCATTTAAAATCCATTTAAGTCCATATGCATATACAACTCTTTCTCCCCCTTTTTTGTTATCAACAAAAAGGTTAAGAAGATATAGGGTAGCCATTACTCAAATTGGGATCAAAATTAATCAATATAGGAATTGAATATTACAGAATTCAAGTTGCAAGGATCAAGGCTATTTTCATAGAAAATATCATATATTGCACTGAGTCATTGAGTACAAAGGATCAAGTACATAACATGTAAAAACAAGATAATCACAACAAAATCATTGATCCTAATTACATGCTAAGTAAAACAATATAGTTCTAAGTTTGTCCTAGATACAAACTAACTTTCATATGCTAATTTTAAATCCTAAAATTTAAAGATAACTTAAGATAGATTGTAGTTGATTGGATTGGAGTAGGGTTGGCTTGGCTTGGCTTGGAGGGAAGGAAACATCATTTCAGAATTTTTTTAGTTCCGCCAGAATCTGTCCCATTCCTTTTTCTTGAACTTTCATAAAATCATTAAGCAGTTTCTCAATGAGGGAAGCAGCCATCATAACTTTCTCCTAAAGTTCCACATTACCTTTGGAATACACATCTAGTCACCTCCAATGTCTTTGATCTTGACAAAAATTGATTGCAGTTCAGTTTTTAAGACATCAGCGAGGTACTGAATGATGACTCTATCTTATTAACCTTTTCTTCCAAAGTGTAACAAAGCTGCCTAACTCCCAATTACTGATCTCTGACATCTTCTTTAATCCTTGCCTTATGCTCTGCCAATAAGGCTTTGAGCTACTCAAAATGTCTGTTAGAAAAATCAAAAGAACTGGGGATAGAAGTGGTAGCCGTTGCTGGTGCTGGTGGGGGTGTTGAAGTACTTGCTCCGGGTGAAGAATGTTTGGCAGATGGTCCAACTTTCGAAGGACTAGAGACCTCTTTAGCAAAATGAATATCAGCCTCAACTGCTCTTTCTTCTCTAATAGGTTTTGTCAACACAACTTGTCCTCTCCTTTGCCATTGACCATTTACTTTCTTAAAGCCCATACGGTGAAGTGTAGCAACATTGTAATAATCCGAATGCCTTAATTTTTTTTGTGGCTCATTCTCCAATATACCTTGACTTTGAAAGATTAGTGTTAAAATCATTCCGTAAGGCAGGGTGGACCTCTTCTTATTTTCAGCCTCCGCCATATAGCCAATCATCATTCCAGCCAAGTTAATGGGATGTCTCGTTATTACACAGTCCATAACCACTACATCTCTCTCGAAACATACTCAAATCTACCAATTTTTGGAAACAAAATCCTGCTGCAGATGTTGTGTAGTAGCCTTAACTCCAAGATAATTGATTAGCACTTATTTCCTCAAAATCTATCACTTCTCTTCCTAGCATTCTTGACAAGGTTCTCCTTTATCACTATGTGAAGTAGAAGTCATGCCAATCACTGGAATCTCTAAAAGATTACCAAAATTTTGGGAGTTAAATGAATATGGGTTCCTCTCACAGAGCTAACCAGTCCACCATCCCCTCTACTCACATTATTGTAGAAATCACTCACTAAACCAGGATAGGTGGGGACATCAAGGGAGCAAACCTTTTTCCATCCCATTTCCTTTAATTTTCTTCAATAGAAAAACCCTTGGATTCAAAGAAGTTGAAATCTACCTTTCTTCCTGTGGTGATAGCTTTTTTGGCCAGTAGATCGATTTGAGGTGAAGGTGGAATAGGAATGGTGCTTGGTGTTGAAGAGAAAGAGGTTGAAGAAGAGCTCGGTGAGGGTTGCCTCGCTCGAACAGACCTCCTCCCAGTGGTGACGGTGACACCAATGGCCGATGCTCATCGCTTGGGAGCCATTTGAGATCAAGGAAAGTTGTATTCAAAAGATTTTGAAGGATTGAGACAAGTAGAGAGAAGTTTGGAATGGATTGGAGTCGGATTGATGTGGAAAAGCATCGGCTCTGCTCTAGATAAAACAAAAGGGGACCACTTAGAGTCGGCTCCTGCAAAGCAAGGTGTCGGCTCTAAATCGCTAACACAGTTAGTGTCCGAAATAGAGTCGGCTCTGTAGTAGCAGGTGTCGGCTCAAAAAATATCAGACAAAGAGCACAATAAATTAGAATCGACTCCAACATAAATAGAGTCGGCTCCAAGACAGTTTCAGTGAAAGATAAGTGTTTCAAAGAATCTGAAACTCGTCAAAATAATCATCAACTCTAGAAAAAATTTTCTTAAAGTGTGGTGGATCAAGAAATTCAAATATCTAGATGATTTATCCTTTGAATCATAAGAAGATTCTCAAGAAAATGATTGAATTCTAGATAGTCATTCTTAGGGATTCTAAAATCATTCCAATGGATCACAAACTCCTAATTCTTCTCTAAGATAACAAAATCTCTCTTCACTTAAAGGTTTTGTAAATATATCAGCTAATTATTCATTGGTACATACATAATCAAGATAAACATCATTGTTAGCAACATGTTCTCTAATGAAATGGTGTCTTATCTTATGTGTTTAGTTTTTGAATGTTGAATGGGGTTTTTAGTCAAATTTATTGCACTAGTGTTGTCACATTTAATTGGTGTTTTATAAGTGTTATACCATAATCCTCAAGTTATCACTTAATCCAAAGAATTTGAGCACAACAACTTTCAGCTGCAACATATTCAGCATCAGTAGTTGATAATACAACTGAATTTTGCTTTTTGCTAAACCAAGAGATTAAGTTACTGTCTAAGAATTGGCATGCACCACTTGTGCTTTTTCTATCTAATTTACATCCAACAAAGTCAGAATCAGAATATACAATCGGATTTAGTTTGAATATCTAGAGTACCATAATCCTACATTTTTAGTTCACTTAAATATCTGAAAATTCTCTTTACAGCAATTAAGTGAGATTCTTTAGGATTATATTGATATCTAGTGCATAAACATACAACAAACATAATATCAGGTCTACTAGCTATTAAATAAAGTAGAGAACCAATCATACCTCTATAATGCTTTTGATTTACTTTCTTACCGTCTTTATCTTTATTGAGTTTGCATGAAGGACTCATTGGTGTGCCAAGAGATTTAACAGATTCCATACCAAACTTCTTAAGAATCTCTTAGTGTACTTTGTTTCATTGATAAAAATTCCTTCTCTTTCTTATTTGATTTGAAGTCCAAGAAAGAAGTTTAGTTCTCCCATCATGCTCATTTCAAATTCTTCCTGCATTAACTTTACAAAATCTTGACAAAGAAGATTGTTAGTATCATCAACATAAATTTGTACTACTAATAAATTTTTTTTTTCTTTTCAAAAATAGGGTTTTATCAATATTTTCTCTAGAAAAATTATTTTTAATCAAAAATTTACTTAACCTATTATACCAAGCTCTAGGTGCTTGCTTTAAACCATAATTTGAGAATTTATGATCTTCAAAATCAGATGGTTGTTCAACATAAACTTTCTTATTTATAAAATCATTTAAGAATGTACTTTTTACATCCATTTGGAATAAATTAATGTTCATGCAACATGCAAATGCAAGTAACAATCTAATGGCTTCTAATCTAGCAACAGAGGCAAAGGTTTCATCAAAATCAATGCATTCTTCCTGATTATATTTCTTTGCAACTAATCTAGCTTTATTTCTAATAACAATGCCATTTTTATCTAATTTATTTCTAAATATCCATTTGGATCTTATAGCTAGATGATCTTTGGATCTATCAACTAGGGTCCATACCTTATTCCTAGTAAATTGATTCAATTCTTCTTGCATGGCTAACATCCACTTACTATCCTTTTTGGCCTTCTCAATTGTCTTGGGTTCTATATGAGACACAAATACAAAATGATTATTGATATTTCTCATGGATGATCTAGTTCTTACACCTTGAGATGGATCGCCTATGATTAAGTCCTTTGGATGACCATAAGCATATCCCCAATCTCTAGGTAGATCTGTATCATAACGAGTAGTATCAATATCATTATCCTTAGATGAGTCATCATCTTTAGCTTCAGATTCATAATCTGAAGATACATCGACATTTAATTTTTTAAAATCTCTTTCAAGTAAGTTAGTATCTTTCTCATCATCTTTCTTTTCAGAACTTGATGCTAAAGACTCATCAAACACTACATGAATTGACTCTTCTACAATCAGATACTTCTTATTAAATATTCTATATGCTTTGCTAAATGTGAATAACCTAAGAATATACCTTCATCTGATTTAGCATCAAACTTTTTAAGATTATCTTTACCATTATTATGAATAAAACATCTACAACCAAATGCATGAAAATAACTAATGTTGAGTTTTCTATCATGCCATAATTTGTAGGGAGTTTTCTTAAGGATTGATCTAATTAAGGCTTTGTTTAGGATATAATGCTGTGTTTATTGCTTTCGCCTAGAAATATTTTGAGAGTTGACTTTTGCATAGCATGGTACGGGCCATGTCTTCTAAAGTCCTATTTTTTCTTTCTACAACTCCATTCTGTTGAGGTGTCATAGGTGCTAAAAATTTATGATGAATATCATTTTTAATGTAGAAGTTTTCAAATAAATAATTTTTAAATTCAGTCCCATGATCACTTCTAAGAGACACTATGGTGGTATTTTTCTCATTTGTGACTTTCTTAAAGAATTTTAGAAATACTAGAAAGTCTCATCTTTATGAGCTAAAAATAATACCCAAGTGAATTTAGAGTAATCATCTACTATCATAAGACCATATTTTTTCCTCCTAAACTAGTGGTTCTAGTAGGTCCAAAAAGGTTCATGTGTAGTAGCTCGAGTGGCCTAGAAGTAAAAGCAACATTTTTAGATTTGAAAGAATTTCTAGTTTATTTTTCAAATTGCCATGCATAACAAACTCTATTATTTTCAAAATCTAATTTTGGAAGACCTTTAACTAAATTCATTCTAAGTAATTTTGAAATCAAGTGTGTGCTTGCATGACCTAATCTACGGTGCCATAGCTATTCAATCTTATTTACCTTAGCATTATCAGCAATTAGGCAATGGTTACTTGTAGATAAATTATCCAGATCAATTAAGTATATATTGCCATTTCTATTTTTAATAAATATAATGCTATTATCAATGGGATTCGATACAGTGCAGATAGATGCTTCAAAGAAAACTTTGAAACCTTTATCACATAGTTGGCTAATGCTAATTAAGTTATGTTTTAATCCATCTTCATATAATACATTCTCAATAAAAGTAGATGGAGTGAACTAAATTTTACTAAAGCCCATGATGTGGCCTTTACCATTATCTTCAAATGTTACCACTCCTCTTTTAGCTTCAAGGGTGATGAATTGCTCTTTGTCATCCGTCATATGTCTTGAGCAGCCGCTATCAAGATACATTTCTTTTTGATCCTTTGGCTGCAAGACACTCCTGCAAAGCAATCATATCTTATGTTTAGGTACTCAAGCTTTCTTGGGTCCTTCATGGTTAGTAGCAGTAAATATAGATCTTTTTGGAACCCAAATTAGTTTACTTCTAAGATGAATATCCATATGAGACATTTTGTGATTGCACATATAATATTTATGCCCTTTCATGCCACCGTGAAAACAAGAAATATCATTTTCAATAGATTTTCTTACAAAGAAATTGTTAACAAATTTCTAATTTTTGTGTGATCTATAACCTAAACCAACTTTATCAAAAATGACTCTTTGATTGTTTAAAAATAAGTTAAGCTTTTTCGAGCTATTAGTAAATTTATCAATAATATTTTTATATTTTTTAATTTCTTTCTTTAAATTTAGATTTTTACTAGAAATCAATTCTTTTTTTCTTTAGCATATCTTGCTTTTTAGATTTTATCTTTTCAATTTCAAGAACAAATTCATCTTTCTTTTTAAGAAGATCTAGATTTTTAGTTTTTAAAATTTTGTTCTTTGTTCTTAAAACTTTGAAGTCATTAAGCAATTCATTGAAAGCATCATATAGTTCATCAAATATGAAATCATAATTAAAAATTTTAGAATTTACCTTATCTTCATTATTTGCCATGAGACATATGTTGGCAACTTCTTATTGATCATCTTCGGGTGAAGATTCCTCACTGTCGCTCCAAGTTGCAACATACGCTTTCTTTTTCTTTTCATATCCCTTCTTAAGTTGAGTACATTCGGATATGAAGTGTTCCGACTTTTTGCATTTGTAACAAATCAAGGGATCTTTCTTTTTATCCTTATTTTTCTTCTTTTCTCCTTTCATCTTAATACCAATCTTTCTCTTATGGAAGGTCTTCTTCTTTGCATAAATTTCTTAAATTTCTTCGCAAGGAGAGAGCGGTTTCATTATCATCTTCATCTTCTTTGCTGCTGCTCTTTTTATTTTCTGCAGCTTTAAGTGCGATGGTCCGCTTCTTCTTCACATCATCTTCTTGATGCTGCTTCATTGTAAGTTCATCGATCATAAGAGATCCAAGGAGCTCCTCTAAAGGTAGACTGTTCAGATCTTTGGCTTTTTGGATTGCTATCACTTTAGCTTTCTATGCTCTTGGAAGAGACCTAAGAATTTTTTGAACCAATTCAGAGTTAGTATAGGTCTTACCAAGACTTTTCAATCCATTCACTATGTCAGTAAACCTAGTATACATGCATGTGATAGATTCATTTTGATCCATATTAAAGAGTTCATATTTATGCATAAGAATATTAATCTTGGATTATTTAACTTGGTTGGTACCCTCATGAGTAACTTTCAACCGATCCCATATCTCCTTGGTTGAGATGCAAGTGAATATTCTATTGAATTCATTTGCATCCAAGGAGCAGTATAGGATATTCATGGCCTTGGCATTGAGCTGGGCTATTTCTTGATCATTTTTATTCCAATCCCTTTTGGGCTTAGGAACAATGGATCCATCAACTAAGTGTGTGGGAGTGCTAGGACCATTGATAATGATACTCCATAACTCATAATCTAAAGCTTGAATGAAAATCCTCATTCTAGCTTTTCAATATGAATAGTTTGTGCCATTAAATAATGGTGGTCGGTTTGTGGATTGTCCCTTGAAAAAAGAAGAACCAGCTTGAGCTGCCATTTGGATCTTTAGCTCTTGATTGTTAGATCAAGCAAGGATGAGCACTAGCTTTGATACTAATTGTTGGCCTAGATGGCAACCCAAGAGGGGGATGAATTGGGTTCTTAAAAGTTTATTGTTTAAAATTAATTTTTTAAAGTGAAGATGCACAAGAAGAGTGTAGTGAGTGTGATGCTAAGAGTGCAAAGCATAATATAAAGATAGAGTGAAGGGAAGAAGAAATAAGCACGACAAACACAGAGATTTATAGTGGTTCGGTATTAGCCATACCTACATCCACTTCCAAGCAACTCTTAGGCATACACTATAATCATCCTAATTACAGCCGAGTTATTTTGCAAGATCACAACCCAAACTTATTGTTTTACAACGAGATCACAACGAACCCAGCCGATTTTCATAGGTTCACCAGCACACAACCTAACTCAAGCTAATCTTAGCGTATCCAAGGCCAACTGCCTCACCTGATTCAATCACTTGATTGTATCAGAAAATAAACGTATCAAGTAAATGATTACAATAATATGAAAGCTTCTTAAATGAGCAAATAGACAATATAAGTAAAAATGGAGATAGAAAAGCCTGATTAGAAGATCTTTATGGTTGAGCTTTTCTTCTTTTCTTTTTTTAATTTCTTCTTTTCTTCTTTTCCTCTTCTCTTCTTGGATGATCTTTCTCAAGATAGGATTGAAGCTCTGGAAGAAACGTTGATGCAAAAAGGATAAAGAACTAGGGCTCTTACTTTTCTTCTTCTATTTGATAGAAATCCTTCAGATTTGGATCTTGAATACTTTTTGGATTTCTCTCATCTCTTTTTCAAACACTTGAGATATGAATCTAATCTTTCTTTTTGATATTTCTCTCTTCTATTCTTGATTTTTCCTCTTTTTCTTCTCTTGTATTCAAACGGTCGAAACCCTCCTTTTATAATCTCCTCTTAATCCATATATTGATGCAAAATAGCCATTGAGAGTGCTTGTGGATGAGTTTATCATGAGAAAGGAAAGAGCCATTGAAGATTACCAGGAAAAATATAGCCGTTGGAGCCATTTCTGACAATTCTAAAAGTCGCCTATGACAGATTAGAGTCGACTTTAATCTGGCCTGGGGTTGGCTCTAAGTCAGGTTTCCCAAAATAGAAAGAATCTTTTGTTGCGGAGTCGGCTCTAGTTTTTCGTGGGGTCGACACAACCTGTGCTGGAGTTGGCTCTAAATTTTGATGCAGAAAGGAGGTTCTCTATATCTCATATTAGAGTCGGCTCTAACTTTTTGGAGTCGGCTCTAAACCATGCCGAACGTGCCAAACAGTTCCGATACGCTCCGGAGTCAGCTCTAATATTTCTGGAGTCGGCTCTAAAGTTTGAACTTTTGACACATGACATTAGAATCGGATCAAACTTAATTTTTCTTTAGATTTTGATTAATTAAACATTTGAATACCTGAAATACTTAATCAAAATCATTAGTAACATAAGGAATATACTCATATGGCTTTTGTTATTCATCAAATTCAATAAATGGGTCAACAAAAAGAAAATAAAGAGATAACTTTGATATCAAATTGAGATAGTCGAGTTGGTTTGGAGGGTTGAATTAAGATTTTAGTCCGAAAGGTCTGGGTTTGAATTTCACTATTAACATCACACAAAAAGGGTAAAAAGAGCGCACACTTATAAGAAAAAAAGGAGAGAGAAAATGAAAAAAAAAAAGAATGCACACTTATTAGAAGAAAAAAAAAGACAAAAAGAGCTTCTATTTAAAAAAATGTAATAGGAAAAGGAAAAGCAATTTCATCTGGATCCAATATCATAAAAGGCAAATTTACCTTTTCTGCAATCCCAAACTCACCTTAGAAAATTGTCGCCCCAGATGGTATGGGGCCTAACTCTACATGCAGCAAGGGTGCGCCCCTTGTTGGGCAAAAGGATGTGGCTTCTTAGCCAACTCAACTGGAGGAACGACACCATGACTCGATCGTCTCCTGCCTTAAGGATGTCATTCAGGGGAAAGGTCATGATGCCTAGATCGCGACCTTTTCCCCTCAAAGAAAGAGACTGAAGTAGTAATAGAGGTTACTCAGCTAATGGAATGTAATAGACAGAATCCTGAGGGTGAAACCCCGATTAATAGATGCCTTTCTGATGATGACATGTTGGAGGACTAGGCTGGGTCCTAACCCCCCCAACTGTTAAATGAAGATTCTTATCTGGAATATCAGAGGAGCCTGGAAACCTTTGTTTTGCTCCTCATTTTGGAGACTTATGCAGTTACATAACTTTGATATTTTTGTTCTATTGGAAATCCGACTGTCGGGTGATAGCCTAGCCTATTTCAGGAGACAAGTTTCCAGATCTTGATCATCTTATGCAGTGGAGTCAATGGGCCTGCAGGAGGTATTGTGGCTCTCTGGCGCAACACTTCCATTAGAGTTGATGCCTTTCATCGGTGCAACCAGTAGGTTGCTTTAGTCATCTCGAAGGGGACATTTGACCCCCTGGCTCCTCTCGGGTGTTTATGCCAGTATTGACTTTTGAAAGAGGCATGTCCTATAGTCTGAGATTCGCTCTCTTCTTGCACAGGGAGTTCCATCACTTATAGCAGGAGATTTCAACTACATAGTTAGGGCCAATGAGAAGAAAGGGGGCAGACAGATCGTAGGCTCTGCGAATATTTCTGAGTTCTCAACTGCATGGTTGGAGCCAATGAGAAGAAAGGGAACATACAGATCGTATGCTCTGCGGATATTTCTGAGTTCATGACCTTCATCTCTTCTGCTAACTTGATAGATTTGGGATTCTCGGATCCCCAATTCACCTGGTGTAATAACTGTCAGGGTTCTGCTCGAGTTTGGGAGAGGCTGGATAGGGCCATGGCCATGACCCAATGGCTACAAAGCTATCCTTCTGTCACTGTTACTCATCTTTCTCGAATTGCTTCTGATCACTATCCCATCTTGATAACTATTGATGTGGATGCTCAGTACCGGAAACAGTTTCAATTCGAGCAATTCTGGACTTCCTACTCCTTAGCTCGGACCATTATTTTCCAGGTATGACATATACCTGTTAGAGGTAGTGCCACCTATAGACTATCTAGGCATCTTGAGCTAGCGAGGCATAGACTTTCTAGATGGAACAGATTGGAGGTTGGGAACATTGTGAGGAAAGTAGAGCAGGTGAATGTTGACATTGCTACCCTCCAAACTAAATAAGATCAGGAAGGCTGGCTATCTGAGCATGAAATCACACTTCTTCGAGCTAAGTTAGCTCTTCACACTCTCTTTTACAGTAGCAGGAGATCTACTGGAGGCAGAGCTCTCGGATACAGTGAATTCGAGATGGGGATCACAACACTAGATTTTTCACCAGGCCACCCTGAAGCAATGTATAGCGAACCGGATTTGACGCCTTGCTGATGAGGAGGGGCAATACCAGGAGGATATTAATGTTATCAGGGAACATTTGTTCCATTTCTTTCAGTCCAAATAGTCGGAGCATACTGGCGAGGGGTTCCCTATCCACCCGATTTCGAAAGCAAGAAAATCTTTGTATAAGAGAATACATTCTTATCAGGCTGATTACACCGGATGAGATTCGGATAGCTCTTTGGAAACTTGGGCCCAACAAGGCCCCTGGGCCCGATAAATTTTGCCTTTTTTCTTTCGCTATTATTGGGATATTATGGGCTAGGATGTAGTGCAGGCTATCTTGCTTGTTTTTCAATCCAAATCCATTCCTACTGATTGGAATTGGACTCTTATCACTCTTGTGCCCAAGCGCTCGATGCTTCCACTCCTCGACATTATTGGTCCATCAGCCTTTGCACTACCTTGTATAAGTATGTGCATAAATATTAGCCATCCGTCTGTAGAATGATATCTCGCTTATTTCTGCTGAGCAGAAGGCATTTATCAGAGGGTGCTGCATTACTGATAATGTCCTCATAGCTCAGGATTTATGCATGATCTTCAGAGATCCCCTATTCGTCAGTGCCTAATGGCTATTAAGCTAGACATAGAGCAAGCTTATGACAAAGTGAGCTGGCATTTTTATACCGAACTCTATGTGAATTTGGGTTTGACAGCATCTTTATTGACTGGATCATGGCTTACATTCATAGACCACCATTCTCTCTTATTATTAACGGTAGCCAGACTGACTTCTTTCATTCTACGGTGGGGCTGTGTCAGGGATGCCCTCTATTCCCTTTCTTGTTCATCCTTGTTACTGATAACCTATCACGTGCATTCTCCCAAGCATAGTATGATCTTCGCATTGTCTCCTTCGCGGTCGGGCCTCATGGCCTCTCGGTCTCTCATCTCTTGTTTGCTGATGACTACATCTTGCTAGGCCAGGCTACTATCCACAATGCGACCATCTTTGCTTTCATTATTCAGTCCTACTACCAGCAGGCCTCTGGTTAGAAGGTTAATCTACAAAAATCCATGATCTGTTTTAGCCCAAAGACTACTGGTATAATTAGGGAGGCCATTCTCCAAACCTCGAGCATCACTGCTTAGGCTGATAGGCTATCTTATCTAGGGATCCCTATTACGAAAAGATGGCTACGAAGCAGTGATTACGTCGACCTAGAGCGCTGGGTCCATGACCGTCTTGATTACGGGTTTATCATGATGGGGAGGATCACTATGCTTCACTCGGTTCTCACTTTTCTTCCACTTTATCTCCTATCCAATGCTGCTATCCCGATGATTTGTATGAGGAGGATAAAGACATGCTTTATGGATTTCCTCTAGCCTCTATGCAGGATGGCCATGGTATTCATTTGCTAGCATGCAACACTATTTTCTTGCCAACATTAGAAGGTAGCCTTGTAATCCAGTCTCTGACAGTAAGAAGAGCGGCTATGATTGCTAAGCATGCTATGTGGTTCCTACTTGATCCGCATTATTTTTGGAGCTCTTTTATGCGCTCTAGATATGGGGAGTGGACATGTTCTCTGGATTTTCAGTCTTCACGCAGCTACTCTTTCTTCTGGAAGGAGGTTTGTCGGCACGCCTTGACGATCTTGAGCAACATCTCATGGATGATTAAAGATGGCCCCTTGGTAGATGTTGTCTAGGATACGTGGATTACTATACTCCCCCTATCACTCTGGCCTACTTTTATCAGTACTAATGTTCCTAGCAGCATTAGAGTTAGTGACTTGATCTCTTAGGATCACTCCTCCTGACACATTCCTATGGTGTCCTGGTTCTTTGGTGAGGAACTGTCTCGCCAGATTCTCTCTATTTCATCATACCGGGGCACACATCTGATATCAGATTATGAAAGAGATCATGTCTTTCTAGTACTCCCACCAGGGACCTCATGAAGATGTATAGGCCACAGCCTCACCATACGATGGATGTTGCATAGATCTGAAAGCTTCCTATCCATCCCAGGATCCAGCCTTTTATCTGGAAGCTTGCGTGGGAATGTCTTTCTACCTACTCTCTACTCTCTGGGATGGAACTGTCTATCCAGGCTACTTGCCCATTGTGTGGACGGGATGAGGAGACAACTGATCATGCCATTTTTAGCTGCCCTAGAGCGAGATAGATCTGGCAGATTGTGGGATACCATCTCAGAGAGCATGGCACTGCCTCATGGCGGACTAGTTTTCTACGCGATATTCAGAGGAGTATTCAGCAGCAAGGCACTATTTGGGAGCCTATCAGATATGGTTATCGCAAAATTTGTTTATCTTCACTGTTGATGGTGCATCTTTCCATAAGATAGTGAGGAAAGCCATATCTTTATCTATGGAATACATACTCTATCACATTGCTCTTGATACTGACGGCTCTAGCCACTAGGGTTCATCTGCTGCCTCGATAGCGAACCAGCATTCGGTATTCATCTCTTGGGAGCCCCCCTCCAAGGTATGTCAAAATCAACTTTGATGGGAGTGTTCGGGAAAGATTTACAGGTTCTGCATTTATTATCCAGGGGATTGATGGAGTGATATTGGCGGCAGGTGGCTTTGGCTACCTAGACTCCTCTGTTCCTCTGGCTGAGCTTTATGCAGCTTGGGCAAGCATTACCTATGCTACTCGGATCCTTCATACTCAAAGCCTATTCATTGAGGAAAACTCTATTATTGTCATCCGATGGCTTTGGCAGAACTGCCACGATTAGGTTCCTATAAACCCCCTACTATGTGACATTTGGTCTACCCTATGGGAGATTCACAGTGTCCAAATTTGCCACATCTATAGGGAGGCCAACTTTGTGGCTGACAGGGTGGTGGCCTCTGTGGCCTACCATTTCAGGTTTTGGATTTGAAAACAGGAAGACCTCTATCCTATTGTACTGAAGCAAATACTGTTTTCTGATCTATCGGGATTAACTACACCAGACTAGTATGATCATCCGTCTGTACCAAAAAAAAAAAAAAAAGGCAATGAAGAGATAAGGGCGCATTTTCAATAAGGGGATATGCATATAATAGGTGGCAGAAATACATGGTAAGAAAATGGATAAAATCAAAGGGGACCATAGTGGGTGAAGAGATAAGGAAGCATTTTCGATAAGGGCATGCATATAATAGGTGGCAGAAATACATGGTAAGGAAATGGATAAAATCAAAGAGCACCACGGGCGCACGAAGAGGGGCGTGGGAAACATGTAAAATTAAAGAAAAAAGTGAGCGCATAAAATCAAAATAAAAAAAACAAAGATAACCACAAGCGCATAAAATCAAAATCAAAGAGTATAAAGAAACCGTGGATATATGAAGAGCTCATAAAATCAAAATCAAAAAGTATGGTGATGGAAACGCATGAAAATAAGGAAGAGTAGTGCACCTAAATGAAAATGCACGTGAGATTATCTTTCCTACTCTAAATCACACTTCCAAATCACGCCCTGGATTATGCTCTTTAAAACAAATGCGACTAGTGATGCCCACGCCTCCCATGCCTCAGTCTTCTCCCCAAAAAAAAATCGCATCCCTTCTTCTCTGCCTCAGTTTTCTCCCAACCAAAAAAAAAAATCGCCTCCTCTCTTCCCTTCTAAAAATGCTGTCTCAGTCTCCTAAAAAAATAAAAAAAACACGCCTCTTCTCCTTCTCAAAAGAAAAAAAATGACACTGCTTTTTTTTTTTTACTAAAACATTTCCTTCTAGTCAGAGGAGCATTGCTCCTAATCTATGCTCAGACTGAGTCTAGTTCAAGTGGCGATCGAGTCAAGGACAAGCATTACTCGTCATCTAAGCTCAGATCAAGAGGGATCAATTGAAAAAAGGAGCATTGCTCCTAATTCAAGTCCAGATCAAGTATAGGTCAAGCAATGATCAAGTCAAAGAGAAACATTACTCCTGATATAAGCTCAGGTCGAGTAACGATTAAGTCAAAGAGAAGCATTTGTCCTAATCCAAGCTTAGACCAAGCTAGATCAAGTGGCAATCAAGCCAAAGAAAAGCCTTGCTCGTAGGAAAAGACTAAATCATTCTCGGATTTGATCTAAATCAAGCCTAAAAGGAAGCATTACTCCAAAATCAAGTATACCTAAATGGAGCGTTGTTCTAAAATTAAGTGTACTCGTTTGGAGCATTGCTCCAAAATCAAATTCAATAAATGGAACATTACTCTAAAATCAAGTGCACTAGATAGAGCATTGATTTAAAACCAAGTGCATCCTTATAGAGCATTACTCTAAAATTAGATCCAGTCAATGAAGTATTTCTCCAAAATCAAATTTAGTCAATAAAACATTTCTCCAATATCAAATGCATATAGATAGAGCATTGCTTTAAAATCAAGTGACCCATCTGGAGATTGTTTCAAAATTAAATCTACTCAATAGATATTGCTTCAAAATCAAATATACCTAAATGGAGCCTTGCTCCAAAATCAAGTGCACTTGGATAGCTAAAATTAAATTCAATGCAAATGAAGCATTACTCCAAATTCACGTATAGCCCAATGAAGCATTACTTCGTAACCAAGCTCACTAAAAGGTTATTTGTTGATCCAATTATTGATTTTAATGAATAATAAAAATCATATTAGTATATCTCTTATGTTACTAATGATTTTGATTAAGTGTTTCAGGAGTTTAAAGTGTTTAAATAATCAAAATCCAAGAAAATTTGAGTTTGAATCCAATCCTAGTGTCAAGTGTCAAGTTTCAGACATTAGAGCCGACTCTAGAAGGATTAGGGCCGACTCCGGAGCATATTGAATAGTTTGGCACTTTCGGCATGGATTAGAGCCGACTCCTGTAAAGATTAGAGCCGACTCTAATCTGAAAATAGTGAACCTCTTTTCTGCATCAAATTAGAACCGACTTCTGCAAAAAATTAGAACCGACTCTAATTGACAAACAAATACTAGTTTTTCAGGGTACATTTAGAGCCGACTCCCGCATTTGTTAAAGCCGACTCCAGCACTCAATATGTCGACCCAACAGAAAGTTAGAGCTGACTCCACAATGGATGTGTTAGTGTATACCCTAAATCCAATTGGATTGAATGCTATATACATTCTATGAATACAAATCAAATAAAATAGTTTCTTTATCTATCTAGATGTCTTTTATTTGATATATTTATCTGTGAAATAAAGTTCAAAAGAATGTGAATCGTGCATATGGAATTTGCAATAGAGATTACAAATTGTGAGATCCAAATTGCACGTTATGGTTCGATTCTTTAAATTTTCTTAGTTGATGTGTAGATGGGATTGGATACCATCGAATACCGTGAGACTGGCACACATTGCATATCCTCATTCTTGGGGTGAGCAGCTGATTTCACAAGCTGAAGTATGAAGATACTTGGATAGATGTATGGATGCTCGTTATTATAACGATGCATTGGATGACCCGTACAGAGATCCCATATGGATATTCTATATAGTATCGATGGTTGATCTCTAATGATGGTGGTGTGAGTGATCCTTTGACTTGAGATCTTTATTGCATCTCATGTATGGAATGTCATACTTTGACGACATCCAAACGTCGCTCTAGCCACAGATGGTAAATATGGTGTCAGTTGGGTATAGCATGAAGCACATGAAGGTGATGTTTGATCAAGATAGGATTCGTCTCCCTTGATAGAAAGGGTTATATCCCACGGCCACTTAATAGATTAAATTGACTGTTAAATCCTTGCAAGGTTGAGTTGGAATTCAAAATGGTTTCGAATTTCTAATTCATATGAGTCAATTTTTTTTGAGATCAAGTAAACAAAGATCAATTACATGATTGATACATTCTATACCACTGATTGATCTGGGATATGTGACGAAGGAATTTGATTATATGGTAACCGTTCATGGACAGGTGTTATTGATGGTCACCTCAACAAAACCTTTAGCGGTTGGATGGTCATGATGCTTTACTAGAGGCCTCTCATGATCTATAATCATGTTATTGACTTGGACAAAGAGTTGTCCAATCATTCTTAGGGTCAGTGATTAGGACATGATTATTGCCAATATGTTAAAGGGCTTAATGGGTCGCACGCATTAAGGAGAATTTTAGATGAATTAAAATAAAAATTAAATTAGATTTAATTAAGATAAGATGATCAATTAAATAATTGGATAAGATCCAATTTAAAGAAGATAAAATATATTGGATATGATCCATTATAGTAGAAGGAATGTTAGGGAAAAATTATTTGTACATATGATGAATAAATAATTGGATACCCAAATAAGGGTTGATCCATGTGATGAATGGCTCTGATTATTCGGGTATGGATGGTAAATCTTAGCCATGTGAGGAAGGATTCATGCCGATGAGGCTGGATGAATCTCTACGGTACAATGATGAACACATACAGATTGAGGTATATAGTTATGTGATAACTAACTCCTAATTTCAAAGGCTGAGATGGTGACACTTGGATTAATGTTACCATAAGAAGGAAGTCTCTTTCTCTTCCTTGGATTAAGGTTATCATAATGTTACCATAAGAAGGGGAGTCTCTTTCTCTTCCTTGGATTTTGGATTAAGGTTACATTACTATGAGAAGTGGAGTCTCTTCCTCTCCCTTGAATTAAGGTTACCATGAGAAAAGAGGTCTCTTCTTCTCCGTTGGAATGTTTCTTTCTCTCCCTCTCTCTATAATTATGGTTCCTTTTTCCTAAAAAGAAAGTATGAGAAGAAAAAGATTAGATCTTTTAGATCTACGGAGAGTTTTAAATATTTGATTCAAGAGGTGCTAGCACCCCTCTCTTCCTAAGTATTATCTTCATACCTTGAAGGTCTTCATCCACTCTTCTCCGCGTGGATCACCGACGGCTAGTGGCAGAGGATTCACCGGCTTCATCCTTTTCTACATCAATAAAGGACTCAGGTATGAATAAATCTAATGTTTTAGATTTTATTTCTAATTTAATGAATCTGTTCCTAAGGATCCTAGGCATCTGGGAATTTTGTATTATATCTTCTTTTACGTTTTTGATGAATTTGATTCATGTCTTGAATACATAATTTTCATCAGTAGTATCAGAGCCACCTTAGGCTACAGATTCATTAATCTGATAGGATACTTGAGTCAATATGATTGATAATATGAGTTTTATCATTCTTCTTATGAAGATTAAAATCTTGAATAGTTTTTATATATTGGTAATAAATCTAAAATAAAATAAAATGTTTATTATTTGATGATAAACAATATTATAGATTTATGCATGTTCATTATCATGTTAAAATAAAGTACTTTGATATGTGATATCAGAGATAAAGATTTATTATATGATAATAAATAATAATTAATTTAGGTTTAATCATATCTGTGTCATGTTAAAATAGCAATTATTATTTATGCTTGATAGATACTATGTGCTAAAATCCTAGAAATCATGTTTAAGATTTAATTTTAACGTGATTATTGATATGATTAAGATCTGATATTCATATGATAATGAACAATAAACATTGAAAACTTATTTTGGATATTTAGATCATGATAAGATTATGATTATATGTAATCATATAGAATTTAAAATTTTATCATGACAAGAATAAGTTAGGGTTTGTTAGAGACATCAGGATTTACATGGGATGTAAAACCGACATGTCATAACATGTAATTAAATGATAAGAAAAATTTTTTTAATTTAAATTTTTAAAATTTGAATTAAGAATTCTTATCATAATACCCTAACAAGATCACTATCTTAACTTATCATAAAATGTAATAGATGATAAAGATTTAGAAAACTTAGACTTAACCACATCATTGCTTGATCCTATAATCCCAAAATTGGTCTAATCAATTAGGCTTACCTACATTGGTGTCTAAGAAAAGTGTGATCATGGTTTTTAATTGATCCATTCGTTGCTTGGAAAATCCATTCAATGGGATCGACAGGTATGCTAAATAGAACCCCATTGATCAGCTAATCTGGCCATTGTTAAGGAAAGCTCTTAATTGATTAGATCAATAAGGTTAATCAGGATAGAAGCAATTGATTTGGTCACATGATAAGGGTTCCTATATTAGATAGTGGTCAGGGATCCTAATTTGATTAGGAATCCCAAATCATAAGATTGATCATATAATATTTTTAGGCTAATAAAGATTAATCTAAAATCTATATATAGGATATGTAACCTAACATAGTACAAATGTTGTAGATGTAGATGGAACCTATATGCGCTAAATCCCTTCATGAATATTAAGTCATTAGCCTTTCATTGTTTACATGATACAAAATCATTAGGTCATGAGATTTATCATGCCAAAGCCGAGGTCGAGTGTACTTATGAGGAGTTGATTGTGGAACAATGGGTTGACTTAACTAAATTAGCTGACATAATTGGCCAAAGTCAGGGTCAGTCTAATCTAGAGGCAAACTTTAGGGTGATCACATATGGATGTGATTGATAAGGCAATATCCCCTAAATGATCTGAGAGTCACATTAGATGTATTGATGATAATCTACCAAATTTGGCTTACCAAGATTTGTTGTGCCAAAGCCAAGGTCAAGTACTTCAAATGAGGATCCTAGCCCACTAAGGAAATTGAATGCCAATTTTTGAGATTAATAGAGAGGGCTATTAACCTTGATAAAATAGTGAGAGAAACCAACTTAATTAAAAATCTAGAATTACCATATTAAATTGGTGATTAGCATTCATAGTAATTGACTCGTTCTAATTTTATGTAGGTTATCAGAGAAATCATGAGTGTAAACATCAACCTTAGGAATATTTTAGAATCCAACAAATTGATTGGACTCAACTTTCCTGATTCGCTAAGGAATGTAAGGATCATTCTTCGATCTGAAAAAAAAAAAAAATTGTCTTAGATAAGGTTTCACCGAAGGTTCCACTAGTGGATGCTCCGATTGAGGTTCATGTGGCATACAACCGGTATAAAGATGTTGAAGAAATGGCCACATGTTTGATGTTGGCCTCGATGTCACTTGATTTTCAGAAACAACATGAGCATATGAATGCTCAGAAGATTTTAATGCACCTGCAAAAGTTGTTTGGTGCACAGTCTCGATATGAGAGGTTTTAGACTCTAGAGAGTTATTTCAGTGCAAAATGATCGAGGATTCATCAATGGGTTCCCACATGCTGAAAATGATCAATCTGATTAAGAGTTGGCACGATTGGGTTTTATGATGGATCATGAACTAAGTATTGACTTGGTTCTACAGTCACTACCTCCCAACTATTTGTAGTTTGTTCTTAATTTCAACATGAATAAGCTAGAGGCATCTCTACCTGAGCTCGCGAATATGCTGACGAATGCCGAGCCCAACATTAAAAAAGAAAAGGGTAGATTATGGTCGTAGAGTCCTCTGGCGCTCGTAAAAGCGGCCAAAGAAGAATAAGGTCCAAAAGGCCAAGGCGACTAAACCAAATAAGAGCATTAAGTAAAACAAAGTAGCCAAGAGGAAGTGTCACTTCTGTGGCAAGGAGGGGCACTGGAAGCAAAATTGCAAGACTTATCTAGCTAACCAGAAAGAAAAGAAACATACATATGCTTCTACATCAGATATATTGATGATTGAGATGTTTTCTTCTGTTACTTCTTATTCCACTTGGGTATTGGATACCGGTTGTGGATCTCATATTTGTATTAATATGCAGATGATAAGATGCAGTAGAAAGCTGGAGAAAGATGAAGTGACCCTGTGCATGAAAAATGGAGCAAAGGTTGCTGCTTTAGCCATAGGATCTTATTCTTTGTCTTTGCCCACTGGTCTTGTAATGGAGCTTAGTAATTGTTACTATGTTCCAAACATAACAAAGAATATTATTTCTGTTTCATGTCTTGTAAATGATGGATATACATTTGAAATTGAAAATAAAGGATTTCAATTTTTAAAAATAAAATGTTCTTTGGTTCTGTTGAAATGTTCAACGTGATTTATGTTTTGAATTTACAATGTAAAAACTAAGAAATTAAAATTAAATAATTCTAAGAACTCATTCCTATGGCACTGTCGTTTAGGCCACGTAAATGAAACACGTTTAACCAAGTTACATAAGGATGGCTACTTGGAATCATTCAATTGGGAATAGTTTGAGGAATGTGAGTCATGCTTACATGGCAAAATGACTAAGTCATCCTTTACTAAAAAGAATGAGCGAGCAACTGAATGTTTAGGACTAGTACATTCTGATATATGTGGTCCTATCAATATTCAGGCAATAAGAGGTTTTTTTTACTTCTTCACATTTATAGATGACCATAGCAAGTATGGTTACATATATCTGATGAAGCACAAATCGGAAGCCTTTGAAAAGTTCAAAGAATTCAGATCTGAGGTAGAAAAACAAAGTGGCAAAAGTATTAAGATACTTTGATCAGATCAGGTGGGGAATACTTAAGCCATGTGTTCTTAGAATATTTGAAGGAGAATGGGATTCCTTCTCAGTGGACTCCTTTTGGTATGCCACAGCATAATGGTGTATCAGAAAGGAGGAATCGTACATTATTAGATATGGTACGATCAATGATGAGCCTTGCAAATCTTTCAAAAATATTTTGGGGTTATGCGCTATACACAGCCGAATACACTCTAAACCGAGTTCCATCTAAGTCGGTCAATTCCACTCCTCCCTATGAGATATGGTGTGGAAAGAAACCAATCCTTAGTCATCTAAGGATTTGGGGTTGCTACGCTTATGTAAAGCGTAATGAGTCAGACAAGCTTGGAGCTAGATCCGATAAGTCTAATTTTGTGGAGTATCCTAAAGAAACAAAGGATACTACTTCTACCATCCACTTGAGCAAAAGGTTTTTGTCTCAAGGCATGCCATATTCCTAGAGAATAATATTTTTCTAAGAAAGGGTAGTGGAAGAAATATTGAGATTAGTGAAACTCAAGAACCACAAATTGATACAGACCAATTAGATGACATGGAGCAAATGTCAAATGTAGTGGGAGTTGAGCAGAAGACTCAACTCACATTCAGGCAACATTTGTGTGAGCCTCTATCAGAAATGATGGAGCAAGTAGCTCCAAGTACACATCAGCTACGTAGGTCTAGTAGAATATATCATATTCCTAAGAGATATGGATTTCTTATAGAAGATGATGAGCCTACTAACTATGAAAAAATAATATGTGACATTGACTCTAAGAGAAGGCTTGAAGCCATGAAGTCTGAAATGGACTCCATGTACGACAACCAAGTATGGACTTTGGTTGATCCACCTGAAGGAATAAAACTCATTGGGTGCAAATGGGTCTTCAAGAAAAAGACTGACATGGATGGTAATATGATTACCTATAAGGCGAGGCTAGTCGCAAAAGGTTACAAGCAAAGGCAAGGTGTTGACTTTGATGAAACCTTTTCCCCTGTAGCCATGCTTATCCATAAGGATTTTGCTTGCGATTGCAGCCTATTATGATTATGAGATATGGCAAATGGATGTCAAGATCACCTTCCTAAATGGTGATTTAGTGGAGGATGTGTATATGACACAACCTGAGAGTTTTGAGTCTATTGATTCTCAAAAGGTATGCAAGCTGCAAAGGTCCATTTATGAACTTAAGCAAGCCTCTAGAAGTTGAACATCCATTTTGATGAAACAATCAAAGAGTTTGATTTTATCAAAAATGAGGATGATCCATGTGTGTACAAGAAGATTAGTGGGAGTGTTATTATTTTCTTGATATGATATGTAGATGACATATTATTGATAGAAAACAATGTATCCTTGTTGCAAGAAGTAAAGGATTGGTTGTCCAGCAAGTTCTCGATGAAAGATTTGGTAGAAGCAGCCTATATACTGGGTATTAAGATCTATAGAGATAGATTTAGGAGGTTGCTTGGATTGTCCAATCAATGTACATAGATAAAGTGATAAAACGGTTTAGCATGAAGGAATCCAAGAAAGAATTCCTGTCAGTAACGCATGGGGTGCATCTCTCTAAGGATATGAGTCCTAAGACCCAAGAAAAAAGAGAGCACATGAATAGGATTCCATACACCTCAGCAATCGGATCTATCATGTATGCGATGCTATGTACGAGACCTGATGTTTCTTATGCTTTGAGTATCACTAGTAGATATCAGGCAAACCCTGGTGAGAAACATTGGATAGCCATCAAGAATATCCTTAAGTACTTACGAAGGACTAAGGATATGTTCTTGGTTTATGGAGGACCCAAACTCATAGTTCAGGGTTATACAGATTCTAGTTTTTAGTCTGATAAAGATGATTATAAATCTCAATCGGGCTATGTCTTTACACTCAATGATGGTGCAGTCAGCTGAAAGAGTTTCAAGCAGGAAACAACTGCCGACTTTACAACCAAGTCTGAGTACATTGCGGCATTAGATGCAGCCAAAGAAGTGATTTGGATCAAAAAGTTCATCACTAAACTTAATGTGGTTTCGAGCATTACTGATCCAGTACACTTGTATTGCGATAATAATGGAGCTATTGCGCAAACTAAGGAGCCAAGGTCTCATCAGAGGTCCAAACATGTATTCAGAAGATACCATGTAATTAGAGGGATTATTGGTAGAAATGATGTAAAAATAGAATGAGTCCCCATAGAGGATAATGTAGCTGATCCACTCACTAAAGCTCTACCGCAGCAGAAGCATGATAGTCATGTTAAGTCACTCGATATTAAATATATGGGTGAATGTCTCCAGTGCAAGTGGAAGATTGTTAGTGTATGCCCTAGATCCAATTGGATTGAATGTTGTATACATTCTATGAATACAAATCAAATAAAATGGTTTCTTTATCTATCCATATATCTTTTATTTGATATATTTGTCTGTGAGATTAAGTCTAGAAGAATGTAAACTGTGCATATAAAATTTGTAATAGAAATTACAAATTGTGAGTTCCAAATTGCACGTTATGGTTCAATTCTTTAAATTTTTCTAGTCGATGTGTAGATGGGACTGAACACCATCGAACACCGTGAGACTAGCACACATTGCATATCCTTACCCTTGGGGTGAGCAGCTGATTTCACAAGCTGAAGTATGAAGATACTTAGATAGTTGTGTGGATGTTCGTTATTGTAACGATGCATTGGATGACCCGTACAGAGATCCCATATGGATATTCTATATAGTGTCGATGGTTGATCTTTAATGATGGTGGTGTGAGTGATCTTTTGACTTGCGATCTTCATTGCATCTCATGTGTGAATGTCATACTTTGACGATATCCAAATGTCGCTCTAGCTACGGGTGAAAAATATGGTATCGGTTGGGTATGGCATGAAGCACATGAAGGTGGTGTTTGATCAAGATATGATTCATCTCCCTTGATAAAAAGGGTTATATCCCACGGCCACTTGATGGATTAAATTGACTGTTAAATCCTTGCAAGGTTGAGTTGGAATTTGAAATGGTTTCGAAGTTCTAATTCATATAAGTCAATTTTTTCTGAGATCAAGTAAACAAAGATCAATTGCAGGGTTGACACATTTCATACCACTGATTGATCTGAGATATGTGATAAAGAAATTTGATCATATGGTAACCGTTCATGGACAGGTTTTGTTGATGGTCATGTCAACAAAACCTTTAGCAGTTGGGTGGTCATTATGCTTTGCTAGAGGCCTCTCATGATCTATAATCATGTTTTTGACTTGGACAAAGAGTTGTCTAATCATTTCTAGGGTTAGTGATTAGGACATGATTATTGCCAACATGTTAAAGGGCCTAATGGGTCACACACATTAAGGAGAATTTTAGATGAATTAAAATAAGAATTAAATTAGATTTAATTCAGATAAGATGATCAATTAAATAATTGGGTAAGATCCAATTTTTAAAAAATAAAATAATAATGGATATGATCCATTATAGTAGAAGGAATATTAGGGAGAAATTATTTGCGCATATGATGAACAAATAATTGGATACCCAAATATGGCTTGATTCATGTAATGGATGACTCTGATTATTTGGGTATGGATGGTAAATCTTAGCCATGTGAAGAAGGATTCATGCCCATGGGGCATGATGAATCTCTATGGTACGATGATGAATACGTACAAATTGGGGCATGTAGTTATGTGATAACTAACTTCTAATTTCAGAAGTGAGATTGTGACACTTGAATTAACGTTACCATGAAAAGGGGAGTCTCTTCCTCTTTCTTAGATTAACATTACCATAACGTTTTCATGAGAAGGGAAGTCTCTTCTTCTTCTTTGGATTAACGTTACCATGACGTTACCATAAGGAGAGTCTCTTCCTCTCCCTTAGATTAAGGTTACCATGAGAAAAGAGGTATCTTCTTCTCCCTTGGAATGTTTCTTTCTCTCCCTCTCTCTATAACTATGGTTCCTTTCTTCTAAAAAAGTATGAGAGGAAAAAGATTAAATCTTTTAGATCTACGAAGAGATCTTCTGTTTTGAATATTTCTATAAGGAGATTCAAGAGGCACTAGCCACCCCTCTTTTCCTAAGTGTCATCTTCATATCTTGAAGGTCTTCATCCACTCTTCTCTGCGTGAATCATCGTTAGAGACCGAACACGTGGACGGCTAGTGGCAGAGGATTCACCGGCTTCATCCTTTTCTATATCGATAAACGATTCAGGTATGAATAAATCTAATGTTTTAGTTTTATTTTTAATTTAATGAATATGTTCCTAAGGATCCTATGCATCTGAAAATTTTTTATTATATCTTTTTCTATATTTTTTCATGAATTTGATTTATGTCTTGAATACATAATTTTCATCAGGACGGATATTATTGTTTTGAGCATCCCGATTTAGAGCCGACCCAGGCCAAATTAGAGCCGATTCTAATCTATCAAAGGAGAATTTTAAAAATATTAGAGACGACTCCATAGGTCATCTTTTTTCAAATAAACCTCAACGACTCTTTCCTTTTTCATGCTAAACTCATCCACAAGTACAATTAATGGCTAGTTTCTATCAAAATATAGATTAAGAGGAAATTATAAAAGGGAGCTTTCGATCGTTTGAAAAGGAGCGAAAAAATAAAGAAGAAAGAAGAGAAAAATCAAAAGAAAAAAGTTCAGATTTGAAATCCCAAGTGTTCGAAAAAGAGTTTAAAGAAATCCAAAGCATTCAAAAGCCAACATTGAAGGATTTTCATCAAATCAAAAAAGAGAAGCAAAGAGCCCTAGTTCTTCAACATCCTCTACATCAATGAATCTTCTAAAGCTTCAATCCTATCTTAAGGAAGATCATCCAAGAGGAGAAGAGGAAAAGAAGAAAAGCCCAACTTCAGAAATCTTCTAAATCATGCTCTTCTATTTCTATCTCATTTATGTTATTTATTTGCTCATTTGAGGAGCCGATTCTCTGTTGTAACTTTACTCTTATTACATTTGATTATTGATTCAATCAGGTGATTGAATCAGGGAAGGCAGATTAGCCTCGTGTGTGCTGATGAGCCTATGAAAATCGACTGGGTTCGTTGTGATCCCGTTGTTAAAACAACAAGTTTGGGTTATGAGCTTGTAAAACAACTCGACTGTAATATAGATGATTATAGTATGGGCCCAAGAGTTGCTTGGGAGTGGATGTAGATGTAGCTAACACTGAACCACTATAAATCTTTGTGTTTGTCGTGCTTGTCTCTCTTTCTCTCTACTCTATCTTTATATTCTGCTTTGCATTCTTAGCACCACACTCTTTGCATTTATCCTTGTGCACATTCACTTTGTGAAATTATTTTTAAGTGCCAAATTTTTTAAGAACCCAATTCACCTTCCCTCTTGGATTGCCATGTGGGAACATTATTGCTTTTGAATCTAGATGGAATGGGGCATTGTTCAAAAACTAGATGTACTCAACTAGAACATTGCTCTAGGATCAAGTTCATCATATGGATCCAGGTTTTACCCAAATCAAAAGATTCAATGAAGTTCATCTAAATCAAAAAAATCTTGGTTCACCAAACCATCAGAGCCTAATAAAGAAAAAAAAAAAAGAGGAGGGGCTCAATCTATGCACGGAGCATTGTTCCAAACCTCCAAAATGGGTTAACTTTTTTTAAGCGTACCCGATGCTTTACTCAATGAAAGAAGTTCTAAAGCCTTGCTCCATCAAATCCTAAAACTATGCTCTATTAAAGACCTAGAGTCTTATTTCATCAAATCCTAGAGCCCCACTCCATCAAATACCTAAAGCCCTACTTCATTAAAGATCTGAGCCTTACTTCATTAAAGTTGGAACCCTACTCCATAAAAGATCTAGAAACCCTACTTCATTAAAAGTTAGATCCTTACTCCATTAAAAATTGTAGCCTCACTCTATTAAATTTTTAAAGCTCTATTCTATTGAGAATTCGAATCTCTACTCTATTAAATACTTGAAGCTTTGCTCCATTAAAAACATAGAGACCTGCTTCATTAAAATTCTGAAGTCCTACTTTACTAATGATGATAAGTCTTTTTCATAGAGATAATATGCACAAAACTTTTTCATATGAGGCTAGAACTTGGAATCAAAAGAAAAAAAATTAGGTTAATGTAAGATCCATTAAAGGATTTTTTTAAATAAACATAATGGCTAAGATCTTAGAATAAATGATTTTTACATATAAACCAAGAATGCGTACCTTGATATGATCCATTGATATTTGTTGACAAAAATGAGAGGGTTAACGACAGATTGAGTTTTCCCCTCTTTTCTAATTCTCTTCCTTATCTGTTTTGATGGTCAAACAGACTATATATAGGAGAGAGAGAGGACCAATCTGATAATACGTTAAATTTCTCTTTCCATCAAGAGAGGTTATCAGATAACAACTTCCCAAAAAATGAACCAATAGGAAATTAGCTTTATTAAACCATTATTATCACTTAAATTTAAATATCTGATAAAATCAGATATCATAATTATCATTTAAAATAAATAAATAATAAATCAATCATATATCCATGTGGGCCACATAAAAGAAAACGCTAACATTCTTTCACTTGGCCCATGTGAGATATTAAACATACTGATTTAATAATCAATCATAATGCACATAACAGAAGCTAAAATCCTTTCATAATATTGGTCAAACATAAAATCATCATTAAGCAAAAACTAATAAGGATTATGGCGGTTGTATGTTATTATTTTGACGTACTCCCTTCCATGTATCACATTACTAGTTCTATACTTAACATGACCTATAATGAGAATTGCAATAAGGTCTAACAATAATGTCTTTATCAAAGATAAATCATGTTAACATTCTCATAATTTATTTATGTATATATACCAGCATAAGTAAACAGGATCCATAAGTGATTCAGAAACAATAATTAATTGAGCTCAAAGTGTCAAATATATGAGGAACTTAAAGCTTTAAACATAACATCACTAATGTTTTTAATAAGTCCATTCTTTCGACATGTTCATAAAATGTCTTTGATGGCAACCCTTTAGTCAGCGGATCTGCAATCATGAGATTGGTGCTAATATGTTCAATTGACACTCTTTGTTTCTGAACTTCTTCTTTAACGGCAAAGTATTTCAATTCCATATGTTTAGCACCTTTGAATACTTGTCATTTTTAGAAAAGAAGACTGCTACGGAGTTATAACAATAAATTTTCAGCAGCTTGGCAATACTGTCGACAATCCCAAGTCCTGAAATAAAGTTTCGCAGCCATAAACCATAAATTATAGCCTTAAAGCATGCCACAAACTTAGCTTTCATAGTGGATGCAGCAATGATAGACTGTTTCGTACTTTTTCATGAGATCGCTCCTCCAGCTAAAAGGAACAAATGGCCAAATGTGGACTTTCTAGTATTAACACATCTATCAAAATCTGAGTCTGAATATTCCTTTATGCATAAGGAACATAAGGAATTTGTTCCATTTATTTATGTTCCAATTCATTCTTTAGACATTGCATAAGGCTGAATTTATCTCCCTTCTGAATTGGAACAACACTTGTAGAACATTTGTTTATATTGAATTTCTCAAGAACTTTATTAATATATGCCTTCTGAGACAAACCTAACATTCCTTGTGATCTATCACAAAATATTTCGATTCCAATCACATATGATGCCTCACCCATATCTTTCATTTCAAAGTTCTTAGAGAGAAAACTCTTGATCTCATATAATAGGCCAAGGTCATTAGTAGCTAGCAAAATATCATCAACATACAGAATCAAAAATATGATTTTGCTCCCACTGACCTTCAGATATATACACTGATCAACGGTGTTTTCTTTAAATCCAAAAGATGTAATGGTATCATTGAACTTAAGATACCATTGTCAGGAAGCTTGCTTAAGTCTGTATATTGACTTCTTCAGTTTACACACCATGTGTTCCTTTCCTTCAAATAAAAAGCCCTCAAGTTGATCCATATAAACCTCTTCATTCAAACTCCCATTTAGAAAGGCGGCTTTCACATCCATTTGATGCAACTCCAAATCATAATGAGCTACCAGTGCCATAATAATTCTAAATGAGTCTTTCTTAGAGACTGGAGAAAAAGTCTGTGTAGTCAATGCCACATTTTTGAGTAAAACCTTTGGCAACAAGTCTGGCTTTACAACGTTCAATATTGCCATTTGAATCGCGTTTGGTCTTAAAGACCCATTTACACCCAACTCTTTTACAACCTTCAGGCAATTCAACAAGATCCCAGACTGCATTATAATCCATTGATTTTAACTCATCTTGCATGGCATCTAACCATTTAATGAATTAGCACTTTGCATGGCTTGTGAAAAAGAAACTAGATCATCATTAATACCCAAATCAAAATCTGATTCTTGTAGATAAACTACATAATCATCAGAAATAGTGGTTATTCTTTGTCATTGAGACCTTCTTAATGCTACTTCATTGGGTTCGTTTAATGCAAGTTCATTAGTAATATCATCATTCTGTGGTGTTTGATCATTAATTTGTTGTTCTTGAAAGTTATTAAAAGGTTCAATAACTTTAGGAACAACAACTTGAGAAGAAGTTATAGGTAAAGAAACTTGTACCTTAACTTCTTGAATTTTTACTTTACATGGTTTCAAACTCCCACTAATTTCATTATTATCAATGAACCTTGCATTTCCAGATTCAACAATTCTTGTACTATGGTTAGGACAATAAAATTTATACCCTTTTGATCTTTCTTGATAACCAATGAAGAAACCACTAGTTGTTCTTGAGTCCAATTTCTTTTCATATGGATTATAAATCCTTACTTTGCCGGGCAACCGCAAACATGTAAATGCCTTAAAATAGGTTTCCTTCCTATCCACAGTTCAAAAGGAGTCTTTGGAACTGCCTTACTAGGAACCCTATTTAGCAAATACATAGCGGTCCTTAAAGCATGCATCCATAATAATGAGGGTAATGATGAATTGCTTAACATACTCCTAACCATGTCCATTAGAGTTCGATTACGCCTTTCTGCAATACCATTTTGTTCTGATATTTCAGGCATTGTGTATTGAGCACATATGCCATGCTTTTCAAGGAATTTGGCAAATGGACCAGGGCATTATCCAGATTCATCATACTTTCCATAATATTCACTACCTCTGTGAGACCTAACAATTTTCACTTTTCTGTCTAGTTGTCTTTCAACCTTGTTGATAAATACTTCTAGAGCATTTACCGATTGAGATTTTTCATGCAACAAATAGACATAGCCATAACGTGAAAAATCATCAATAAAAGTGATAAAATACTTTTCTTCACCAAAGGATTGAACATTGAAAGGCCCACATATATCGGTGTGTATAATTTCAAGGAGCTGTTTACTTCTTGTGGCACTTTTCTTGATTTTCTGTTTTATGTGTTTTCCTTTAATACAATCCACACAAATCCCAAGATCAGTAAAATCTAAATCAGGAAGGATTTCATTCTTTACTAATCTCTCAATTCTTTCTTTGGATATACGATCCAAACATTAATGCCACAAGTAAGCTGATTGTTCATTCACTAAACTACGTTTAGTATCAACATTATGATGCAAGGTTAACAATGTCTCAGCAAAAAGACTATCAAGCTTAAATTTGTACAAACCATCAGAAAGAATACCAGAACCAATAAGATGATTGTGTTTAAACAAACTGAAACATCCATTTTTAAATTTAAAAGAATATCCAACTGAGTCAAGTTTGGATAAAGAAACTAAATTACGAGAAATAGAAGGGACATAAAGTGTTTGGAAAAGGTCTAAATGATGTCCAGTGTCTAGAATCAAACGATAAGTTCTAACAGCTTCAAATGAAACTTTGACTCTGTTTCCCATTGAGACAAAGTTTTTATTTGGGTTTATGGTTTGGATCGTAAGGAATCCCTGCATCGTATTAGAAACATGAGTGTACAACCAGTATCAATCCACCAAGTATTATAAGGAACTTCTATTAGGTTTGATTCGAAACATACAAAAGCCGTAGGCTTACCTTTCTTTTCAAACCATGCCTTACATTTCAGGCAATCTTTCTGATAGTGTCCATGCTTTTTGCAAAAGTGACACTTATCATCCTTTTGTTCCTTCTTGTGGATTTGAGCAGATGACCTATTTATCTTTAGTGGTCGTTGCTTGCTCTTTAATTTCTTATCTTTTTTGATTTCTTTCCAGTTCCTTGCTGACCCATGAGATTAATAGAATGATTTTTATGTTTCTTAAGTCTTGCCTCCTCTTGAATGAGCATACTTTATAGTTCATTCATATTCCACTTATCCTTCATAGTATTATGACTCATGTAAAATGGTCCATACTCAGGAGGCAAGAATTGATAATGAATTACACAAGAAAATTCTCATTCACTTCCAATCCCATAGTCTTTAGTCTTGCTACTATGTTTGTCATCTCAACAACAAGCTCATGCATAGTATGAGAACCATCAAACTTAATGTTGGTTAAAGTACTCATCAATGTCCCAGCAAGTGACTTATCAACAGAGTCAGATTGGAACGTACTTCCACAAACTTCATAAATTTCTTAGCACTTTCAGTAGCAAGAATGTGGACTTGATATTGTTTGCTACAGTCATTCGCATGAACATCAGGCTAAGTCTGTTTGATCTTTCCTAAGTCTTATGAAAAGACCTCTGTTCAGCACTGCTAGAGTCAGTAAGAGCAGTGGGTTTCTCATTTATGAGTGCCAAATCAAGATCCAGAACACCAAGATGAAACAGAACTTGTTTGCGCCATTCAGAGAAATTAAACCCATTAAAAGTTTAAACAGACATAGCTTGCGAATGAAGAGAAACAGGAACAAATAAAATATGCTCACACATTAATGCTTTGAGTAATATATTTAAATAAATATTCAACTCTATCAAGTAAACAATAAGTGCATATTTAAGTTCTCCTTTGGGTGATACAATAATATACAATAGTAAACATAATTGATGCTTAATTTTAATTTTACATACTTGGCAATTATGTATACTCAAATTAGATATGTTTGCTATCTTTGGATATGCTAAACATACCTAACCAAGCATATTAATTGACCACATCATGTCCATAGATTATAAAATGACTAGTCAACCTTTGGGCGACCCTTAAATATTTATAATCAATGAACTTCAATATACTCATAACAATTAAACTATTATGTCATTCATTTATAAGCATCACATAATTATGAGTAATTAAATTATTTAATTAAATTTGATACCTATAAACTTTTAAATTTGGCCACTTTGGTGACTAACAAATTATATAATATAGACATCAAAATTAATTAATGATGATATCATGCGTGAATACAAAAGACTTAAGTGTACCCATATAATTTTATAAAGCAATTTTCTTGTGGAAAAAAAAATATTCTAAACTTTCATTATTTATCGTTAAGATTACATTAGTGGAGTGGTAACATGTTTTCTTTCAAACCTGTTAGTTATAGGTTTGAACCACCGCAATCTCTATTTTATTTTATTTTTCTTTCATGCCATAGTAATGTAAAAAGCTTATATGGAAAGAACTGGAATATGTGAAGACTCTTTATGAAGATTCACGTATATCCATGGAATCCCACTTCTTCCTTTTTTTTAATCCTTAATCCTACAGAATCCCACTCCTACACTTCCGCACGTTACAAGACCCACGTCCCTGAGAGGCAAGGAGGCCACGTCCCTCTCTCTCTCTCCATGCATTCGTGATTTCCGCGCGTAACAAAAGAGAGAGAATTCCCAAAGGAAAGGGGAAAGCCTCCCCTTTTTTTTTGGCGATTTCTTTAAACAAGGCTCTTGAGGCTTAAATGAAAGAGGGGAAGAGGAGACGGCTTTATGAAACGGGCCTTTTTGGTTCTTTAATTCTACCGCATGGGAGAACGGGTTTCTTTATTTTGTACGGTCTTTGTACGTTCTTTATTCTTCAGAAGATCAAAGTGATTAAAAAATTAGAGAAAAGATAACAATCCAAACCTTGAACCAAAGAGTCATACAATAATCACCTTTAACATTATGCTAGTCTAATCATCTTGATTATAATAACCATATATATATATATATATATATAGAACCTTCAAAGATAGATTCATAATGAAAAATCATAAATTCTTCAATCAAGGCTCTAATACCACATGTAAGATCCATTAAAGGATTTTCTTTAATAAACATAATGGCCAAGATCTTAGAATAAATGATTTTTACATAAAAACATAAACCAAGAATACGTACCTTGATCTGATCCATTGATATTTGTTGATAAGGAACGAGAGGCTTAACGATAGATTGAGTTTCTTCCTCTTTCCTAATTCTTTTCCTTATCTGTTTTGATGGTCAAACAGACTATATATAGGAGAGAGAGGACCAATCTGATAATACGTTAAATTTCTCTTTCCTAAATTTCCTTACCAGACGCTGCCTTTCTAGCTGGCATAGACGGGAGGTTGGGGATATTGACAGACAGGTGGAGCAGGTTGAGTCTACCATCTCTTCGCTCTAGGCTAAAGAGGACTTGGAGGGTTCTCTTTCTTTTGACAACCTTTCGTCCATGCGATCTAGCTTGGCGTTCCATCATTCCCTTCTGTTGCAGTAGGAGACTTTCTGGAGACAGCGGTCTCGTATTCAATGGATTCAGGAAAGGAACTGTAATACTAAATTTTTTTATCAGGCCACTCAGAAACGCAGGATGGGGAACCGTATTAGACATAGCTGATGAGGAGGGTTAGCTCCAGGAGGATGTTCAGGTGATTCGGGCTCAGTTTCTTAATTTCTTTCATAGCAGGTGGACTGAGCAGGCTGGTGATGGGGTCCCAGTTCACCCTATTCTATCTCCTAATACTGTTACTACTGCGGCTGAGAATGACTCTCTGATTTGGCCCATTACCTCGGAGGATATTCGGTTGGCGTTGTGGGAGCTTGGTGCGGATAAGGCCCCTGGACCAGATGGCTTTCCTCCGTTTTTCTTTCGTCATTATTGGGATATTCTGGGGGAGGACTTAGTTCAGGCGATCCAGCTCGTCTTCCATCGTAAATCTATTCCCTCTGAGTGGAATCGCACTTTCATTACCTTGGTTCCTAAGAGACCAGATGCTTCCAGCCCCCAGCACTTCCGGCCCATTAGTTTATGCACTACCTTATACAAGGTTTGTGCTCGTCTCCTGGTCTCTAGGATGTGTTGGGTTATTCCTCGCCTCATTTCTTCGAAGCAGGGGGCTTTCCTCAGAGGGTGTAGTATTACTGATAATGCCTTACTTGCTCAGGAGTTCATGCATGACCTTCGTCGTGCTTCTGGCCGTCAGGGCTTATGGCTATTAAGCTGGATATGGAGAGGGCCTATGATAGAGTGAATTGGGATTTCTTGCGTCACACTCTTCAGGAATTTGGGTTTCAGCAGCTATTTATAGATTGGATCACGGCCTGTATTCAGCGTCCGTCTTTTCCATCCTCATCAATGGAGACCGGACTGATTACTTCCATTCTGAGGTTGGGTTGAGAGAGGGATGTCCTCTTTCCCCATTTCTGTTTGTTATATCAGCTGATGCTTTATCTCGGGCTCTTCGTCAAGCTCAGCAGGATTCTGTTCTTGACCCTTATCGGGCTGGTCCTCAGGGACTGATTCTCATTTGCTCTTTGCTGATGACTGCATCTTCCTGGGCAGGGCTACTATGGCCAACGCGGCCAGGTTTGCTTATATTCTTCAGATCTACTGCTCTGCCTCTGGTCAGAAAGTTAACACTTCTAAGTTTGTGATTTGCTTTAGTCCGAGGGTGTCTTCTTTTATTTTGGGGACTATTAAGCAGATCATGGGGATCTCTTAGCAGTCGGATTGCCTCTCTTACCTGGGTATTCCTATTACGGGCAGAAGGCCTAGGATCTCAGATTTTAGTAAGCTCGAGCTGAGGATCCGTGATCGGCTTGAGGGGTGGCAGGTCACTGGGCTTCTATGATGGCGAGAATTACTCTTATTCGATCGGTGCTCACATCTCTTCTTCTCTATCTCTTGTCTAATGCTGCTGTCCCATTGACCTGTCTAAGGAAGATTGAGCATTACTTTAGAGATTTTCTCTGGGGTTCGTCTCAGGATGGTCATGGTGTTCATCTATTAGCCTGGGATTATGTCTGTTTGCCGATTTCCAAGGGAGGTCTTGGGATCCAGTCCCTTACTGTTCGGAGGGAGGCCTTGATTGCTAGGCACGCTACTCGATTTTTGCTTGATCCACACTGTATGTGGAGTTCTTTTATGCGTGCCAAATATGGGGATGGTCTTCCACCTCTAACCTGTAGCCTGCTCGGGGTTAATCATTCTTCTGGAAAGAGGTTTGCATTCATGCTCCGACCATCCTTCACAGCATCTCCTGGATTCTAGGTAATGGTGTTTCTGTGGATGTTACTTCTGATTCGTGGATCGCTGATCTTTCTTTGTCCCGATGGCCTATGTTTGTCAGCACTGACATTCCTCCTGGCATGCGTGTGAGTGATCTCACGTCTCACGATCATTCTTCCTGGTCTACCCCTCTGTTGTCCTGTTACTTTGGGGAGGAGCTTATGCGTCGTATAGCTACTATCCCTCTTTCCCCGGGTCATTCCTCCGACATCAGGTTTGGAGGCGATCCTGTCTGCGCGCGCTCCTATCAGGGACATTATCCAGATTTACAGAGCTCCTTCTCGCCCGCTGCTTGATTTGGCTTGGATTGGCGCTTTCTCATTCACCCTAGGGTTCGTCTCTTTCTATGGAAGGTTGCACGGAATTGTCTTCCTACTTGCTCGTGCTTTCTAGACGTGGCCTGGGGATTCAGCCTACGTGTCCGATATGTGGCCTTGACGAGGAGTCGGTGGATCACGCCATCTTCACTTGTCTTAGAGCTAGGCATATTTGGGAGATTGCTAGCAACCGGCCTTGGGTTGTTGCTTCATCTTCTCTTTGTCTATCCTTTCTTGACTTGATCAGGCAGGATGTTAGGAGAGGCAGCTGCAAGCAGGGCTCGATAAGGGCTTACATTGCTTACCAAATCTGGTTATCCCGGAACCGGATTGTCTTTACCCAGGAGCCGACTCTGTCATTCAGGGTTGTGCAGATTGCCTTATCCTTATCTACTGAGTACACGTCCCATCGTTTGGCTTGTAATTTTGACAGCCCTGGCCACTGGGATTCCCATGCTGTCTAGGCAGCACACCGGAGAATAGTCTTTATTTCTTGGAAACCCCCGCCTCCAGGGTTTGTTAAAATCAACTTTGATGGGAGTGTTCGTGGTAGATCTGCTGGAGCGGGTTATGTCATTCGGAGTTTGATGGAACTCTGATTTGCTGGCGGATTTGGTCTCCTCGATTCCTCTGTGCCGCTTGCGAAGCTTTATGCCGCTTGGGCGGGTGTTGCCTGTGCTATTCGCTGTCTTGGCGCCCGTTGTATTATCCTCGAGGGTGATGCCCTCATGGTGATCCAGTGGCTCCATCATGATCAGTGCAATCAGCTGCCGTCCAACCCGTTGATCTCCGATATTCGTTCCCTCCTCCACGGGGTTCATAGTATACAGATCAGACATATTTTTAGAGAAGCCAACTCAGCGGCTGATTGGATCGCCGCTAGGATGGCTGACCATTCTGGTTTCTGATGCTGGAAGCCCGTGATTGTTGTCCTCCAGTTTGAACCTTCTTTTGTATTATGATAGTTTGGGTTTGAGTCACCCTATATGGTGTGATCACCCGTTTGTACCAAAAAAAAAGAGAGAGGTTATCAGATAACAACTTCCAAAAATGAACCAATAAGAAATTAGCTTTATTAAACCATCATTATCACTTAAATTTAAATATCTGATAAAATCAGATATCATAATTATTATTTAAAATAAATAAATGATAAATCAATCATATATCCATGTGGGCCACATAAAAGAAAATGCTAACAGTTAGAAGGACATATATAAACAATTATAATTATAAAAAATAAATAAATATAAATGAGAACAATAAAAGGAAGTTCTCTTTGTGATAGGTATGTATCTAGACTATTAAGAATAACAATAAAAGGAAATTATCGGTTACTAAGACAGACGTAACTAATAATAGAAGCTTATGCTTACTAGAAATTTAAACCCTACATCATTTTAAAAGAAGTTCATATTAAAAAGGCATAAAACTAAAACAAAATATCCTTACACCCTATATCATCACATCGAAGTAAACGATGATTCAGAGGTCGAGACCCACATCTCTCCCTCCTCAAAAGAGGTAATTCATTTTTCCATCCTTAATCTCTCTCTTGATTGATCCATATTTTTCGAGTTCTGTTTTGTTCTAATATTCAGATGCTTCTAGGTTCCGTTTCTATCCTCTTTTCCTATCGCAAGTAAAGGAGATCGTGCTCAAGATTAGACAAGTTATAGACTAGCGTGAATCATGGACTCTCTCTCTCTCTCTCTCTCTCTCTATAGCACACACCTACCACTAATTTGTACAATTAACAGTCAAGAATAATGAAAATTTTAACCTCCCTTTTGCAATCTTAATACACAGATTATTGTAGTAGGAAAAATACGCATGCAAGTGCAGATATGTTTGAATTTTGATGATCAATAATGTATATTGGGCTTGCTAATTTCTAATCACCATGTATTCCCTGATCCTTAGAAATAGATGAAGTTAAAATAAAGACTGTAACATCAATGTTTAGTTGGCTTCATTCCATATATATATATATATATATATATATATATATATATATATATATATATATTTTATTTTCATTGCGAGAAGGTGAGAGGACCAGTTTTTTAATCAATTTACCCCATAAACAGAGGAAAATCGCATATGATTTTCCTACCCAAATTTGCAGTCCTTATAAAAGCATAGATATAATTTCCAAAGGCGGTTGAAGGCCAAGCATGCCTTGTTTATCAACCAGGCTGACCTCAGAGGACATGTATCCACTTGGAAGTCTATCATTTAAAATTGATGTTATATTATATCCAGAGTACCGTGGAAGTTTATCACGACGGCTATCAGTATGATGACTTATATCTAACATTTTAGATTAAGTATGACTTCGTGCGGAAAGCGCTAATGTCAAGACATGCACATCATGCAGCCAAATATATATTTGTTGAATCCGTCTTTGAGATGCGGACTCAAATGCTCTTAACCTCCTAAGACGATCATAGCTTCCGCTGCTTCAGGTATATATTTAGAAATTCGTATCTTTGTAATCAGAGAGTACAAAATTTCAGCTGTTAATTATTGATAACTAATGCTCTATTTGAATGAAGAAGAAAGTAGAAAATAAAAGTAGAATGGAAAAGAAAATGAAGAAAGAGAAAATAGAGTGAAAAAAAAAAATTTTTTTTTTTTTTGAATGAGTGAGAGAAAAATAAAAGGAATGAAATGTGATAATTTATTCTTATTATAAATAGTTAAAAAATACATCAATTTTTTTTAAAAAAAATTTTAAGCTTTCTCTCTGAAATCAATAACTTTTAGATAAGACCCCATTTGTTTTTTATATTTTTTCTTTAATTTTCTTTTCTTTCTATTTTTCTCTTCAATCAAACAAATAAATTTTATTTTCTCTTCTATTTTTCTTTCTAATTTTCTTTCCTTTCTAATTTTTTTCTTCATAAGAAATGAAACGTACTGGATCATGTTTGAGGACGTTAAAGATATTAACGATTGGATTTTTTTTTATTTACATGAGCACAATTGACAGTTCATTTATTTATTAACGCACCGAAAACTTGTACATGAAAATACACAAGTATGCTGACAAAGCGTCCTAATTTATCCACAAGGATAGATCCGCTCACCAAGGCAACTACAACCCAACAATGTCCCAGATTTTGGAAGAGTACTGAGGCATACCAGATTGGTACGTATCACGCCATCCCTGAATCACGTCACAATCCGATTATATGGAATAAAATGGCAAGGCATGATACTAATCACAGTACAAAACAGTATGAACTGCAGTTTGGTTGGTTCTTCAAACCTCGATGAAGTTGATTTCACGACAATTTTTCCTCAACAACCTTCATTATCATATTTCAAAAAAATTGCATAATAAATAAAATTTAAAAGATGCATTTAGGATATCACCATCGGAGAGATGATAACCAGGGATGACAGTAGCCCACTAAGGCCAATCTGCAGATGGAAGTTCCATTTACATGATTCTGAACCACAGAAACCAATCATCCCATTATACATTTTCCCATTTTCCATACAATATAAAAACCAAAATGATAGAAAAAGATGAAAATATAACAAGGCAGGAATGAACACTAAAACGATAAAATCAAAAGCTATACCCTGTGTACATCCCCTAATCCAAAATATTGTTAATTACACTGGAATGGAGACGACCTCTATCCTGGCAGCCTTCACAGGAACAAAAAAGAACTCAAAAGGAGAACATACTGTCAAGAAAGGCAAGATAATGCATTCTGTGGGAGTTCTCGTATCTGGTGGCGTAATGAAATTACACAGCAACATACTAGGTGGTGAAACTTTGCAACCTGATGTCACACTTGATTCTCAGTTTAACTCTAATTTTCATCTTCATTTTCCATGGGTGGAGGTTAGGCTATCCTCTAGTTGTAGATTTTTACGGGCTTCTCAAATGTGTGACGGTTCTGCAGGCAGAGAAAGGTGGTCAAATTTTTGGCTGTACAAAGCCAAAAAGGAATATACAGAACATGTAATCATGACTGTCCATGTATGCAATAACCCGTGATATTGAGCCAAGAAATCTACCATGCAACTCTTAACAGAAATAGGTCAGAACCCAAAACTTTCATCGTTTACCTGACTAGCTGTGTAACATTCATCGTTTACCTGATTAGCTGTGTAAGTCCTTCTTGGAGTAGTCTGGGTGCTCCAACCCAAGATACTGTTCCCAGGCTCCATAAACATCTCTTCTCTAGTATGTTTGGGAATCAAGAAAATCAAGTCATGAACTAAAACAGCTGGCATGGAATGAATAAAACTCAGAACGAACAGCATTGAATACCTGAAACCGGCTGGACACTATATCTGAATCTTGCAGGTATTCTGGGCGTCCAAGCGATAAAAATGCAAACTTCCACTGAATAAACAACAAACATGAATATTAGAATGCAATATACTAAATTCAGGTGAAGCAAGCAATGCATGCAATAGAGTCAAAAATATTACAGAAGTATAGGCAGGTACTGTTGTTGACTGATGTTGGTAGAAACTTATTTTGTTGCAAGAACAATTTTGACTACAGCTATCAATTAAATTGCGGTATCCATAACATAATTATTTTAAATGTTCTTTTCTTCACCAAATTCCACACACAAGTTCTAATGCATCCTCATAAAATTGATTCCATGGTGTAGTCATCTGCTTAATTATATACAAAGGAATAAGCACAGATGATATAAGATAGAGAAAATCTGATAACTATATGTGCGCACCATGTTGATCCATTGGTATTTGGGAGAACTTGATGCATAAACAAAATAGAGCTAGTATGTGGGTGCCCATGCAACACCTTGAATAACGTCGATCCTGACTGGACAACCGGAAGCTAGGGACTGCTGGTCTGGGCTATTGAAAATGATCTAATATCTCAAAACTGCTTATTATCAAAATCATGTAAGTTGAAGATTCTTAAACTCTGTATCACCTATTCATCTTGTGGCAAAAAATGGATAGTTTATATAATACAAATAGCACATTTTTTTGGCCACTGGATAAACAGGCTAAACAATTCCAAGTTGCATGATTTTTAGACCGCAAGTAATTTAGAGAAAATAGATCATATCTAATGGTTGGTGTCGTGTTTCTAGTCATACAGTCAAGGCTGACCTTATCTGGACCAGCATGGGGCACCTACATAGTGATTTACTTGTAGGAAACAAAAGTTTTTAAATATATGTTCTTCTATAACTACAAATTTATAAGTCTTCTAGATCATAGCCATAAGCTCATAGTTTCAGTTTCCAACCGCCAACATTCAAGGTCGCAATGGGCGAGCGTAACACCCTTTCTTTACACTATCCATGCCCCATACATATATTTCAAAAAATGCGTACATAGTACATAACTTCAACCAAAAGGGACCAATTCATCAAAAAAAGCTGAGTTGGACTTAGACCCGACACTAACCACCTTCATCCAAAAATGGGCTATATCCATATGCGAACTAATTTTGGTGAAGTTAAGAGGGTCCAATCAGTCCAGGTTAGGTGATTCTATCAATTCATATCCAAACATGGTTTGAGGTCAGTTACGAAATATGATGAGTAGATGACCCACTAATCTAAATGTCAGGTATGGATTAAATTCAGAATCAGCACAAGTATGGGACAACCCAATCAATATAATTTCTGAAGGACGGAAAATCCATAAGTATAAGAACAAAAAAGGAATATTTTCCAATTAACGGTCATGGAGTGCATGAACTAGGTTAGAGGGAAACAGAGGGGAAAAGAAACATTTTTAACTTGTCAACTAATCAACTGGTACGAAATATGATAATGCAATAATATTAATTGTCATTGAACATAGAAAACACAGATTGAGATGGAAATATGCAAAACAGAATTAGAAATAATTGGAAAAAGAAATAACCTTCGAGAATTCTTCATCTGGAACCTGCAGTTTCTTCTGTATGCGAACTTTGACATCATCCAAAGTCTCTCCTTCATGAACAATCAAGAAAAAGGATCCCCAAAGTTTTGAACTTGCTGTAAGAGAAGACAAGATAAAAAGGGAAAAAAGGATGCTCAGATGATATCAGCAGAGTATTCAGCAGCCGACTTATTGCACATAATTCAAAAGTAATTGTTTTAGCAAAAGAAAAAGTAAAAAACTAATTCCTTTTCTAAAAAGGGGGAAAAAGATAAAATCCAGAAAAAAGGGAAAGAAAATGATAGGTAACAGATAACAATGTTAAATAAAGCATTTTAAGTAATAGCAATCATAGCTAGGTGTACAGTCAAGATTTTCTTCTCATAACCTACTAAGAAAATAAATGTGACAAACGTAATTACTGTTCATAGAATATTATTTACGAATATGACGCTTTAAAGCATCATCAATTTTATTGCACGCAAGGTTCCAAAAACATTGACACCTATCTTTTTTAAGGGAAGAAAATGCGTTAACAAGTCAATAAGTTTCAAGCAAGCATTTACCATCTGGTTCTGAGTAGGATCTCTGGTAAAGTGATAAACATGAATCAAGCGATCATGAGGAGCAAGGTTCTTTTCTTCTTCCAGAATCTGCAATCATGCACAGATAATCCCCTAAGCACACCCTAGCTATTTTCCAAACCCAACATACATCAAAGTAACCGTGCCTTGAGATGAAAAGACCAGCTAGGTCATCACTTGTAAGCAAATCCACCATGTGTTAACAAACGCTTTAAAAAAAGAAAATATTTTACCATGGATACAAAAGACTGACAACTTACCTCTTCTGCACGCAATGTCCAGTATTGATCATTTATATTCTCTATCTTCTCACTAGGTGGAAATATCTACAAAGATGCAAGCAAATATGAACAAAAAAGTTGAAATATACTACACTACCAAATTAAGTCAAATGGTTTAAACTCCAGCGGTTAGTGCTTGTAAGAACATTGTTATTCTGCAAAATGTCCTGCCTAAATATAGATTTCTATGGTTCGAACTTGCAGTACAACCAAGAGGTAAATCAGCAAGACTAGTTTTCAAGCAAATGTTTCACACTTCTGACAAAACTGAACTTTAACAATGAAAAGCCATCAAAATGCAACGTACATGCACAATCTCTATCAATTGCAAATATTCATCATATGAAGCATCACAGAAAAAATGAGTTGACTGCCGAGAGGCATATGAGGCTTGTTCCTTCATAGAACTCCAATCCTGATAGGAATATTACTTGTCACCCTTTATCAGTATCAATAGTTAATGTTTGACTATGGGGTACAAAAATGCCTTTCAGGAGCCTCACGGCATTATAGAAAACTAAAATGGTAAGCACAAGTCACACAAATGCACTATATCTCAGCAAGTTTCAATGGACAAAAAAGTACCTTGTAGATCTTATGATAGAACACCTCAATTAATCTGAGTTCAGCATTAGGATGGGAAAGCTCAACCTAAAAACAAGAGTATGCAATAGGATTGTTTATCAGATATAGTCATACAATAAATTTCTAAAAAATATCTGCAAATTCAAAGGCAAATTTTAGATCCAAAGATTTTTTTTTCCTACTGTCAACAAAAAGTTCTCCAAGATATTTCAAAACACCTACTTCCAAAGAATAATGATAATGTGCAAGCAATGTAAAGTTACCTTTGTTTTCAGCACATTGATTACATCACCTACGGTGCTATTTTTGGGGAGTCGGATACAATGAACAGCCACCTGATAACAGCCAAATATAATCCGGACAAATAAGCCTAACCAAGTACCATGATAAGTACAAAAGGAATCTCAGATAGCAAACCTACCTCATTTTTTGTAGCATGATGGAATGCAACCTTTAAAGTTTTTAGACCTTGCAATTCCGGCAAAGGAATGTCCAGCACTTCATAATACAATATGTCAGAAGTCTGTTGCGAACAGTCATTAGAATTCATCAGTTTTTCACAGTAGCTTCATATAAAAGAGATTTCATTTCTAGGTTCCCAAATATTATCAAAAGAAGAAAAACCTGGTTGTAATGAAGCAGCATGTCTAAAAGATGTTCTACACCATGGTACTTAATGGGCTGCGGTTTAGGCTGCTGAGAATAACAGTTGTGTGAGGTAAGCCGAATTTTTGATGGATCATCCACACCAAGTTGACGAGCAACTCTTTCTACAACATCAGCATAGGTGAAAAGCTTTGACCTTCAGAAGCAAAAAATGAAGGAATTAGAATCAAAGACACTATATGAGATGCAATTCTTTTAACATGGACAAACTACAGTTACCAAAACAAGGTTTTCAAAACACCTACAGTTCCAAACAAAAATCCTCCTCCTTTGGCTTCTCCAACGACCGAAAATGGACAACCTATGGCATAACATCATACACAAACTCATTTAAATTGCTTCCAGAGTCCACAAGGACGAGAAGAGCTACAATAGGCACAGAACAAGACAGAATAGATATTCTATCACAGAAATGCAGCATTGAGATAATGAGCACACTATGAATAGCGCCTCTAAAACAAACATCCATTTCAGTAAAATTTCCAATGATTGAAATAGAAGCATGAGATTGAACTGTGAACAGAAGAAGATTATAAGTCAAGATATTTTCGAATAATATGGAAATCCATTAAACTACAAGCCAATTGTTGCATACTGTCATTAACCTCAGAAGCTTATCCTATTTCGACAGTTTGGCACATTGCCACCATAAAAAAAGCATCTGGCCTCCCTCATTTCCAGTTCTAAATTCCATCAATGTCACAACCAAATGAACATACAACAAATCTGTCCAACTATCTTAATCCTCAAGTTGTAGCTGAGAGATGCCTATTTGGTAAAATATCCTTTCACACTTCTATAGCAGATTCCCTATGGTTACCTTCATAGTACCAAAAAATGCAGAATTTTGATAATGCTGTCTACCATCAGATAGATTCAGAACTAAAAGGACAATCATCAAATTTGGAAAAAGACATGACAAAAAGCATAAAATTTATTTAGGACTTTGAATTACTGACTTGTTAGCAGAATGCATAAAAAAAGGGAATCATGCATACAAATAAAGACATAGGATTCCATCATGAACTCATCCATGCATGCTAACATTTGCTTTACACTGACTAGGTATTCGTATTCTAATAACAATCTCTCAGCACCTCTGCATGCAAATTTGCTGCTAATAAAAGCAAAAAAAAGCTGATTTTAGGTTACAATATTTAGAAAGAATTTTAGAATAGATTAAGTTAAACAAAGAACCTCTAAATTTTAGAATAGATTAGTTAAACAAAGAACCCTTAAGCATCCTTTTCACCTACTCCTTTGTGCTCCAGCAAAGTCTATGCGCCAATGACATGCATGGCGTAGTGTTTTAAAAGCAGTATGCAAGCAGTTAAACGACCATATTGTGTATATGCGGTGTGCAGGTTGCATATGAAAGTGGATATGCAGATGATATTTTTAGCTATTTAAAATTAAAAAAATTAAGAAAATAAAATAATAATTTTTTTATGGATGGATAATAGTAATATTAACCCAATAGTAATAATTACAACTTAATCAAATTTTTTTAGCATTATTAATATTTGCATCAGGCCCATCTAAAACTATGTCGAACTTAACCATCCACTTGAACCTGATTCCCCTGCAACAGCACACAAAAGAGTGGGCTCTACAAGTAGCTCTAAAATGTTATATGTGCTCCTTCATGCAACTCTACCATACTAAGAATGCCACATGTTGTCATGAATGCTAAGCTTCTTGGTCCATATACAACATGATCACATACAATACTGCATAAAGGCAGTGGTAAGGTCAAAGGACCGCATACACATACAGGTGCATATGCAATACCATGCACTGCATTTTAAAACACTCGCAGGTATACTGTAACAATTCCTGTGAATTATGAACCCTCCTGTGAGCTGCTGATAAAAATTAATTCACAGCTTGGGGTCAAACTCTAACATCCTCTTTATTCCTTTTTTTTCTTAATTCACAACCCATCTGCATTCAAGAAAACTTGTATGGTTTATGTTACAGCACCTCACAGCATAGTCTGGACTGATTTTAAAAATTTGTCTATATGTCAAGAACTTTAACACAGTTTTTCATATTACACAGAAAAATGGAGAACTAAGTGGAATACCTTAAAGAAAACTCTGATTATTTTGGTCGCAATAAGAAAACTACAGAAAATGTTACAGATATATTTGCTTCAGATATAGAGGAGTAAAGATGAACTACATCTGTTGCCTTCTCATAAGGTCATCAAAGAATGAAATGAAATTTTAGGATTCTTCAAGAAAATTAGTTAACCTCTCTCATAGTCTATTCTTGAATTTTATTAAAATTGGAAAAGGATTCCTTAGTCTTTTGTTTTCATTTCTCAGCAGCCAATGGCAATTAAGTATCCTACTTATGGATTAAGAAGCCAGTCGGCACAGTTGACAAAGGCTGGCACAGTTGACAAAGGCATGATGCATATGGTGCCAGTGTCTCACTGGAAAGCCACATTGGCAGAGCAATGGCTACATGCCAGCACTCAGCGTGCTGTAATGCTTGTGTGTTCCAAGAAGCATTAGCAAGCACAGCAATGGGCAGCAAGCCACGGTAAGCAATAACATTAATAGGTTTCCCAGGGCCACTGAACACAAGCAAAATAGCCATTTTTTATCCAATAATATGAAAGTTCTTTAGAGCCTGCTAATAAATGTCCTTGCCATGAAGGTGAAGTTCAATTGCTCTACTCCTCTAGAATGTCCAGGGCCACTGACCACAAGCAAAAGATGAGTAGCCATTTTTTCTCCAATAATATAAAAGTTCTTTAGAGCCTGCTAATAAATGTCCTTGCCATGAAGGTGAAGTTCGATTGCTCTACCCCTCTAGAATGTGAATAACATTAACGAGGGGAAATGGGGAAAATTGAGAGCCATAACTGTTGACATTGCACATCATCTGTTGCAAAAATTATCATTTCCGAGAGATCCTATGCATCTTTGAACACCATTATTACATTGCAAAATAAAATGATAAGCTATAACTTTTTACACTATTTTACCTTGAGAGAAAAAAAAACATCTTGACTACAAATAATAATTCCAGATACCATATCAATTAATCTGCAAGAAGCTGCATGAGCAGCTTCCTATCATAGCAGATATGGTGCAAGAGCATGATTTGGAAAGATGCATAATCCTAGAAAGATAGACAAGGAAAAAAAGAAAAGATAAGACAAATAATTGCTAATGCAAGAAAACAAGGGCTGCATATTAGGAATTTAAATCCTAGAAAAATAGCAGAATGACATATAGCATCAAAAATATACCTGCCGATAATGAACATATTCCAGAAAAGTAGGAACATCCGGATAGCGATACTGGTCTTCACTTTCTGGCATAGAAGATTTTGGAAGCAAATGATGTCCCCATCTTCAAGCTGTTTAAAAGAAAAAAATGGATAAGGCAACAACCTGTACCATAGAACAGGATATGAAATAAACATAAAAACAACTCATTCACTCGATACCTGGCTTGATCGAAATGAGATCCTCTTATCAATGTGTTCGCACATCACACTTGGTTCAAACTTGATCTCCTAAGCATTAAAAAGATCAGAACATTTCAATAGAATAATTGCAAGAGCCACAATCTGCAACTCAGACTTGAAGAAAAAAAGAGGATTGAATGCTTAGGCACAAAACAAAAATCCTCAGAAGCTGCTCAATAAACAAAATCAAAAGCCAACCTCATAAAGTTCAATTTCTTCATTTTGAGGAAAACCAGCCATTTCATTCAATTTTGACAGAATTTCAGACGGATTACCCAAAGCCTTCACAAGAGCCTTCCCACATATCTACATAAATTTAGGAGAAAAATTAAGATATCATTTTTTAAGTGTAACAAAAGATTATAAAAACACAGGCAATAACAGAATTCAGCAAATACCGCAGCTCTTCCTTTTCAGGGTCATAAAGTTTGAAAAAGAGCAGTATATCCTCCTTGGTCTTATCTGGTGGAGGAAGAGGGCGAAGATCCTAAATTATCAATAATGACACATCATGTTAGCCAAATAAACCTATTGTTAACATGACAACTTATGACATAGAAAACCAGAAATTCCAAGGCTTAAGATTAAACCATGCACATAATTGCAGCAAATCTGAGAAATAAGTATTACCAGTCCAAGCTCTACTTCCAAGAAGAGCTTCAGTTCTGCATTTTGTGTTTTGTTCGATATCTCCCTTAGGTGTCCAACCTACAGAGTGACAGTATGGCACTAAGCCAATATTTCTAAAAAGAAAAAAAAAAGAAATGCATCATAGAAAGTGCAGTCACATCAATAGAAATGCAAAATCCACATGCATAGGAAATAAAATGAATCCCTAAAGAACTATTCCAGAAAATAATGCTCCGCATATAAAATGAAACAGTTAATCTTCTCTCCAGCAGGATTACATGAAAAGCTTTAATGCATTGTTAAATAGATTGCCAAGTGACATTATGTGATTAAAGAATGTGACAATTAGCTTGAAAATGGTGGAAAAGGTCCATTAAATTAAAAATTGATACACTGCACCTACAGCACATGGCATTGCATCGATGGATGAATGAATATGTAACTAGCAGATGACTTAAAGCTGGCATCATCAGATACAAAACAGAATATTGGAAAGAGAAATTTAATTAGGCAAATAATAGCTACAACACCCTCATGCAGAAGAACAGGTTGTAACTAAAATACTCAACTCAACTCATCTAAGCCTTTTTCCCAACTACATGCGGTCAGCTACATGAATTTGCTTCCTCCACTCTGCTCTATTCAGGACTAGGTCGACATTCAAAATACAAACAGTTATATCTTTTTTTAATTATTTCAGTCCATGTTAGTTTAGGTCTACCTCTACTTCTATCCTTGATCACTCTTTCTAACTAAAATGTTACCTAAAATAACACAGCAAACCTAAAATGAGCATGATCACCAGACATGGAAATGTGTGTGGTCACTTCAGCAAGAAAGAAACCATCAAGCAAATTCAAACAGTTCTAAAACAAGAAATATGCTCAACAGCCTAATCTAGACAGGATGAAAAAACATTGACAAGTATGTTGAGTTCTATCTAAGTAGTTTCATAAATATATGTTTCACTTGTGTCCCAATGAACTACTTTGTTGTCCATAATACCATGGTCATAGAAAACAGAAAATGATGAATGATAGCTAGGGGAAAAGAGTAAAATAAGACAATGAAACCACTGGAACCCCATTGCCAGAAAATGGTTTCATGAATGACAATGAAAAAACAAGTTGCAATATATAATAGGACAATGCAAGGCTAGTATATGGCATATCAGCAAGAGATAACAGGTTGTTGAAATAAAACAATGTAACACCACCGGCAACATCTGCTTCTATATGCTAGAACTCAATCCAGTAATGTTTGAGACATTCTGTTTAGCATCATAGCCGAACATGAAGAGTCAACTAGGCATTTAAGGATTACCAGAAAATACAGTAAGCACTTAAACAAACGACCATACTAAACATATCAAAAGCATATAACAGCTGGAAAATTAAGAACATGTATGTTGTACTGAATACAAATACAAAAGTGCACCTTAGAGCCATAAGTGGAACAAGCACATGAGAAAACTCAAGGTAAATTTAGAATAATAATGTTTACCTTGCAAAGAAACCACAAATACTATGAATGATTTTCAAATGACTCAAAATGTTGAAAATTGTACAAGCTACTCACATTTGATGGCATGCCACATAAAAAATACCTTTTGGTTCAATAGGCCAGTGACCAGACAGCTTCAGATTTCTTTTAGTTTTAGCATTCTCACAGCCAAAAAATCACCACATAAATGAGAAGAACAATCCTTTCAAAACATTTAACAGACAGCAGCCATAGTTTGGTTTCAAGTAAATAGCATTGATTGAAATATATGAGCGACTGTGCCAACATAATGGTTATTGAACATGCATAAAACATATGGATCATATCCTGACAATGACATGTATAATTAATTCATTTTTTCTTAAATTGGACTCCATAAAAATCAAATGCAAAAACTATGGCAATGTCCTAACTTGAAAGCATCTATCATAACAGATGAAAAACAATTAAATTCAGTGCTGGAAGAAATTTACTCACAGACTGTACTTCTTCTTGAGGTGTCAAAGGCCGGTTTGGACGGTATGTATGGTTTTGCCGCTTGGCCCATAGCCAGAAACGTTGAAATTGCACCGGGATACCAAATTCTTTGGTGACTTCTTCCTGTAAATCACTTCATTTTTCAAAAACTAGCAAAACTACCGAGAAAATTTTCAAGAATGTTAATAGTGGTGTCCTGAAGGAATAATAATTGTTTAACAAATACATGGAAGGTCCTGGCACCAAAAATTTGCATAAGCCAGTGAACTGAGTATCAACTTTCACCCAACAAAGCCAATAGAGGGTGATTCCATGATAAGAGGTGAAAAAAATGCCAAAACTAACATGAGATGTAGTTAAGCTGACCACAGAGGATACTTTACATATATAAAAAACAATCTTATATTGGTAGAATGTTTTACTTTTGTCCACAACTAGGCATTGGACCATACATTTTTTCTGTCCACGAAGCTGAATGAAAAGAGTGGTTACCATTTCCCGACCACTGGAGAAAACAAGGTTGATTTTGTCTTTGGAACATTTTGAATCTCATGGCACAATGTGGAATATTACTTTTCAAAACTATTACAAATTATATTCTTCCAAATATTCAAGAAGAAAATAATGGTTTTATTTGAATTTGGCATCAGGTCTTTGTTACACCGGCAAACCATTTTAGAGCACACTATATAACACATTTGACACATCCTATTTCGCTAACAGAGAGTAGTAGCAATTTACTTGCACAAAATAAATATTTTCACCAAATAAATATTTTATTTATAACAAAGTATTGCTCTGCCCCAAATCTAAATTATTCAGCTTCAAACCAATCTGGCTAGAACTGGCCAAAATGGAGGAAGCATCTAAAACATACTGACCCTAACATCTTGCTAAATGAGTTGTGGTAACATCAGCCTTGAACAAAAGTGTATTAATGCAAACTGAAGCATTGATTACAAAATGATCAACAAGACTAAGGTGAAACTGAATATAACTTTCCACATTTAGCCTCTTGATCCTCATCTTTCTTTCAATGTTGGCCAACTTAACCATTACTTTCTTTCAATGTTGGACAACTTGACCATCACAATTTAAATTTTAAATGTGGAAGAAGATGAGTAATCATCTAATGTCAGAAAGAAAGTACTGGAATGTCTTCACAGAATAGGGAAAACAAAATCCAATGCTCTTGAATAATGATAACTTTGCTAACTACTTTCCCATATCGCCCATGCAGCACATCAGAAGAGAGAATTTCAAAATTGTAAGCAAACAAATTGATAAAGAGAAGACAGTGATGGAACTGAGGCATCTTACATATACAGCACATTGAACAATCATCATAAGTCACGTTTTATATCTTGGACTAAGTGACAAATATTACCTTGAAATGGTTAAAAGGCAGCTGTTTCTTCATACGAAAGCTGCGAACTTTGTCATGATCCACTAGATCAAAATATATCTCTGTTCCAATTTGTTCTGCCAAATCCTCATCTCGAGCCACCTGGATGCACCAAGAAATATAGTAAAATCTCCTGGAGAGGGAAGCAAAGACACCTAAACAGACAGCCTCAAGTCCCACAGGAGAGACCTTTATGATGGTATAAAGGTGAGCCTCAGCTTTCTCTTTTTTCTTGTGCTCCTTCTCTTCTTGTTCTTTATTCAATCTTATCTGGAGAAAATACTAGCTTTAAGTCTTCAACTGATAGTCAACATCTAATAACAAATAAATATTCAGCAGTTGTCTTACTCTAAGGTGTTCAGCTACATCTTTCTCATCCACATTGCATATTATTTTCTCCTTGTCAGTCTCACGAATATACACAAGCATGTATGCATTCGAATACTTTGTAAATTTAAATGGTGTATTATTGAAGCCAGGATTGTCTGAGGTAACTGTAGGAGACAAGTAGGCAGGAAAAATAGAGAAAAAGAGAGGGTCAAAAGATGTGAAACAAAGAGAAAATAAAGTGAATACTCGATATTGTTCTCATCGCATTATGTAAACCTCTTCTTCACCGCCATATTGTTCTTCTAATGCCCTTTTCATGTCTTCTTTCGTTACCCGCTCATCATCAAATTTAAACCTGAAAATATATTTATTTTTAAATTGTTGTATAGACTCAAAACAACTCCCTGCTATTACAAAATATTTTATTATTAAACAAATAAAAATGCATATAAAAGACAGTACTAAGAATAGCTATAAATGAATAGAAAGGTTACCCATGATCAAACACATCACAAAGCAGGCTTATATGTTACACAAACATGCACACCCACATCCCCGCCCCCCCCCCCCCCCCCAAAACAAAAAAAAAAAAAAAAAGAGTAAAAATATGAGCGCTATTATCAAGAAAATGTGCTGGCTGGTCTAAAACAGTGGGGTCACAGAACAGGCACCAGAATGGTGTGGCACTGGAAATACCACCATAGTTAGCATCAATATCATAAACCTTGTTCAAGAACCACCCAAATATGGTTGTTGAAAACCTAGCAGTTCACAAAAAATACATTATCCCAGCTGACTTCAAGTCTTGTACTTAAAAGAATTGAGTATGTTCAACACCTGCAATGATGACTAAAGTGTTTCTTTAAAAGTTAAATTTTGTGGACAAGATACAATACATCAGCTTAGAGTGCAGTAGACTCCAATTCCTCTGAGAAACATCGATATTCCTGGTCAAAACCCTTCCTTGACATGTTTTGATCAGATAAGAATGATTCTCTCTTTAGCATTTGCATTAAATTTACAGAATTAAAAAGTCAATCAAATAGCTGATTGTGGTGGCCGATTAACGTGCAACAGCAACAACTGTCACTGAGGCTGCATTTGATGTGCTTAAAAGAAGACCATTTGCAACTTTCTAGGAGAAGCTAGAAAAAATGACTGCTAGCTTCTTTTTTGTGAAATTGATCCATAGTTTCAAATCTAATAAGCCCATCCATAAAAGGTAGTTATACAAATGCAGTTATAAAAATCAAATTTATCAAAAGGTATTTTTAATTACGAACTTAAATAAAACTGTCTTTTGGAAATGACTTTTCAAAAAGCAGAAGCAGCACCAAACACAGACTGAATGTGATATCTAGTAAGGCAACGAAATCAGCTATTTTTTCTAGTCCACGACTTTGGGAGGATACATGCATCTTGAGACAAATGGAATGGACTTCAGCTGCAACAAATTATGTACAAGTCTAGAATAGTATTGTCGTATGTCATGCACACAAGTAGGTAATAGCATGGATAGCTATAATTTCTCCAACAGACCGCATGAAGCTGGATTCAAGGCTTTCAAATGGCAGTGCAAAGGGGATGCACATTCCATGCCTCCAGTTTTGTATTTCTGATGATACACCACAGGAGGCAACACAACCAAATGACTCTCTCTCTCTCTCTCTCTCTCTCTCTCTCTCTCTCTCTGTGTGTGTGTGTGTGATACTAAAGGGTTAAAGGGCCTGTGGGGGTTCATATTATTAAAATAAGGCCTCACTTCAAAGACTCCAGAGGCCACCTTCGCTCGCCAGACTCTAAGGCATTCGCATTATTATAATTTATAACAAATATAACACATTGACCAGGAGAAAACTTTAGATTAAATAGAGTTGAATGGGCTGTTAGCACTGATCAGCGACACAATCAATTTCAGCAACCTCAATCAATTTCAGCAACCTCTTGATCGATTTTGAAAAATTGTCATGGCTCCTTCAAGGTCTCTCCAAAAATGTGCAGAAAGTTTGATGACACCTGAAAATTTCTAATGCGTGGAGAAAAACAAATGAAGTGCTGCAGCAGCAGTAGAAGAAGAAGTGAGTGCAAACTACATACCACTGATCTGAGAGAGTTGGCCGGATAAAAGCATAGTAATGCCCACCATGAACCCCACCGCTATGGACAAGAACACTGCAAAAACAAACAAGAGTATAATTAATATATTAAAAACATAGATCTCATTTTAAAATTTATGGGCAAAGCTTCATGAAATTGACTTAAGTCGTAGAGGCTATCAGAACTCATTTTGATCACAACAGGATATTTCAAATGATAAGCTGTTCAGCCACTAAATATTGCATATACCAAGAGAAAAATGTCTATAAATCACAATTAGTGAGAGAAGATGAGATCGATCACAAGACTTTTCACAGCATTGATATTAATTAGAACTTACCAAAAGAATACAAGAAGTTAATTGCACAATCCTAATACTAGCCATAGGGAGAAAGGATGCCATCCAACACCAGTCCCATCCACCCCAAACCCCACATGATTCTCTTTGAGAAAAAAGAAGTTATGACCATGCATTGCCATGGTATTATTACAGTATATATGTAAGAAAAATTTAAAATATTTTGCAAGATTTGTTTAATTTAATATTAGTCTTTGGTTCAGAGTTGTTAATATGCACTGTCCAATGATATTCTTCTAAAACCATGTATTCATGACTATTCCACTCTAATCTATTCAAAATAATTAAAAAAGACATTCATCTTAGTATTTAGACCATGATCAACCATCAACAAGACCATCTATTAATACCATATCCTTTTCTATAAATATATTCCAATTATTTAGCAATATCATCCAACATGTCATTTGCAACTACTAGTTAATATACTTATGATACCAGATATTACCTCACAAGTTTGTTCACAACATTCTCTAATGATTAAATATTTTCAGGTGTTGACTTTGCAAGCTCTTGAATGCATGTTTTCCTCCACCAATAGACAAACAAGATAACATACTAATATAAGAACATGCCAACAGTATGTTTGCTAATGTAATATACTTGGAAGGCTCAAGGTTTAGGCAAAAAAATTTAACCATGAACTCTTGGCACAAACTACAAGGTGGCTCAAAAAAAAAAAAAAAAAACTGCGAATATTTAGCTTGATTGGTAGTAGATAGCTGGATGCTTGTAGGAGTAAGGCTCAAAATAAAAGAAATCCCCATAGCACCAGTTGTATGGACCAAGGGCTAAAGAATGGGGCCTCCAGCTTAACAATAACAACTCAACTCAACTCATCTAAGCCTTTTCCCAACTACATGGGGTCCAGCTTAACAATAACAGCTGGAAAAAAATTAAGATTTGAGAGTAGAGAAATGGAATGCAAGAGAATTTCTAGAGAGGATATGTTTACCATTCCAATAATAAATTTGGTAAGTAGCGAACCTTGAAGATATAAAGGGATATTAAACAAAATATGAAGCAGCACATGCCTCTTCTCTACTTAGGAAATTAGCATCATGCATGCTCATCACGTCAAAAATCTCAAAATTGACCAAAAATCTTTTGCCTACCTATGGAGCATAGACAAAGAGACATGATACAGATACACCAATAGAACAAATCTTCAATAACATAGACCATACTTGATATGGTAGCATAAACTTCTCAAGTTCATCAATTAGTTATTGTTCAAATCAACTCATGCTTATATTTCTAAGATTAATATACAAGACATCAAAATTGACAACCACCATTAAAAGATTAACATTAAAATAAGGAAACAAAATCCCCTTCATTTTTGGGGGTAACAGGAAAGTATCATGAGCACAATTGGGAAGTATCTACAGTGCTTTCTATCTTGAAAAATGGAATACTTTAAAAAAGTATAAAACTCGTATCCACGAAGTATTTAATGAGTATTGATCTGATATGGACACAACGTGAAATTTGACATATTTGAGCTACCTACCTCACCATCAGTAAGCTTTTCAAACTTCGAGGCACCATTCTAAAAATGGTGCCACATATCTCAAACATGCAAAATGATTGCACCACCCACAAGTGAGATGTTTTAAGTCCATGGTAAAACATTTTGACACACATCTCAAATATGTTTGATAGTTCTATCATACATTGTTCTCTTTCTTTACCATTCCTTTTATTTGTATAGATAGTTAAGTACATTACAATACATTTAATTTAAAAAATGAAGCAAAATACCAAATGCAAGAAGAAAAAAGCATTATATGATTTCTATAAAAGAACTAACATCCACATGCACCAATAACCAAAGCCACACTAGATCGTTAACAACTATTTTATAATGAATGATATAAACTTCTAATCAACATGATATTCATGCTCCAAAATACTCACAATGCCATCAAAAAAAATACAAAAACAAGGATGACAGCATTCATTGACTTAAAAGAGAAATACAAAAAGAATTTTTCAAAATAGTATGTGTAGCTGCAGGTGAATTGAGATAGGTTGGGATCCAGGACTCACATCAGGTCTAAGAATTATCAACTTACAATTTCAGGAGCATATTGTATAATAATTTAATGAGTTAAAGCAAAGAATGTCAAACCAGCCAGTTCAGCCCGTATGAATTGAATCAGTATGGTCCCGTAAATTCGGAACATACAGGTCCCGAATCAACCCCTACTGCTTGGCACTGAGCTGCATTGCCCAATATAGCTCAATCTGGGACCCAAGAGAAGGGGAGTGATGGGAAAGGGCGGGAGGTGCCTCTCATTCTCCATTTCATTTATTTTTTCTTTTAACCTTACCCCAAGCCAAAACTCAAAAATTTAGCCTAGGAAAACATGGATTTGAGCTCCAAATCAGGTCTTCCCATTCTCCTCTTCCCTTTCTTTTTTTCTCTTTTTTTGCCTAAAATAGGTCATTTTAAAAATTAAAAAAAAAAAGCAAGGGGAGATCATGTCATAATAGAGGCCGCAAAAACCAGACTTGGCCCATGAACTCGACCCAAACCCACCTAAAAAATAGGATTAAGGTTTTACTTTTTTTTTCTTAAATCCAAACCCGAAACGAGACGAAAATTTTCTTGTCGGGTCATGGGTAACCCAAAATGACCCAAAAATAGTATTTACTACAAAATGCTTAAGCTTTGATCACCACTCATAATTGATTGTTTACATATAAGGACAAAATATATTTTTAAGTTCATTTGTTTTAAATTTTAAAATTTTATTTAGATAGAATCATATAATTTTATAAATTATCAATTAGATTGTTTATATGGTTAATGTTTTAACATTTTGATATTCTTTGATATATAATATAGTTGATGCTAATATGACTCAATAAATAATGAGATTGAAAATATACTTTTTCAAGTTAAGTGTTACTAAAGGATTGGTATCAATAGCTTCAAACACCCTTAAGAAAGAAATAGAAGATTAGAACTAAGCATGACTTTGTTCCTTTTTTTTATTTATGGGATGAAACATATTTTCAACATTTGTTCATTTTATTTAGTAATTTATTAACAATTTGACATTAATATTTAATTTTAAAGTATAATTTTATAGAATTTACATAATTATACTATTTTAACCAAGGTTTTAAATGTTGTAGGACAGATGTATCCCGAACTTTTTATAAAATAAAACGCCCCATGTCCCATCCCATCCCGATTTTTGACTTGATAAGGCATCCTAATACTTGTTTCAAATGCTTTTTCTTAAAAATATTATTTATAAAGCTTTAGTATTTTATTCAATATTTAAACATATCTAAACTTCAAAAGTTATATCTTTATAATAAATTTAATCTATTTAAAATTAACACTACAATGTATTATGGTATGAAAGTATGATAGTTGTTCATGAAGCACTTCGTTGATTTCAGCGAGAGCAAGCAAAGAAGTGCCAAAAATCATGCAGAACTAAGCCACTTTCATACCATTTAAAGGGACTGCAAGGACAATGAGGCATCAAATCTAGATGACATCATAATCAGTGATAGAGGAAAGAGATGGCCAGGCATAGAAATCAATTTAGGTTCCCACAATACAAGTTATGGCTCTAGGATAGATCCAGGCATAGAGCTCAATTTAGGTTCCCACAATACAAGGTATGGCTCTAGGACAGATCCAAGCTATAGGAGGAACCATTCAGTCAAAAAGGCCGTGAGCAAAGATAGCTGTTGGATAGCTAGTATGTCTATGATTTTCAGTAGTAAAAACAAAAGAAACAGAGAGATATACCAACAGAAGTCAATGCATATGACATAGATCCAAATGCCTTAAATAGTGAAGATCCATAGCAGAAGAATGTGATGCCAAAGGATATGTGGAAATCCATTGCTTTATGGTTTCATTTTAGCAACATAGGGTTACTGATAACACATACTACTTAGTTTGTCGTTAGCTCCATCAAGAAAGTTGGTTCAAGCGTACATCTTCATAGCCAAAAGACAAATATAGTGAGCTACTTGATAATAATGAGCTAGAGAAATAGATAGCCTCCTATCAAAACAAATGGGTCACATAGGGCCCAACAGGGGAAGCATCATTAACTTCTTGACACACCATGACCAAACATATTTCCATAAGTTAATTGATGCATAATGCCCACTACATCCCCAGCCTGATGAAAAAAGTTATTGATCAGATAAAAGAACAGAACATCCTGCAGGTGGTCACAAATAATGGACCACGGTACAAGACCATTGATGGCACTTTGCTGATGAGAAGGCCATACATATTTTGGACCACACGTGCTGTCCACTGTAAAAATCCGATATTGATGCATATTGAGAAGATCAGTAGTGTAAAGCAAGCAGCAGAGACTATACAATATATCACAAAATTTATACACAACTACACATTAATTTTGTCATTGATGAAGTACACTAAGGGTAAAATATTGAAACGAACAATCGCCCAAAGTTCCAATACAATGTCAAAGTAATGGACATGGCCAAGGACTTGTTAATCGCTTGCGCAATGTTACAAGCAAGATGGAGCCTAATCCAGTTCAACCTGATGTCTATAGGAGTTAACAAATTGAGTAGGCTTTGATTTGTCAAGTCAAGGAGATCATTGAATAATATGTCTTGTGTATTTCACAGACTAAAGCATTTAGGAAGAGTACCCACAACTTTGGTGAGAGGGTAACCATGGCAAGCAAAGATATCATAAATCCAAATATTTCTTTGGACATTAACTACAGACAGATCTAGTAATATATGATAAATAGTCTCTAATCAGCAAGTTAGTTTATTATATTCGCAGCTAGGTGGAGTTCAACTTTGGACTCTTTTTGAAACATCTTAGATGATTATCCATCCAAATCCTCTTGCAGATGGCCTCTTCTAGTGGTTGTGAGTACAATTGGTCAACCTTCATCCTAAAACACTAAACAAAGGAATCAGTTCATTCCAAACAGGTTTAATGACCTTGTGTATGTGCACCATAATTTTTGGCCCATATTGAAGTGGATAAAGGAGATAGAGCTGAAGTGTAATGATCCAGTCCACAATGATTTCATATATAATGAGTATATCTAATGATTGGATGGCTTGAGGCCAGCAGCAACCAAAGCCTGATGAGCTAGAATTACATCCTCAACCAGCTAATTTTACAACTAGGAAGATGGGTGAATACTGAACAATGGACGAAATGACACATGCCATGCTAAAACGGTCCAAGAAGAATTGATGATCACCACAAGGCTTATCTTCAACACATCCTCCTAAAGATTTGACAGAGAGTTGCTCAAAAGAAATCACCATGGTACTTGATCTAGACAGGAAGGTATGGCCAGTCAAGGTGGTGGGCCCAATCAAGCCAAGTTTACCATCAAGGTGGTGGGACCAATCGAACCAACCCATCAAGTAAACTATTTTAGCATTGGAGAGAGGGGATGAGGAGACTGTTCACTCTAGTTTTGAGACCAACAAGCCCTTAGATGATAGGTTACTAAGATCATCTTGTGATATTGGTAATAATGATAACGTTGGTTCGAACAATAATGGATCTAGCGAACAGGGTAATGGCCATGGACATAGCATGGGTGCACATGGCTCACAACCTTACAGTCCTATTCGATTCATTGGTGAGTCACAATTTACTGATGCCATGTACGATACAAACCGTAGTGACTGGAGTGCATGACCTAAAACCTGAGGATATGATTAAATATCAAAAATGGGCACCTCATGGTGATTTAGGACATGACTCTGCTAATGATAGCATGTAGGGTACGATCCATAGATGTATTTGAATCCAAATCATACATGAGATCCTATTCCGTGCAATTACATTATGACCCATATGGTTATACTGCATCATATTTGAATAGTTTATGTCTTCCACCACCTCACCTAGAGTATAACTCAAATTTAGCTACCTCGATCTCCTTCAAATTGGATGGACATCTCAATATTAAGTATTCAATATTGGGATAGCTATCAAAGAGCCAATTATCAAATGCAAGGCTGGAAGTATTATCCGAGTAGGAGTCAGATTCCAGGCCTATAATATGATCATGTTCCCACCATCTACAAGTGACACAGGTGTTCCCCAAGGAACTAGATGTTGGAATGCAATATCTATTATATTAATTTTAATCTATTCATTTTCAATTACTGGTAATACAATTTGTCATATGCATTGTCTTCTTTATTTCAGTGAGTAATTCATCATACTCTAGAACAAAATTAAAACTGACATGAAAACATAAATTTTCATCACAATAATTCTTAAATTATTCTCTCAAAACTTTAAATAATGGAAAATAAAAATCGATTTAAGGTGGTATGGGTGTGCCTAATACAATACCGAACCAATTGCCAACCCGTATGGGTATTGATACTGGTTCAGCAGACCTTGGGTTGAAGTATTTTAAAACACGAACACAATAGCACATGAACATCCATATCATCAGCCAAATATTTCTTCTTAAAAGATCAAAATCATGATCCTAATCAACATACGATGTTACTGCTCAAACATTAGATCATGCAAAGGATGTTTGTAATTTCATGAGCAACTCCAACATAAGCCTCTCTCATTCTGAGAAAAGGCTATAAGATTCTGCTGTTTTACATAATGAAACATAAAAAATCAGTTTATTAGGTCTTCCTAAGGTTTGTAATTGGCATGATCAAATGGACATAAGCTGCAAAAGTGGCAATAGTTTGTCTGAGTTACATATAACATAATTCCAGTTAAAGCTGATTTAAGAAAACAGACCTTATCATCATTGCCTCTCAATATAACATATCCTACCTTAAACCACCAAAATGGTTAGTTCTATCTCATCCAAAGTTCCATTGCCCATCTTCCAAGCATGGATCTAGCATTTTTCTATGCATGGCCAATGTTTTCTCTTTATTTTTTTACTTTTGACAATACTACTTGAGCCCTATGGCCAACTATAATTTTTGAACCGTTTTAATTCATTTTATTCCAAATCAATAGCCACAATTGCAACCATAACTTAATTCCCAAGAAGGGAGGTTTGGATATAACTTTAATAGCTGCAAGAACAAAAACCATACCATCAGTGATGATCAACCAATCCCAAATTAAAGATCTCTACATTAACTCTATGCAGAAAATAAATCAACTTAAAAATATTAACTACTTAAGCAGCAGCTTGTTCAAATTCTTTCTTGTTTAAAAAAAATGATATTCTAAATTTAATGTTTGCACAAAAAGAAAAAAGAGCACTATCAGACAGGATTATGCACACAACAATCCATCAACAGAGAAAAGGCACTGATTTGAGGCCCACTTATCAACAGGGACTAAAGTCCATGAAGAGAGAGTCAGGTCAGACAGTTCTCAAGTCCAAACCACTAAAAAGCATTGTTAGATAAATCAGCAAACCTAGAAATATGCAGATAAAATATGTGCAGAAATGAATTTACACCATCTAATAGATACTCTATCCTACGCAAAAAAAAAAAAAGAGTAAATAAATAGGATGATGTATTATAAACTATGACAGACAAAAAAAAAAGCAGTAGTATGTTCAAAAATGCTATACTCCGACTTGTTCATAACTAATGACACATCACATGCAACTTCAGGCCAGTTACATTACAACCATACCACTGGACCCATGAAGTAACATATGATAATGATAAAAGAGAGGAAAAAAAGATTGCTTCATGTTCAAAATACATGACACTAGTTGGGACAACTCCATCAGTTAACCAAACCCCACTAGCCCATACCAACCCATAAAGTCTCACAAACCACCTAGCATGCATTCTTCCTTTAGCTCCTTTGAGCTAGCAGGTGCCGGACCCATGCTAACACTGTACAACACCTGGTTACTGAAATAGGTTCATGACTCAATTTGTCAATACTTGGTAACAAGGATTTTAAAACTCCATCACAGCCGATAAATGCCAAACAAGTAATAGGATAAAAACATATTCAGTGCAAGATAGAGTGAAACTCTTTTATTGTGCAAGATAGAGTGGCACTCTTTTATTTTTACTTATGAAACTATATCATGAATAAATTGAAATGCTTTCACGTTTCTTTTTAGTTCAATTATTGGTTTAATGGTGTATATATCTGCAAGCTAATGTACATATTACATAGCAACTTAACTGAACCAGCAAGAAGAAATATAATGATCACCAGCATTTGAAGTTCAACAATGCTTTCAACAAGAAGAAACCACATGAAATAGCAAATAACTCCAGCTAAAAATGCATAAGTTCAATGTTCACTTTAAACAATGAAAATTCCTAGTGAATATTACCTATGAAGAGTATAGAGGTTGCGAACTCTCCTGTCTGCTTCTGGAGAAAGATACTTGCCATTGTCTCTGTCAAGGTCTAGTTGCAGAGGGAACTCATAACGGTCATTTATCTGCATGGTGATAGATTATTCACATAAAGAGACTTATTTTCATTTACATGAAAAAAATAATCAGCAGCAAGATAAAAGCTCAAAATAACTGTCTGATATATCACATGCCACTGAAAGTCATAATGTTTACGGGACAAGGAAAAAGAATAGTTTTTGATAGGTCAAGAATCATAACGTTTATAGAATGGGAATGTGACAGATACTAAGGTAGCCAAACATCTAACAACTGCTATTTTTCCAACACCAATCTAGCAAAACCCTCTATTACATGATCCTTGACATTTAACAAAATGTCTATATTAATTACATGTATCAAGTGCTTGATTCTGATTATGTCCACAAAGGTCATTAATCATTTTCCAATGGAACAGCTCATCAAACTAACATGAAGTCTAATTGAAAGCTCTAGACTCATCTTATACGAAACTTTCAAAGAAATAGGACTACAGAAAGCAAGCACAATTAAACCAAGCCAACCTCCCGCACAAAAACAAGAAATCTGATACACCAGATAGACCAAATTATCAATATATCAATTGAACCACCACTAAAAGTCAACAATAGAAATCCCACCTTAGGGCATATTATAAGCTAAATGTATCAGATAGAAATCCTACTTCTCAGGGCTTAGCAGATTCTTGTCATTCATTTAAATCAATCTATCTGATGTAGCTTTGAAGAGGAAGACTGCATATGAAGAGAAGAAAAGACACAGAAGAAAAGGGCCTGCAACCTTCTTATTTCTCTCAATAACAATTCACAAAGTTCAATAGCCACAACAGCAGGGCACATGCGCCTTATATAATTATATCATTCTTGTTGATATATTAAGATTCATGATCTGGGCATGAAAATCTTAATCATAAGGGAACCAAATGATCTGGATCTCATCCTAGGATTAACAGTTTGCGACACAAAATTTAGATCCATATTACAGGTGATAAATCAAGTGTACATCCATTTTCTATAATTTATTTAACCTTGTAGCTTTTTAATTAATTTTTGCTAATGGTTTTTAATGAGTTCATATAGCTAAATATAAGAGGCATTTTTGTATTTTTACAGCCATTTGTGAAAGTTTTGTTCTTCTTCTTTTTTTCAATCTAAAACATTCCACCAAAAAGAATAGTTAATTATATAATATAAAATTCTTAAACAACCAAACAAAACATTTGTTCCATTATACATGCTAAAGTATGTGAGAATTTTGGATGAAACTAGACTTCTTGTCATATGTGGCTTTTTATTTTCCATTCATTAAGCTTGTAGTTAACACATATTTATATCTTCACTTTTTTTATGTTTTAAAACATTTTGCAAGTAATAGAAAAAAGTCATAGGACCTGAGATCCAATCTATTCTAATCCCCTCTGTGGTTGGCTATTCAATCCTGATCTTAACAAGATTGCCCTAAATGGTACTCATTCATTTCCTTCTTTCAATATAAATACATTAAACAAGGAAATAAATATAGACTAATACCCAACTGAGATGCTACCGAAGATATATTAAGCAGATGCCTATTTGATTGATGTGAGGGCACAAAACACCAACCCTTACTTGATAAGAACCAGGAATCCTCTCCTTTGACTGCAGCTAGCATTCCTTTAAAATAAATCCTACAGCCAACTGGAACATCTAATAAGCAGACCTTTCAGACCATTTAATGGCACGCCTAGGACATCCAAAAAAGAAAATACAGATACAAAGTTCGACAATATGAACAGGACACCATAATATCCTAAAATCCTGAAAACAAAAATACCATTAAACTAAACCTAACTGAACTTAACTTGAGCCTCAGAAAAAAGAAACCAACCTGATCTTCTGATTGCACCATCATCTATGCTTGATCATGTTTGCATTCCCACAAGCCCACTACATATATTGCTAGTTGTTTAAGTGCTAGTATATTTTCCATATTTCTAGTTGTTTAAGTGCAAGCATCTTTTCCATCCCACAAGCCCACTGTATTTGCCTTGTTGTATTTGAATTTTTCAAAACAATATATTATTTTTGAGAACATTAAAACATTGTATTCTTGGTCTGTTCTAGCTGAACATGTGATACAATTGTTTCATACAATTTGTATTTTCGGTAACCTCATTATGAACTCAGGTTTATCATATATTTGTTAACTGTTAGCTTGTCAAACTGGAATTTGGTGGGAATTAAAAGATGATATGACCTACTGCAAATTGAAACAGGGGTACTACTACATCAACATCCTGATGGGGAAGGAGGAGAGAGGGAATGGCTGGAGGAGGGAGGGAGGGAGGGGGAGGAGAGGGGAAAGAGGGAGAGGATTGTTCCTTTTTCACTCACATGAGGGTATAATTTATACTAGCTTCTAGTCCACCAAACTAATAGGTCTCTCTTTGCCTGCCTACTATGATACTCAGATCTTTGATCATTATATGAAGTGAAACCAGATTTCATATTTTTGTAAAACATTAAAGCTGGCTACATTGCAGATATCAGCCCACAGTTTATTTTATTGCAACTTTCCAATGATTGACTGCAACTTTTCTGCTCAGCTCAAAAGCTTAAGCATCTCCAAAGCAACAAAAATTTAACTAAACAACTACAAGATTATTCAATTTCCATTCATTAAACCTTCTGATTAACTAGAATTTTATGGCATTTGAGTAACAAAAGCTTAGGTTATAGTAACTAACTCCAGTCACATCTGAGCATGGTGAACATGCCCAAACATCCTCAAGAACTACAAATGAAATATGTTGTCCTACCGTGTTGCAGAATCTTAACTACCCCTCAAAAGCTGCATGTACATGTGACAATGCACTTGCAGTAGAACAAACTCTGTGAAAAGGCGAATGTATAACTATATTTACATATGCTCCATTTAATACAGCAAAATACAAAGAGAGAAAAGTACGACAGAGAGAAACCTCAACGTGAAGAAGGAATACTAAAGGATATGAGAGGAAGAACAAAGGAAAAGGAATGCGAAAAAAATACTGGAACAAGAAGGTCTTCTATCATGACTACACCAAACAACCACAAGCACAAGCACAAGAAGCTAATACTCCATGCATCCACCAACTTTGATCCCTGCAAACTAAATGACAATCTCCAAAAATCTTTGTTGCCAGGTTCTAATAAATTAAGATGAAAGAGAAGATCCCCAGAATCATGCTCAACATCAACAAAAAGAACATTTTTTGTACCAACTCTATTTTGCAGATTGACCCTGATGCAGATCTTCCTTGATAAGCTAAAATAGTTAGCTCTTGAATGGCAGACCTACTTCCAACTACAAAAGAAAACAGAATAGACTAAATGGTTAATAAAACTAGGTGTAACAATAGACAAATTTGGATCTGGTCAAAATTAGGTAAAGCCGGAAAACCTTCAACCAATAGCAAACCAACCTATAATTGGGTTGAAAAGAACAAACTTGTACATAACCTGATTATCTTATATGCACCTACTCTTATTATGCCAATCAAATTAGCAATTTGCTTGTCGGTAATGTACCCTCAGAAAAGGGTTCAGTAGCAAGGATCTAGGGTTGGACATCCAAATAAAGATCGAGAAAGAGAGAGAGAGAGAGAATGAGGAAATTTAACTAGCGAGAGAGAGGAAGAAATTTAACTTGAAGGGCAAAAAAATGTGATAAATCAAATATGTTTTCTGCTCCAGTTTTCTTTTTTTTTATTTCTCGTAAACATGAATTACAAGGCCTTCCTAATCATCCAAACAAAAGCATTAACAAGGGATCTTGTGTTGAGCTTCAGGAGCTTCCCCACCCATGGTACTCTGTCAAGTCTAGAGCCCAACCCTAAAGTAGACCAATTTATAATCAGGTTGGTATCGGATAACCCAAACCTAACCTTATGTTCTGGTTTGATGACCTATAAAGCCTAGAGCCTAAGGATGAAGTAGAACCATTTATAATCAGGTTGGCATAGCAAAACCCAAACCCAACCTGATTTTGAGCTGGTGATTGCATCAAGTTGGAGACAGGCCACATGGTGAGCCACCAATGAGCTATATAGGCCCAAAAGACTTGAATGTGGGGCATTGAAATATATAAACTGTGATGTTAATGGCTGCTCGCTTGATAATTCATATCCTTAGGAACAAGTTTGACTTTTAAGTGTCTTTCTGAAGATTAGTAGCTTAAATACTACGTTAAATGTGTATTAAATAGATACACAAAAATTAGTTATAATGTATGCATCATTGTTGCTTCTATTATTTTTCATTATTTGATGGATCATCAGATTTGTTACCTGCATTAGGATATCTGATATTTAGCACATAGTTCATAGGCAAGTATGTGTATTTTTAAGGTTACCATGTCATGACATATTAAAATCTCATATCAAATAGAGCAAATTTATATGTTTAAGTTTTCTTTATTTTCTGAATTTAAAATAATTGTTTCTGATTTTTTCACTTATTTTTACCTATTTTTAGGAATTTATCTACTTTCAAATACTCTTAAAATGCCAACTACACAGGTCTCCACATGCACCAGAAAATACATATGCAATTTTCAGTGCCTCCACTCGCACACTACAAATGATTTTTAAACCATGCATCTCCCATATGAGAGGTGCAACGGTGTCTCAGGGTGGTTAGGAAAATTCCTTGGTGGATACAAAAGAATAAATACATTAAAAAAGGAAAAAAAAAAGTGAAGAACAAATCCCATAAACAGACAATGTATGGAAAAGACTCTGTATTTATTTAAGAATATGTTTCAGTGAACTGTAACAAGTTGACTACTAAGAAGACTTTTTTGCTGCACACTACATGATAGTATTAATTGATCATCTATTTCAAGTTAAAACAATAATTGATTCTACCAAAAGCATACTCAATTAAAAGATGGGAGAAAAAAAGTTAAAGGGTTTGCAACCTGCCAGACTAACCCAACTAATATTTGGCCTACACAAAAAGATGATCCAAACCTGACCCCCCTTAGGACGCACAATAGGAAGTTGCTTCAGAGTCTGCTAAGCGACAGCTTGCGAAAAAGAACTGCTTTGATGGCTAAACTCCCAAGCATGACAACCATAAGCTAACATATGCCTTTCTGGCTGTGTAATGGCCAAGGTTTGAAGTGTTTCAAAAGTTAGGAAGGAATTTCCCTTTCACATCAACATTTTAGAAATTACACTCTACAATGATAAACATCCACCCTTGCTCCAACTATTTGAAGAAGAAGTGTGATCTGGTTTTAGAAATTACACTCAATAGTCATGACCATCAAGATTTGTTCCAATTATTTGAAGAACAAGCATGAACTAGCGAATATACTCAATTCGACTCATCTAAGCCTTTTCCCAACTACATGGGGTTGGCTACATAAATTTGCTTCCTCCACTCTGCTCTATTCAGGACTAACTCAACATTCAAATTACAAATAGTTATATTTTTTTAATTATTTCTGTTCATGTTAGTTTAGGTCTACCTCTACCTCTATCTTTACCATGAACTGTTAAAAGATCACTCTTTCTAACTGGAGCATCTAAAGGTCTACATTGTATATGTTCAAACCATTGTAATGGATTTTCTCTCATTTTATCTTCAATTGAGGCCTACTCCTATCATTTCTCTTATATACTTATTTTTAATTTTATCTTTTAAAGTTTACCACATATCCATCTTAACATACGCATTTGTCACACTTAATTTATCCACATGTTATTTCAATATTGCCCAATACTCTGTTCCATATAGCATAGCTGACCCAATAGTGGTTTTATTAAAAAAAAATTTCAATTAATGAGATGTGTTGATCATACAATACTCCCGAAGCACTCCTCCACTTACTCCATCCTACTTTAACTTTATGATTCACATCTTCACCTATTTCACCTTCTTACTGGATAATTGATGCCAAATACCTAATTTTTTTCCTCCTTGATATCTCTTGGGTTGCAATCTTCATTGTTTCTTCATTTATATTTCTACTCCAACTAAAATTACATTTTATGTATTCAGTTTTAGTTTTACTAATCTTAAAACCTTCAGATTCTAAAGCTCTCTCTAAATCTCTAGCTTAGCATTTACTTCAGATTTAGTTTCATCAATCAATACTATATCATCTGCAAATAACATACACCATGGGATATAATTTTGAATATGTTTAGTTAATTCATCCATAACTAATACAAAAAGATACGAACTTAAGGCAGATCCTTGATGTAAACCTACAGTAATTGAAAACTCACTGGTTTCTCCTATTGTTGTTTTAACAATAGTCATTGTTCTTCATGTAAACTCCCACTAGCATGTACTAGTGAATATCCAGTTCCTTTATTTTGTTATTTACAAGATTCCTCAAACTCAGTAATCAATAAGCACCAACATATCCCCTCACCGAACATCTTTCTTAAGCATACGCTTTAATCACTTGACTGTAAGCAATTGAGAAAACTACTTTTGAAAGGGAGGGGGGGAGGGGGAATAGTCCCTTTTCTGATTAGACCCTCAAAATGTTATTCCCTCTACTCTATGAACTATGCACACTGAAGCGAACAAACTTTAAACAGATTCTCCCCAAATTCCAATCTCAGTCTCTCTCCCTACCATATTCCATAAATAATAGTATTTGACGACTGATCTTCAAACCATTTGCTCACAACTGCTTTATCCATTTCCTTCTAACCTAAACAACATATCTACACATATTCACTACCTTCAAACCTATAATATGCAAACCTTCATGCTCCCAAACTTGGAATATGCAATCCCTGATCTACTAACATTTGCCTCCATGATCGAGAACACTCTGTCCCTCCCAGGCTGCTTAGGCTTATATCAAAGTTGGGCACAAGCATTGATATGGCAGTAGACAGTGAAAACAGACTAGTCATAAACAAGCAAATCGTTAACTGACAAGATAATGAATACCATGCACAAAATAGTAATCTTACTCCCAAAAACTCAACTAATGCTTCCAATCCACTAACCATTATCTGCTCTCCACAATTAATGTTCCAATTTTTTTATAATAGGACATAGTTGAGGCATACAATCAAATATTAAAATGGCATATTGCTAACAAGGAAATCTTATAGACCTGCTTGTCCATATATCTATTTGCTTCTTAGCTGCACATCCTGATAACCAAGATTCAATTATAGTCCCATAAACCATTCAAAGTAGACGAGACAAAAGACAAGAATGCCAGGTGTAATAACCTGATCTCACCAAAGAGAAGGGTAACATGACCACAACTTCCAAGATTACATTATACATGCACTATAAGAAGAGAACAGAAGTGCCAACATCAAAAGGTTGCTTTCAAAAGGAAATAAGCATGCAAGCCAATTAGCAAAATCTAAAGCAAGATAGACAATAGCTATTTTCTTTCAGATTCAAGTCATAATTATAGTGCACTGTTAAGTCAAACTAAAAGAAACAAGAGAACTAGACAGATATGAACTAAAAGGCAAGTAATCATTCACAGATAGATGATTTCCAGCAATACCAACCTTTACCATTGTATCCCTCATGAAGTCATATTCGAAGCGTTTTAGATGTAGTTGCAAAACAGGGGGAAAATCAATAAATAAAACCCCTTTCTTCGCATCCTGAAAAAAAAAAAATCACAAAATATAGATACCTCATCAAGCAGAATGCCCCACTCAACTACGCTTGAAAGACAAAAAGATAGATTTTTTTATCGAGGCAACAGATATAATTTTATGGTTTTAATGTCACCCCAGGAAATTTACAATGTTCAAAGTAAATTACAGAGATGCACCAACTATAGTACATACTAAAATGATTTCCATTTTTACATATTAAAATGATTTCCATTTTTGGAGCATCAGTAATCATGCATGACATCTTGTTCAACATGACCATAAATTTTGTTTAGTGTTTGATGAAAAGATCACCAACAAAACAAAACTCAAATTAGTTGATTCCATTGAAGACCACAACATGAACATTTACACATGAAAGCACCTGAATATTTTGCAGGTGTGGTAGTGGTTGCATGCAGATATACATACATGTATATGTATATTATATATTGTACGGGTGTTGACATGGGGTATATGTGGACACACGTGTTCAAATATACATAGAGAAGTGGATGCATAAACTTCCATTCACGTGTGTGCATGCGCATGCATGCATGTGTGCATGTACATACATATATAGATATATGTATATACTTAATGTATGCATAGCACATGCATGTGCACCCAAACACAAGTGAACCACATTTATATATAGGTGTGCACATACGATCTGTATGTGCATATGTATTTGTGCGTGCAGTGCATGTGTATGTACATATAGATGGTTGGTTGGATGGATGGACAATTGAACCGATGAATGGATGGAAGGATGATCTATTAGTACTTGTGCGCAAATGTATGTTGGTAGATTGACAGAGATAGCATGTGTATACAAGTATCTGTGCGCATCAAGGTCTTAAGTCTCAGATGAAACCAATCTATTTAGGCTCAAACTAGACAATTTCAAACAAGACTGAACCAAAACAAACCCATTGTTTCAGGCTTTTATTAGTTTGAGAGGTTCCAATTAATTTTAGCTGAAACTAGCCAAAACTAAATATAATTGCACATATTACATAGAACCCTTTTTTAGTGTTTTTTTCTTTTTACTTTTTCTTGAGTTAAACAAAAGGTTGCATGATAAAAACAATCCTTGATGAATTGAGACATATAAAATGGTTCTTGTTATAATAATCTACAAAGAGTACCGTAATATTTCACAAAATATTTACAAAAATAATATTTTTAAACAAATATAATTTACATAAACATATACATTTGATTAAACAACATCTTTGACCTCAATACATGAAAGAAAAACCCAAGTTCAAAATATTGGTGAGTGCTACAAAAAAGTGAAGAAAAAAATTTAAGTTCTTGGCACCAAAAGAGGTTAACATTTACTGGATATAATAATTTTTTAATTAACTGAGGTTCAAGCAAATAGTATAATCCTTGGTCCAAAGTATCAATAAACTTGAATTCACTTATATGTATAATCAAGTTCAGCCTACAATTAACAAAACCACATAATTAAATAAGCAATATAACATAAAATATCCTCAAATTCCATTTACTAACTTTATTGTCTTCTTTTATGTTATTTTTGTTTTTTGACCAAAATGCAAAAACTTTGAGCTAAACATCCAAAAACATTGAAACGGTCAAAACTTAAACTCCCTAAAGCCAGTCAAAACAACTTACATGTATACACACCAAATATCTTTACAAATATATTTGTTATGCATATACATGTGTCCACATATGTACATGTATGGATATGTATATGTAATAAATTGATATATAAGAGAGTTTTGAAATTGGACAATATTTGTTCTTCGATTTCATTTGTCATTTTCTTTCAAAGATACACTCTAGATTTTGTTTTGATTTTTATAATCCCTAAATATTCTAAGTGATTTAAAAGAATCCACCTTCCACACACTCTTCATCTCTCGTGCCAGTGTGGCTAAAAGTGATAGGCCTACTTAAACACAAAGAGCTCTTCGAGCCTAGGCATAAAGTGCAAAGCATAGGCATGCCCCTAAATAAAGTGAGGCACATATTTTTAAAATAAATAAAATATTTCATATAGCAAAATTTATAGCATGTAATAGAAAAAGGCTAAAAAAATCATAATAATAATATATTTAAAGTATTAGCTCAATGCAAAGCCTTTCTTAGATGAAATTTACGGTCCCTTAATTTTTTTCTCTTTCTCAAGTAATAGCATAATTTTTGATATTCCATCTCTTTATCTTTCAATTTTTAGCTTTTTTATAGGTTAAGAAAAAATTGGGTATGGAATGGCACACCATAAAGTCAACATAATTTAATAAATATAATAAATTTTTAAAAAGAATTACAAATATAGTTTACAAATAAAAGCGAACCATTCTTGCATCTCAAATTAGATTGAAAGTGTACATTTTTTCACCTTATGTTTATTAAGATAAAGGCACCTCACCTAAAGTATAAGAAATGCCTAACCCATCTTAAGCATACCTTGCACCTTAGGCGCACCTCAGGATATAAGAAGCATCTTAATTCTTGGTGCCTTATGCCTTGTACCTTAAGCCTGCACTCCATATCCCTGTCTTTCTTTCTAAAACCCTCCTTAGAACTCTCCCTCTTTTTCCCATCAAGCCCATTCTAATGGTCTTTCATAAAGCCTACTTCTAATAATTTTAATTTATTTTAGCATGATCATAAATTATTTGGTATTTTTAATAAGTTCTATTTTATATTAATTTTATTATTAATTAAATTTTAGATCTTATATTTTAAGTGAGTAATTTTATTTGTACTTCTTATTTTCAATATTTGTTTTCAGTTTCAACTTGATTTTTTCTTGTTCTATTTGTCTTGTTTTGCACCTTTAGTTTTTATTGATTGGTCTTGTATTTTCATTTTAAGTATTTACATTAAATTTTTACTTTAATTAATCATATAATTTTATTTTTGTTTAGTTTCTTATATATCGTTTCATTTAATGTCATTTAAATTTTTGTTGTGTTTCTAGAAAATATTTTTGTTCATTATTATTAAAGTGATTTTCTTGTTTGACTTAGTTTCTTGCCTTATAGATTTTTGCCCAAAATGCAGCGTATAAGGAAATGAGATATGGAGATGGCGACTAGGGTTGTTGTTTCCATTTTTAGATAATTTTAATATCATAATGGATTTTTTTTGCATTTTTAGTTTTATTTTTCAGATTCTATTTCCTATTTTCTACTTTTTATTTCCATTTATTATTTTTTTGCTTCATATTTCAAGTTTTAATGGCTTCTTATGATCTCCCCTTTTACTACTTAACATATTCCACCATTACCAACTTATTATTAATTATTCTCTATTTTCTTTCACATTGTGCTATAAAAAATTTTTATAGATTCATTATTTAATTCTTTTTCTTTTGATTATCTAGTTGAAACTTTTAATCTATTATCTTAGTTTGGTGATCATTTTTTATTAAAATTGGGTATTGCAGGCATCCAAATGACTGTATGCATGCATAAATGTGTCTATGTGTGTGCATGCATGCGTGCATAGTCAACTAACAAACTACCTAGACAGCTGTCTGCATGTGCTCATGCACATATAGGTTGGTGCCCAACTAGAGATTGAGAGGGTATATGTTACACACACACATGCATTCTTGTACATGCAGGAGTGTATAGATGGGCAAGCGCTGGTGTACTGGTGTCTATATACCAAGTTTTGCAAAAGTTATATCGCTAGGGTAGATATGTATCTAGGCCAACAAAGTTGGAATAAGGTCTCTAAAATACAGATTGCATGCCCACAAGGGTTTGAAAGTGTATCGGATCAGAAAATAGGTAGCTTGTGGAAAGGTGGCTAGTAGAAATGAAAAGATGCATGTAACACACTAAGAGTAATTGGACATATAGCATCAAAGTTTGAAATGGGAATGACGCTACGTTTTGGAGGTTCAACTTATACAAGCAAGAAGAGAAAGAATGATATGCAACAAATAAAACAAAATTATGAATCACTGATGATTTGCATCCACTAAATTATAATAAAGCATTTTTCAACAAGAATGGTTTAAAAATTCTCAGTAATGCAAGGAATCTTAAAATCCATTATTATCTCTTTCATTTTTTATAATATACCAAAAATATGGATTATAAAATTTACAAAATATGAAGCCAATGGCTACAATCATGTGGCACAATTCTTATTCTCATTATTCAACCCATGAACCAAATACTTGGGGTGTCAACGAATTATATCAAACATGAAAATTTTTGTATGGTCCAAATTTGTTCATGGTCCTGGGGTTGTTTAGCCCTGAAGTAACTTGGACCTTAAGTTATTTGGCCATCAACTTCTTAGGCCTTAAGTCACCTTTTTTTAAGTATATTTAGTTATTTGGTTTCTAATTTATGAAAGCTATATAGGCATATAGTAAAGGAAAGCTAAGGATAAACTTAAATCATATATGAGATGTGTCATTAAGAAACTAGAAAGCCCTTATTTTCTCTCTTATTTCTCTGCCCTCTTCCCAAACAATTTCTTTATTCCCACTTCTTTCTTTATTGAATCCCTCTCTCTTACTGCAAAATCTGTAGTGTAGCTTGATGTTTGATCTTAAGTTCATAATGAACAAATAACTTTAACCTTAGACCATGAGAACCCTCTTCCTAGCACCAAACCCTACTCTCTAAATCCTAGTAAGAAACTAGAAAACCTACTACCTCTTACCTTCAATCAAATATATTGTTCACTTCTGTCCTATTTTCCATAATAGAACAGCAAAACAACAAATTACCTATTCTCTAATTACTCTCAACCCTTAGGCCCATCTATGCACAAACAAGTCACTCCCTAAGTTGTCTTGCATCAACGACACTTCTCTCATGACATAGATTGCCATTTGTCATTCCCACAGACAAGGACAGCCCTGCCCACGTGGACAAAGGTACAAAGAAGAACACACATGACCACAACCACACCCATCCATTCTCCAACACACCAACATAATGTATACATATACATTCATTATTTGTACTTTTGTAGACCCCAAAAGGACATAATGAACATGATCCCATGTTAAAATCTAGATGTGAAAAATGCATAGCATTTTAAATTTTACTTAAAAGGAAACTCTAAAAGCTATATGGCTAACTACACCGTAATATTCTGCAGGATGCTTTAATTTATATATATATATATATATATATATATATATATATATAATCAAGAAAAGACATCCAATTTGTATGTACACAAGTATATATACATACAAAAGTCATGCATGTGACTTTCAAGTTCACCTACCTCAAAAAGACAATGATTATAACCCCATGTTAAAATATATCCACGAGATGCATAGCTTTCTGAATTTTACGAAAGTGGTGGTTTTAAAAGCCACAAAAATTAAACTGACCTGTAGACCATACTGTTCTGCATGGTACTTGTTATCACCTTCAAGGCGCTCCACTTCAACATACTTATCAAATGAATCATAAACATCATGGCAGCCCTTAACATCTAGCTGAAGGTCTGCAAAGAAAGCAGTCAAGATAATGTATATTAAAACAAAAGAATGGCAGGTCTGGAACTTGCAGATGTCAGGATCTGCCTGGCAGTTACATACCATAGAACGACTCTTTTCTTGTGGATTTATAGTCAACATTAATACACTCAATATAATTCATGTGGTGCCCTTCAAATAACTGTTGTATCGTACCTTCAACAACAGTTCCCTGAGAAAACAGCAAGAAGATATGATTCAATAATCAGGACAAATCATTATAAATGAAAAATATATTAACATAAAAGTCACACCTTCATCTTATCTTCCAACTTCTCACAAAGAACCCTATTAAGTTCTTGCACATCATGTTGCATAAAAGAATCAAATGTATCCCATCCAAAGACTTGGTCAGCTCTTTTGTAGCAACACTACAGTCACTGTACTGAAGCTTATAAAACAGGCTCTGCAGAGCCAAAGGAATGCTTCCAGATGGCATGTCATTCTCTGTTGTAGGCATGTGGTATACAGCCTGAAATTCAAGATCCAAATAATCAACATTCATCACCATAAAGAATGAGCATATGTTGTGGGTTTTACCTTTCTGAAGTAAGTAATATGGTACAGAGTCTGAAGAAGAGAATTCATGTAACAAGTAGCTCCTTGATTCTTAAGACCAACATAACCTGTCTCTTTTTTGAGTCATAACTCCAGTCATCGACCAACCTGCGAACAGAAATATCTGCTTCGACTACACATGTATCATTCACAAGATATCCACTAGTTGGGTCATAGAGTTCACTTAAAGGCATGAATGAAGTGAAACCCCAATCGCTTTCCCGTGCAGTAAATTGATGTTGTGTGTCTGCAGAGGAAAAGAACAGAGATCAAGTGCAGTCCTGAATAAACCACTATCCTCGAAACCAAGGTAACAAAACATTGCCAGCTTTGACAATGTTTCTGATTAATGTCAAGTATAGGATCATCAATTGATAAAACCAAGAAACACTTATAACTGCCACTAAGAAGCATTATAGCAAAGTGCAGTCGTGTGTTACAAACTGTTGCTTCTGTAGTTGTCAGCCAAAAATACAAAAGCCAGTTTCTACCATAAGGTAGAGCATATGCAAACCCATAGTAATGTCCTCCTGCAGTAAAGTTCCAAGTCGAAATTTGCAGCACAAACTGTTATGAAAAAGTATTTAGACGAGTTTTCATCTCTTACGTTGACAGCAACGGCTCAACACAACCTCAGTGTTTAAAGATCCAATTGCATTGCAGAAACAATTTTTTTAAACTAATCAAAAGGACCATTGTGTTCCCCGTGGACAATTACTGTCTTCACTTAGTGACCTCCTGTTTTGGTTGCTTCCTTAAAATAGCATCTTAAACAATCTATAAGCAATGAACAGGATGGGAAAATATTTTATCTAAAGGGTCAAACCATAGCACTTTTCTCTTGTCCATGGCTTATCACGAGGCCAGTCCAAGACAATGAGAATACGGGCTTAAATGGATCAGTATAATTAGATTAAAATATATTGGAAAAACATAGGAAGGTTCTATTATGATAAATAAGACAGCAGTCACAACCTCCAATATTCCATTAACCAGTTTAACATACATCTGAAAAAAAGAAATGACCGCCACAATCTAGGCAATTCAACAATTGAAACATCTGGGCAAAATACAAAAGATACCTTTTCTTATTGAGTACTTGCCGTGGATTTGATTGATAACAGCAAGGCTGAACTGTGCATATCTGATCCACCCATATGGCAGGATGGGTGAATCAGCAGCATCCAGGTACATAGATAAGTGGTCTACATTATTCCCTTTGGGAAATATCAGCACCCGCCTATATTGAAATATTAAAACTTACGTTTCAGTCCACGACCTAACTAGGTTGGTCTATATCAAGTGAAGAGAACAAAGATAAAAGAGAGGCAGGAAAGAGTTCTGCTGCTTACCACTTGTAGCCTCCGGCCAAGAAAACTTCAGAGTAGAGCTTCTTGGGGTTCAACCGGGAGAAATTCTCGATCTTCCAAGTGAATCTAGATGTAGGAGGATCCTCCACTTGCCGATTCTCCGTCGGATTAGCAGTTTCCGTTTGCATGACTGGGAGAAAACACGTTCAGAAGCACAAAAACAACATAAAATAAAATAAAATAAAACCCTAAATCATCCCTCGTCAAAATAGTAAAGAAATGGCAAAACGCTGTTTTTTTAAAAAAAACAGCACAACACATAAAACTAAAAAATGCCAATGCAACAGGAACTCGATTCAACCGCCAGAGCCAGACTAGAATCCCAGCAAATCAAAGAGAAAAGTTTCGTTACCCTCCATGGTCTGGGGTCCTTCAGTGAGCTCTGAAGGGGGACCAGCATCTCCTCGTCCTCCTGCTGCAAAACCGAAGCACGAATCAGCGCTCAGATCCAGGAAAGACATAGTTATTAGCTCCAACGAAAACCCTATAAATCGAACACCCGCGTAATGGATATATATCCCAAGTCAACTGATTTCCGTGCCCCAAAACGACCCCAAACCCTAGAAAAAACGATAAGAATCACAACACAACGCAGAAGAAACAGTGCGTATACGGAAAGGCGAAAGGATCGGGTGGCGATAGAAAATGGGTTCCTTAGGTTAAAAAAAAAAAATTACATACGAGAGGGAGCGGGGAGGGGGAGGGTAGGGATTCGGGATGGGATACCTCGAGAGGAGGAGGGGTCATCATAGTCATGGATGGGCACCCCAAGGAGGCGGCGGAGTATCCGATCCGGGCGGAGGATCGCCGGCGCACGACGGGAACAAGAGAGAGAGGAACGCAGCGAAGTTGGGAGGGCGAGGAGGAAGAGCTCTCCGATAGCGAGAGCGAGAGAGGGCGATGCCACGAAGACCGCGGGGTTTTATTTTGGTGCAGGGTATTCCGGGAATTCTAGGCGGGCCCACGTCCACGGTAGAAAATTATTTTATTCATGCTTACCGGGAGGATTTTTCGGAATTAACCAAACGGCAGAAGGAGGAATTCATCGGGTCATTCTGAAATCAGCCGAGTAATTATCTGTCTGGATGCATCTACTATAGTAAAAAGCAGAGGTGATTTTGCCAAGACATATCTTCGGTTGTCTTCATCGTCCTCTGAGACGGGTGCATGAATTCAAGTCTGATTCAGAGTCGAAGGTGCAGCCTCCAGGCCTGTATATGGTCATGATTGCAGTAGTTCGTCAAAGAAGGGATGCCCTAGGTTCCCAACGGATGAGAGAAGGAAGATGCAGTCGGTGTTATCTCCAGGGGCCTCTGGTAGCGGGTCGAGAGCTCAAAGGAAGTTTGTTGTTCCCTTGAGTGGTGCTGAAGCTGCTGAGGGCTGAAGCCTTCTTGCAAAGCTGGCTCGGAGGAGGATGTCGATTCCTTCAATGGTAGGGGGCATTTCAGCCATGGCTTCTGGTGTCCAGAGGGAGAGTCTTCGAAAGGCCGTTCAATCTCAGTTAAGGTGCCGGGACAGAGTGAGCGTGCCGGTTTTGCTTCAGTAGAGAATGGTTTGCTGCAGGCTGATAAGGTTGATTCTGCTGAGTTGGGTCTGAATAATCCTATTTTGAAGAAGAACCCCTTTGCCTCTCTTGGATTGATGTCGGGGGAAGGTGGCACTCTGGTTAATAGGGATGTTTGTCCGGGTCCCCTTAAGCGGGCCAGACCAGTTGATTATCAGGCCCCGAGGGTAGTTTCTAAATCTGGGAAACAAAAAGGAAAAGGTAAGTCTCGACCTGTAAAAGCTCTGAGATATCGATTGTTTCCCAGGAAAGGATGTCCCTGGCCTCCTACTCTCTGGAAGGAGGTCAGGAAGTGGTTAGGTCCTGCTCTGACATGCCGGTGGGTTTTTCCTCGAAGGTTTCAGATAGTGTAAACATGAGATCAGGTCCCCTGTCTCCGGTTCAGTCTCCTCGGGCTTTTGTCGTCAGTCAGGAGCCCGAGGCTGGTCCATCTTTGTTAGCTGAGGGGGGTACCTTATCCAGTGGGTGCCTATCTGATATTGCGATGGTGGAGGACCAGGGTGGGGTCCCAACTTCATCATCCTTGTAAATGAAGATCTTAATTTGGAATGTTAGAGGAGCTCGAAAGCCTTCATTTTGATCCTCCTTTAGTAGATTGGTGCAGCTTCATAATTTTGATATATGTGTTCTTTTGGAAACAAGGTTATCGGGTGACAGTCTGGCTCAGTTTAGGAGGCAGATTTCTCGGTCCTGGTCTTCCTATGCGGTTGAGGCTGTAGGTTGTCTGGAGGTATGCTGGCCATTTGGCGTGCCAATACTATTAAGGTTGATGCTTTTCATCAGTGCAACCAGCATATAGGTCTTGTAGTCTCTGAGGGGTCCTCCGATCCTTGGCTTCTATCTGCTGTTTATGCCAGTACGAATTATCGGGAGAGACGGATCCTATGGTCTGAGTTGCTTTCCCTTCTTGCTCAGGGACTCCCATCTATCATTGACGGTGATTTTAACTGCATCACTGAGGCTAACGAAAAGCGTGGAGGGCGACGGTTTTCGGCCTCGGCTCGGCTGATGTTAGTGAGTTCAGAACCTTCATAGGATCATCGGGGCTGTTGGATTTGGGGTACTCTGGGACCCAATTCACTTGGTGTAACAACCGTCAAGGTTCGGCTCGTGTTTGGGAGAGACTTGACAGAGCTATGGCTACGGAACAGTGGCTTCATAGGTTTCACGAGGTTACTGTTGCCCACCTTCCTAGGATTGCTTCTGATCATTGCCCCATTTTGATTTCAACGGAGGCTTCTATGTATTATCGCAGACAGTTTAGATTTGAGCAGTTTTGGACTGTCCATTCTGCTGCTCGGTCGATCATTACGTAGATTTGGCACCTTCCTATCAGGGGAAATGCTATTTATAGGTTATCTCGGCATCTTATGATGGTTAGACGTCGTCTATCCAGATGGAACAGGCTGGAGGTCGGGGATCTAGTTAGACAAGTCGAAAGGGTAGAAGCTGACATTTCTGCCTTACAGGAGAAGGAGGACCAGGATGGGTTTTTGTTGGATTCGGACCTCTCATTGCTTCGGGACTCACTGTCTCGCCATCACTCTCTTCTCCGTTAGCAGGAGATATTTTGGAGGCAGAGATCCAGGGTTCAGTGGATATGTGAGGGGGATCGTAACACCAGATTTTTCCATCAGGCCACTTTAAAGCGGCGCCGCTAACAGGATTCGGAGATTAGTTGATGCTGAAGGGCATACTCTGGAGGATATCCACTCTATTAGGGATTTGCTTTTTCATTTCTTTCAGACTAGATGGACTGAGTCCGAGGGGGAGGGAGCTCCGGTTGTTAGTGTGCCTGATTCTAGGAAGATTTCGGCCAAGGAGAATGATATGTTACTCAGGTCTATAACATGAGGAAATCGGGAGGCGCTTTGGGAGCTTGGCTCGGATAAGGCCCCTGGGCCTGATGGATTTCCGCCTTCTTTTTACCATCATTATTGGGGGATTGTTGGGCGAGAGGTGACTCAGGCTATTCAAATTGTATTCCAGACAAAGAGCATTCCTCAGGAGTGGAACCGGACTTTTATTTCTCTGATGCCCAAGCGTCCGGAGGCTTCTCTCCCGCAGCACTTCCGGCCTATTAGCCTTTGCACCACTTTGTATAAGATATGTGCTCGTCTTTTAGCTGGCCGCCTTCGTCTTGTTCTTCCTCGCCTCATTTCTATTGAGCAGGGGGCTTTTATTAGAGGGCGTTCTACTTCTGATAATGTTCTCATCGCCCAGGAATTTATGCATGATCTTCAAAGAGCCCCAGCTAGTCGTTGTCTTATGGCGGTTAAGCTTGACATGGAGAGAGCTTATGATAGGATGAGTTGGTCTTTCTTACACCGCTCGCTCCAGGAGTTTGGGTTTGAAGAGTTGTTCATCAAGTGGATCTTGGCTTGTATTCAGAGGCCTTCTTTTTCTCTGATTATCAATGGATGCCCGACGGAGTTTTTCCATTCTACTGTTGGTCTGAGGCAGGGGTGCCCGTTATCCCCTTTATTGTTCATTCTAGCTGCGGATGATCTTTCTCATGCTTTTCATCTGGCACAGCAGAATCAGAGGATTGTCCCTTTCATGGCCGGGAGTCAGGGCCCTGCGGTCTCCCATCTTCTTTTCGCTGATGACTGTATTCTTCTAGGTCAGGCTTCCATTGATAATGCGGCTTCCTTACATTCAATTGTGCAGAACTATTGTCTGGCTTCGGGTCAGAGGGTTAACTATCTCAAATCTTTTATATGTTTCAGCCCGAAGACCATCAGATCTACTAGGGAAGCCATTACTAATCTGTCAGGCATATCTACTCAGACTGATCGATTTTTGTATCTGGGGATCCTCATTACAGGTAGACGTCCCCGTTGTTCTGACTTTGCTGAGCTAGAAGGAGGGTTCGTCAGCGCCTTGAGGGAAGGCAGGTCATTAGTTTATCTATGATGGCCATGGTCATTATTATTCGATTGGTTCTCTCTTCGCTTCCTCTGTATCTTCTGTCGAATACTGCTATTCCGACTACCTGTCTTAGAAGGATAGAGAGATGCTTCAGAGACTTTCTTTGGGCCTCTATGCAAGATGGTCATGGCATGCATTTATTATCCTGGGACACGGTCTGTATGCCTATCCAAGAAGGCGGTCTTGGTATTCATTCTATGATTGTTAGAAGAGAAGCTCTGTTTGCTAGATATGCTTCTCGATTTCTCTTGGAGCGCAGTGTCTGTGGAGCTCTCTGATGCGAGCGAGGTATGGGGAGTGGACATCCGGCTTGCCCATTTTGCCGATCCGCGGATCTTCCTACTTTTGGAAGGAGATTTGCAGATATGGTCAGTTTATCCTGGAGAATGTTTCATGGAGTATCGGAGATGGTTATTCGATTGATGTTATCCAGGATACTTGGATTTCTGAGCTCCCCCTTTCGAGGTGGCCCTCTTTTATTAATATGGACGCCCCCTCCAGTTTAAGGGTTAAGGATTTGATTTCCCGGATTCCCATGCTTGGCATATCCCCACGGTGACATGGTTATTTGGGGAGGAGCTTTCTCGACGGATTCTATCTATGCCTCTTATGCCTGGCTATGATGGTGATTCTAGGCTTTGGCAGATATCTTGTCTCTCTAGGGCCCCCTCCAAGGACCTTATGAGGATTTTCAGGCCTCAGTCCCGGCGCACTGAGGATGCTGCTTGGATTTGGAAGCTTCCCACTATTCCTAGGGTTCAGCTTTTTATTTGGAAGCTTCTTTGGGGCTGCCTTCCTACGTCTGGTCTTCTCTCTAGGAGGGGTCTGTCTATTCAGCCGATCTGTCCTCTTTGTCGGCTGGAGGAGGAGATGGATGACCACGCTATCTTTCTATGTCCTAGAGCTCGACGGATATGGCATCTGATGGGTTTTTCTAGTAGATTGGAGGCTACGACATCTCCACGCTCCTCCTTTTTTCATGATATTCGGTGGGGATCTCAGCATAAGCGTGGTCTTTGGGCAGCCACGGCATATCAGATTTGGTTGACAAGGAATGAGTTCATTTTTTCTAATACCACTGCTTCTCCCCATAGGATTGTGAGGAAGATAAGATTGCTGATTATGGACTATGGCCGTGTCTTCTCTGGTGTTGGTTCTGGCTCCTCTGGCCGCTGGGGTTCCCCTGCTGCTTCGGCAGCGAACCGGTATCCGGTTTTCATCTCTTGGGAGCCCCCCTCCAGGGTCTGTCAAAATCAACTTCGATGGGAGTGTCCGTGGTAGAGCTGCTGGTTCTGTGTTCATCATCCGTGGGGCGGGGGGTGATTTATTGGCGGCAGGAGGTTTTGGTGCTCTTGACTATTTGTCCCGATGGCTGAGCTCTATGCGCTTGGGCGGGAATTTCTTACGCCGTTCGGATTCTCCGCGCTCCTAGATCATGATCGAGGGTGATTCTATGATGGTCATTTCTTGGTTGCAGAAGGAGAATTGGTTTGAAGGTCCCTCTAATCAATCTTGAGGGATATTTGGTCAATTCTGCGAGTGACCGGCTCTGTCCTGATCCGTCATATATATGAGAAGCCAATACGGCAGCAGATTGGGCGGCTACCTCTATGGCTCAGCATACTGATTCATGGATTTGGAGGCCTGGAGATCACTATCCTATTGTTCTTCAGCATATTTTGTCTTCTGATGTATCTGGGCTGATTCATACGAGACTTGTGTGATCGTCCGTTTGTAACAAAAAAAAAAAAAAAACAAAGATTATCCCAGATTGATAAAACATTTGAGAGTCCACCAAAAATTTTCTAAGATCCCAATCATTACATGCGATAGGCAAGATATTAAAATCATAGACTTTATAATAAAATTAGGATTGGTAATTACTTTAAGTACTATTTTTATATTTAGTAATTAAAAATTTTATTTTAAAAAGATAAAAATATAATTAAAACTTATTGGTAATATTTGGTATGTGGTAGAATGATATAGGGAGATTATTTGTATTTGACAGAGACGATAATTTTATTTTTTATCATTTTGATGATTGTAGATCCTTGATGCAGATCAAGATTTTGGCCCAAATAAAATCTTGCTTTGAATCTGCTAGCATGGGATTAGAGATATAATTGTATGGCAAACTCCAAAATAAATATTTTTTTCATTAAAATAAATGAATGCATCTATTTTATAAATATAATTAAGTAAACCTTATACATGCAAGTATTTTTTATGTAAATTATATAGTACCGAATGTTTTAGATATTTTGTAAAAGTAAAGTTTTAAGCTCATATTTGGCTAAGCTTGGATGATCAAAAGCATTTTTAGAGGCTTAAAAGTACTTTTTTTATAGCAATTTTATAATAATTGATAAAATCTTTAAAAGCATCTTTCAGCTTCATCAAAAGTTGTTAAGAGTTCCATTTAACTGATCTTTTGAAGGATCAAACGCATTTTTAAGTGATTTCATAGTATTTAATAAAATTTTTAAAAGTACTTTTCAACTCCACCAAAAATTATTAAAAGCTCTATTTCTTAAAAGTTCTACTTGCTAAATATGAAGCAGCTATTTTTAGACTTGATAGTCACAAATCCAAATCACAAGAACAATAGTTATAATATTATAATGTTATCATATAATTATAATAATATAATGTAATATAAAAATATATATTAAAATATCATTATAATAATAATATAATATATTATAAATAATAATATATATAAATAAATATAGTTATTGTAATTGTATGAAAATTTTATAATATGTTATGTGGTGTAAAATAAGATAATACGGTAATATTATAAAATACTATAATATAGTATATAAATATATATTATTATACTATGTAATGCTATAATTTTATAATATTACTATAATTATATGTCATAGTAATGTGATACTATGCTATTATATTAGATAATAACGAACATAGCAATTTATATATATTATAATATAATATATATATAATATAATATTAATAATAGTAAAATATATACAATAGTTTTACATTGTAATCATTATTATATTAGAATATTTCTATTTTTTATATTATATTAAAGTATGATATTATGAAATAATTAATATTATTATAGTATGATATTATTATATTACATATTATTAGAACAATTTATAATAGTGTTCTTTAATTTATATTTAAATTATTAAATAAAAATAAAAATATACTATAATTTTTATATTATACTCATTGTTATATTAGAATATTAACATATTTTCTTGTACTATATTACAATACTATAATATAATATATTTAGTATTATTATAATATGATATTATGATATTATTATATTATTAGAATAGTTTATAATAATAATTTTTAATAGGATAAATAGTTGAAAGTATAATATAATATCTTTCATCATTTTTATTTTAAAAGTACTTTCTTAGTTTGGTTACCAAACAAATGTAAAAGTCTCATAGTATTTTAATGTAGAGGATTTTCTTGGTTTAAGAGATCTAGCTATTAAAGGAAAATCATAAGCCTTAATTATTTGTTATTTCCTTAGTTATGAGGTATTTGCAGTTTATGATTTCTTTTCCTAATTATATTAAACTTTCTTAAATGTTGGGACTATAACTCTATAAATATGCATTATTATATAACCTTTTTTATCATGAAATAATCTTATTAATTTTTTTTCTTTGGATTTTTAACCTTTCTCAAAGTAGTTATTTGAAGATTCGATCATTCAAAGCTATCATCTTCATCCTAATTCTTGAATTTTATTCATTTATATGACTAGGTTCATAGAAGTTGATGTTAAAATATAATCCAAAACCCTCGTAATCATTGGTCCTTTGCTGTAATTGTCCTATCTTTTTTATTCAATTGCAAAACCTAATATTTGAAAGAAAAAAAAAGTGAAAAAATGAAGCAAGAAAGGGAGAGAAAGAAGCTCGGAAAAAAAAAAAAAAAAAAGGAAAAGAAGAGGAAGAAGAGGCCAAACTTCCTCCTTCCCTAAGCAAGCGAACCAAGAGAGAGAGAAATCGAAAAAAAAGAAAAAAAAACAAAAAAAGAAGAAGAAGACACCAAACTTCCTCCTTCCCTAAGCAAGCCAACCACCATCTCTAGCCACTATCCATCAAGTTTTAGAACAAATGTCAGCTTGATTTGTTACCACCACAATCATCATTGTAGCAGCCATCATTTTCATATGTATTTTTGCTAGCATCGATAAGGAGCATGCGTCAGTACCATCGCTAGGATGGCATGCCACCCTAATTATTTTTCTTCTTTAGCCTTTACCAACTAGCTTCCTCTAATAGTTGTTGGTACCTTCGAATGCCATTACTCTTAAGTCAAAACACTAAAACAGGTTAACTCTATTGCTGATTAAACTCTCCTACACGGCCCCTCTTTCTCCATGTCTCCATAGCCATGCCTGTTCATCGACCTCTCTTCCTGCTCCGAAGCTCTTATCATACCTCTCTTTATTGCAGCTATAGCCTTCCATTCTCTTTCTCTTACAAGCAAAACCCAACTTAACCAAGCCATTAATTGTCCCTATAATAGATATTGATGATCCTAACAACCACCCTCCTTTAAATTTAGCCTCCACAGCCTTTTTATTGCCACGCAATGACTAAAGTGAAGAATAGAGGAAGCCTTATTTGTTCAGCCTTGATGCTGGAATAAGGTTAGCATAAGGAAAGAATATCTCTAGAATAAGAGGAATAACTATTTCACCTTTATTTTAATATTAAAAAAATAAATATTATCCACTAAAAAGGAGAATTTTTTTCTCATCACCAAGGCTAAGTATACCTATGCATGACTCTCATACACAACCAAAAAAAAAAAAATCTAAGAATTTCATATTTAGAAGCCTATATCATATCTGAAGAAAATTTTGAGTCTCAACTATAAGCAAGATTGATGGAATGAATAGACAAGCAGATAGATCAAATGCAAGAATCCCTTTTTTGACTTATTTTAGAGAGATTTGGTAAGGAATCATTTAAAGGCATAAGAAAATCTATTGCTAATTAGAAAACCAATCTGAGATACATAGTTACCATAATTATGTTCTTTTTAGTACAAAGGTTGAATTCCCATGATGGAAAGTGGGGACCTTACTGGATGGATTTCTAGACCCATTTTTTTGTTTGCTTTCTCTGCACTTTAGAAACTTTTAAAAGGAGAGATGGGTGTGATTGATTTTGATGGAGATGCCATCTAATGATATGATTTGTTTAGATCCTCTTAAGGAGTACTTACTTGGGAAGAATTTGTTGAAGGCCTTCTTGTTCAATTTGATCTAATAGAATATAAGAATATTAATGGTAAATTAGTCAAGTATGACAACTTCAACCATTATTAAGTATTAGGGGCATTTTGAACAATTATCCAATTTGGTCCATGATTGGATAGAAAGGCAATTGGTAGGGATATTTATTGAAGGATTTTATACCGACATAAACGTGAGTTTAAGTGTACAAGTCATTCATAATGATTATTGCTTTTCTTTTTGCAAGATTATTAGAGGAAAAAAAAACTTCAAGATGTAAGTCATGGAAGTAGTAAGGGAATAGGCAAGTCAAAAACTGATAGTCCTAATTCAACTCTTGTCACTGTCGATACAGGTTCTGCTAGATAATTGATACAAAAAAATGTGAAAGAGTGGTATGTTAAACGATTTGTTTGTTGCTCAGATGATGCAACCCAAGAGAGGGTGTGAATTGGGTTTCTTAAAAATTAATTGACAAGTATGTGTACTTAGCAAATTTTAGAATTTAATTGACTGTAGTGTAGTGAAGTAAAGATAGTATGCAAGCACCATAAAAATTAGATCATACAAACACAAAGAACATATAGTGGTTCGATGCCAAACTCAGCACCTACATCCATTTTTTAAGAACCCCTTGAAAATTTTCACTATCAATCCTAGCCAACCTGGCTAGCTTCTTATTTACGGGCACAAGAAGCCTTACAACCTAGCCTTTTGGGCTAGCTTCTTGTTTATAAGCACAAGGAGGCCTTACTCAATATCACACCGATAGACCTCTATCCTCACAAGTTTCATAATTGTGAAACTCCAAATCAGAGCATAATAATGTTAAGAGTAAATACAATAAGCTTTTTAAATGAACAGATATTCAAAAATAAATATTTTATAGCTTGAAGAATACTCCACAAGAGAGCTTCTTCCTTTGAGCAAGCTTAAGCAATGAATGAAGCCATTGATGAAGCTTTGAATGCTCTTCAAGGATTGTTGGAGCTTTCACGCTACACCAACGAATGGAGAAATGAATGCACTTGAGGTGGCTCACGAATATTCAATGCAATCTCCAGCACAGATTTTCACAATACTTCTTCAAGGATTTTTCACTGTTTCTTCCCGCAATCTCTATCTCTTCTCTATATTTTTTCACACTCAAATCACTGTTTTGAGAGGCTATTTATACACACTTTCCAAAATATAGCCGTTTACAACCATTGTAAGATGATAGAGTGAAAATAGAATGCATTGAAAGGTCGAAAAAATAGCCGTTACAAAATTTTTCCAAGAAAACTAGTCGCCTATATCGGTGCCCAATTTAATTTCGCTCTCTATTTGGTAACAAAAGGCGCCTAATAAGGTGTCCAATTCCCCTTTTCAAAATGTCTTTGCAAGGCACAAGCAAGCAACAGAGAATAATTTCAAATTAGGTGCCTTATTGGGCATTCAGTTGAGAGCAACCAAAAGTTAGGCACCTTATTGGGCACCTAGATGTGGAACAAAAAGGGTTATCTAAGCACTTAGCTTGGAAACTCCATGGATTGGGCGCCTGGCTAGGCGCTTATCTTTTCACCAACCAAAATTAGGCGCCTGGTTGGGTGCCTAGTTTCCCACCTACCTTAGTTAGGCGCCCATATGGGTGCCTTGTTCCAAGAACAAAGCAGGAAGCTCGGGTTAAGGCATTGAGTGGAGTTTAGGGAATTTTCAAGAACGCCATAGATGGCATTAGGTTGCCTAGTCTGCACCAAGTCTCTGTAAAAATGTTAAGTCCAGGTGCAAGGCAAAATGCAATGTAAATCCAAAGAAAAAGAGATGCTTTGGAAAATAAGTTTCACATGAAAATCATCTAAAGGCAGTCCTTTAGTTCCTTGCAATATTCATACTTCATTGAATCACAACGGCTTTTGAAATCATTTGGACTTGGAAAACATATCTACAATAATTTTACTTTACCTTTGTGTTACCTTTTATTTGACTTGTAGTTTGCCTTGATTTGAAGTAACACATTCTTTAATGATGATTCACCTGAAATCATTGTCTTAACAACAAATTCATTACTATCGTACTTAATTATTTTGTATTCATCAAAATTAATATAAGGTCAATAGGGTTATATTGAAATTGTGATGGAAAGTGACACAAGGGACACCGTTGCAAACAAAAGTAGCTACTAATGATAAAATCAGTTAAAGTTGAGGATATCATTAAAAAAGTGGAGCCGATAGTTGAGAAATCAAAAGATTGTGAAGCCATTATACTCCTACAATTTATGCATTGGCAAGGTATTCTAAACTCTAAATAATGCATGTAGATGGTGGGTTTCTCAAATGCCAAGCAATCACAATTTTGATTGATATAGGGCACACCAGTAATTTTTTAGATGTTAAAACAACAAAAAAGCTTGAGTTTCAGGTGGACGAGTGTGAACATTTTAAGGTGAAGCTTATAGACAATAGTTTCTTGCTCGGTCAAGGTAAGTGCACCAATGTTATACTTATCATGCAAGGTTATGAGGTAATTGTTGATTTATATCTACTGCAATTAGGGGATTATGAAGTAATGGAAATTGAATGGTTAGAAACAATTGGAGATATTGATTGGAATTTAAAGAAGCTTACCATGAAATTCATGTTGAAAAAAAAGAAAGTATTCTTATAACGAAATAGGAGGCTAAGGTGATAGCAATTAGTAATCACCATATGAAATGAATACTATATGAGGAGCATCATGGCTACCCAGCATAGTGATAGGGAATACAACAAATATTCCTCTAATAAGATCGCTATTAGTACGGCCAAGCACGCAGTTGCGATAAAATAAAATAAAAAACACGGAATAATAATAGGAACCAAAATTCAAAAGAAAACAGCGAGAGACGAGAATTTTACGTGGTTCACCCAAACTGGGCTACGTTCACGGCGGCATAGGATCTGCAAGGCTTCACTAAGAGTTGAATCAGGTACAAGCCCTCAAAACACACACTCTCAGAAACTCTTATGATCCAGAGAGTTGAATCAGGATCTACAGCACACGGAGGATATCCTCACAGAGCCTCCTATTCTTTTTTTTTTTTTTTCCACTCAACTTCACCGGTTGAAGAAGACCCCACAAGGATCGAAGACTCTCCTCCAATCTAATCCCATCCCAAAACTGGCTCCACACTTTTAGTAACTATGGACTGATTTTCAAAACTTGCTCTACACTTTTGGCAACCATGGACTGATTTTCTGCCTTGAAAATCTCCAACAAATCCTTTGCAAGATCAAATTTGGAAGTTGCAACAAATCCTTCCCAAAATCAGCTTCCTTAGTTGGCCAAATCGAATTCAAAATTTGAATTCAAACTCCCTTTTGATGAAATTAAGCTCCATCCATAACAATCTCCCACTTGGAGATTAATGACATCAATCTTAGATCTACCTTCTTTCTCTGTGCCGCGCTCTCCTGATCTATCTCTTGGAAAGCTTCACCAAGTTGCAACAGAGACTCAACTTGTCTCTACTCACAACCTTGGTGAACATATCTTAGCTCCATCAATTTTCTCCAGCTTCAACTGCTCCTCATCCAACGCACTACGTATGAAATGATACCTAAGCTGAATATGCTTGGTTCTTGCATGAAATGCTGGATTTCTTGCCAAGTGAACTGCGCTCTCACTGTCGCTCCATAATGTATTACACTCGTGCTCCTTACCGAGCTCCTCCATCAACCTCTGTAACCAGATCATCTCTTTACTAGCTTCAGTGATCGCCACATACTCAGCTTCTGTAGTTGACAATGCCACTATCTTCTGCAACTGAGATACCCAGCTCACTGCTGTATCACCGATAGTAAAAACATAACCAGTGGTGCTCCTCTCACTATCTCTGTCACCAGAGTGATCTGCATCTACAAATCCCTGTACTTGAAGACTATCACCTCCATAGCACAAACTGTAAGTTGATGTACCCATGAGATATCTCAAGATCCACTTCACTGCATTCCAGTGCTTCTTGCCTAGATTTTGCATGTACCTGCTGACTGCTCCCACTGCTTGTGCGATATCTGGTCTTGTGCAAACCATTGCATACATTAGACTTCCCACGACTAAGGCATATGGAATTCTAATCATCTCATCCCTTGCCTTCTGAGTTATTGGACACAACTGCTTGCTGAGCTTGAAGTGTGCTGCTAAAGGTGTTGATACTGCCTTTGCATTCTCCATATTGAACTCTTCAGTACCTTTTCTACATAGTCCTCCTGAGATAGCCACAGCTTTCATTGCTTTCTATCTCTGTTGATTCTCATGCCAAGAATCTGCTTCACCTCTCCCAAATCCTTCATTGAGAACTTATTTGCCATTAGTTTCTTGAGCTCTTCTATCTTCCTCATACTGGAACCTGCTACAAGCATATCGTCCACATACAAGGATAAAATAATGAACTCATTTGTAACGTACCTCTAAAAGTACACACAATGATCTGACTGGCATATGGTGAAGCCTTTCTCTAGCATGAAACTATCAAACTTGATGTACCATTGCCGCGGAGCCTGCTTCAGACCATACAAACTTTTCTTCAATATGCAGACCATATCATCCTTTCCCCTGACCTGGAAACCTTCTGGCTGGTGCATGTACAACTCCTCCTCTAAATATCCATGAAGAAATGCTATCTTCACATCTAGCTGCTTTAGATGAAGATCCTCCACTGCTACCATGCTCAGAATCACCCTGATGGATGTCATCTTGACTACTGGGGAAAAGATCTCCTAGAAGTCAATTCCCTCTTTCTATGCATAACCATTGACAACTAACCTTGCCTTGTATCTCTTGGTACCATCAACCTCATTCTTCATCTTGTACACCCATTTGTTGAACAGAGCTTTCTTGCCAGCGGGTAACTTCACAAGATCTCAAGTCTTATTTTGCTTTAAAGAGTCCATCTTCTCTTTCATAGCCAACTCCCACTTGACCTTAGCTTCATCCTGCATGGCTTCAACAAAACATTCTGGCTCTCCAGAATCTGTGTACAAAACATAATCATTAGCAGAATACCTCTGTGATAGCCTGGTAACCCTCGTGGTCCTCCTCAACTGTGGGGACACCGGCTGAGGTACCGATGTATGCATGTGGCTGTCTGTTCCAACCACATCTTCCTCCTCCACATCCTCGGAGTTTCCATCTTCAGTTTGCACTCGAGGAATTTCTCCATCTCTGATATGATCGAGTTCTATAAACTCATGTTTCTTTTCTTCCACTGCATCCTTCATGTCTTTGTAAGTATGCTCTTCATCAAATACCACATTCCTGCTCCGAATGATCTTATTGTTCTGGAAATCCCAGAGCTCGTAGCCATACTCATCGCCACCGTATCCAATGAAAACACACTTTGTAGACTTGGAGTCTAACTTACTCATCTTCTCTTTCTCAATCAGAGAATAAGTAATGTAGCCAAATACTTTAAGAAAAGAAAGTTTTACCTATTTTTCTATCCAAACCTCCTCTGGAATCCCACCATCCAATGCACTGGATGGACTCCTGTTGATCAAATACACTGCGGTGTCCAGTGCTGCTGTCCAAAAATATATAGGTAGACCTGAGTCAAACCTCATACTCCTCTCTCTCTCAAGAATGGTCCTGTTCATTTTTTCTGCCACACCATTCTGCTCTGATGTCCCTGGGACGGTCTTGATCCTTCTGATTCCATGCTCTGCGCAGTAGACATCAAACTCTCTGCTGCAGTATTCACCACCATTATCTATCTCGAGACACTTGAGACTTTCTCCAGTCTGGCTTTCACACATGACTCTCCATTTCTTGAAGATGCCAAAGACCTCAGACTTTTCCTTCATAGCAAATAACCAGACTTTCCTGCTGAAATCATCTATAAACAGGACAAAGTACTTATTGCCCGCATATGATGCCACTGGTGCTAGACCCTGTTGGGTTACGGAATGAAAAATCCCAATCTAATTGGAATAAAATTGCAGCGGAAACAAAATAAATTTATAGCCCACCAAGAATCACATGCGTTTCATAAAAACCGAAAGAAGGATAAACAAAAATATTATTTTTTGTTATTACCTTTTGAATCAGTATGTAATCCTTCTATTCTTGTGTTGGGTTTTCTCGGATCTTCAAAGGTGCTGCCTTTCAGAAAGACGATCACCCTCTACAAGTATCCACACACGAACGAACACCAAAATGGTTTTGAATGCTAGTTCAACCATTCCATTTTTCACAAAAATGAACCCATGTTTTCAACTCTCTCTTTTTTCCATCTTTAAGGCAAAAGATATGACGCTTCAAAAGCCCCAATCGACGTGACCTTTCAAATGCCCCACAGACTCTAAAACGTATATATCGAACATATATACAAGCTTGCTAGGAATTTTGGTTAACTAAGATTTTAATTGATATTTATTTAAAACTCCTTTTAAATAATAACAATTTAAATCCTTTCCTTACAAAATAAGGAATATATATTTTTAACCAAAAAAAAGTTTATGGATTATTTCCTTATCCAATAAGAAAATGCAACAATTAATTACTTGTCACAATTTAAATTATGAATTTAAATTTTTCAAAATTAAATCAAATCTAAATGACAACTAATTATTTGTAATTTAAAATAATCTCATCATTTTAAATTATATAGAAGTAATCGTAACCATTATTGTCCGTTCTTAGTGTGCGACCCTATAGGTTCAATTAACGTTGGCAGTAGGCCTAAATCACATTTTGAACCTACAAGTCATAAGCGGCCTTAGCAAGACATTATGACTACCCAAGTTAAATGAAAAGCTCATGTTCGGAGACAACCTTAAAGTAGCTATTAACATAATCCTTTTGTCACATGATATCTTGATAGAATATAAGGCATGGATAAAGTCAACCTTATATCTCTCTATCTTTAATTTCTCGAAACCCAATTAGACTGACTAAACAAATGATATTGATCTCCATCAATTCATTTGAGCATGGCCATGCATTTCTCAGTCTCAATCATCGAGGGGCCCAGAGATATCTCTCTTATAATAAGAGGGACAAATTCCATCTTAATCACTCACATCTCACTACATGATTCTTATTATGTTCAATCATAATCTTTATAATCATCCGGTTAAAGACAATGTTTGATTATGTCAAAACATAATATTCCTCATGTTGAGAACTATGGCAATCTCAGATCTAAGGATTTAATGACACAACTATAGAGATTAACTTATGACTTTGATCCATGTATTAATTTCAAGGCGGGTCTTGTCCAATATTTATTCTCAACAAATACATATAAATTTGATTTGTATCTCATACACATATTCATCCCATGAATATCAATCAAATTTCATACTAATCTTAATTTATTGTTATTCCCACAACAATAACCGATTAGGGACATTTAGAATAATTCATAATATTATTCAAGACATTATTATATAATAAACATGCAAATTATGATAATAGTAAATGTTCATAAATATTCAAAATACATGTCCATACAATAGGCCTAGGGCACTATTACTAACAATCTCCCACTTGCACTAGGCCCACTCATCAATGTATCTAATACCTATGAACCTAGCATGACGATCATGCTTTGCTTGTGGTAGAGGCTTAGTCAATGGATCAGCAATATTGTCATCTGTTGGAACTCTGCATATTTTTATCACCTCTCTCAATGATTTCTCGAATGAGATGATAACGCCTAAGAATGTGTTTGGATCGCTGATGTGACCTAGGTTCTTTTGCTTGTGCGATAGCACCATTATTGTCACAATAAACATCAAAGGATTTGTGATGCTAGGAACCACTCCAAGGTCAGTAATGAACTTCTTGATCCAAACTGCTTCCTTTGCTGCATCAGATGCTGCTATGTATTCAGCTTCAGTTGAATCAGCAACAGTGCTTTGCTTCGAACTCTTCCAGCTAACAGCACCACCATTTAAACAAAACACATATCCTGACTGCGATCGGAAATCATCTTTGTCAGATTGAAAGCTTGCATCTGTGTAACCACTTACAACTAGATCATCTTCCAATCCGCCATACACCAAGAACATATCTTTAGATCTTCTCAGATACTTAAGAATGTTCTTGACCGCCGTCCAGTGACTCTCACCGGGATCTGACTGGTATCTACTCGTTATGCTTAAAGCATAAGAGACATCTGGTCTAGTGCACAACATAGCATACATGATAGATCCTATTGCTGAAGCATAAGGAATCTTACTCATGCGCTCTCGCTCATCTTTTGTGTTAGGACACTGAGATTTGCTGAGTGTAATACCATGAGACATAGGCAAGTATCCTCTCTTGGAATCTTGCATACTGAACCTTTTCAGTACTTTGTCTATGTAAGTACTTTGACTTAGACCAATCAGCCTCTTAGATCTATCTCTATAGATCTTTATCCCTAGGATATAGGCAGCTTCACCTAAGTCTTTCATTGAGAAACATTTCCCTAACCAAGACTTGACACTCTGCAAGGTAGGGATATCATTCCCAATGAGTAAAATGTCATCAACATATAGGACCAGAAATACAATGGCGCTCCCACTAACTTTCTTGTAAACACAAGGTTCATCTTCATTTTTGATAAATCCAAACTCTTTGACTGATTCATCAAAACGAAGATTCCAACTCCGAGAAGCCTGCTTCAAACCATAAATGGATCTTTGAAGCTTGCATACTTTACTAGAATTCTCAGGTTGTACAAAACCCTCAGGTTGTGTCATGTACACATCCTCAAGTAAGTTTCCATTAAGAAACGCTGTTTTAACATCCATTTGCCAAATCTCATAGTCATAATATGCAGCAATGGCAATAAGAATTCTAATAGACTTAAGCATGGCTACAGGTGAAAAAGTTTCATCATAGTCTATACCATGAGTTTGTTTGAAACCTTTTGCAACTAGCCTTGCTTTGTAAGTATGCACTTTACCATCCATGTCAGTTTTCTTTTTGAAAACCCATTTGCACCCAATAGTCTTTGTACCTTCAGGTGGCTCAATCAAGGTCCATACCTGATTATCATACATGGATTGGATTTCAGACTTCATGGCCTCTAACCATTTCTCAGAGTCTGGATCTAACATAGCCTCTTGATAGGTAGTAGGTTCATTTTGATCCACTAACAATACATCATGATTATCAGTCACAAGAAATCCATATCTCTCGGGCTCATGACGTATCCTATCAGATCTACGTAACTTTTGTGCTACAGGTGGTGTGTCAACAGTGGTTTGTTGACTTTGAGCATCCACAGGCGGTTCAATGTTATCTTGTGGTTCTCGAATCTCTTCGATTTGTACCTTGCTCCCACTGGTTCCTTTAGAAATAAATTCCCTTTCTAGAAAGACACCATTCCGAGCAACAAACACTTTGTTCTCAATGGGATTGTAAAAGTAGTATCCTTTAGTCTCTTTAGGATATCCCACAAAAAAATTTATCAGACTTGGGTTCCAGCTTATTTGAAACTTGACGTTTTACATAAGCTTCACAACCCCAAATCTTAAGAAAAGACAAACTGGGCTTTTTACCATTCCACATCTCATATGGCGTCTTTTCAACCGCTTTGGTTGGAACTCGATTTAGTGTGAACGCAGCTGTGGCAAGTGCATAACCCCAAAAGGTAAGTGGAAGATCTGTTAGACTCATCATAGATCGAACCATATCTAATAAGGTTCGATTCCTTCTTTCAGACACACCATTCCATTGCGGTGTTCCAGGAGGAGTTAGCTGTGGAATGATTCCACAACTTCTAAGATGGTCATAAAAATCTTGGCTCAAATATTCTCCACCTCGATCAGATCGAAGTGCCTTGATTGTCTTGCCAAGTTGGTTTTGTACTTCATATTGAAAAGATTTAAACATTTCAAATGATTCAGATTTGTGTCTCATCAAGTAGACATAACCATATCTACTGAAGTCATCAGTAAATGTAATGAAGTACTTGTAACCTCCTATGGCTTCTGAACTTAATGGTCCACATACATCTGTATGTATTAGGCCCAATAATTCATTGGCCCTTTCACTGTGTCCAGTAAAGGGATCCTTTGTCATCTTACCCAATAGACAAGATTCACATGTATCATATGATTCAAAATCAAATGAGTTCAAAAGTCCATCTTGATGGAGTTTTGATATGCGTTTCTCATTTATATGGCCAAGGCGACAATGCCAAAGATAGGTTGAATTTAAGTCATTGGACTTAACTTTCTTAGTAGTTATGTTATAGACAGAAGAATTGTTGGATTTTTGAAGATTCAAAACATAAAGACCATCTAGTAATTCGGCATTTGCATAGAACATGTCTTTATGATAAATGGAGCAATTATTATTCTCAATAATAAAAGAAAAACCATCATTATCCAAACAAGAAACTGAAATAATATTCCTACACATTGTAGGAACATAATAGCAATTGTTCAAAACTAACAAAAGCCCACTGGGCAAAGAAAGTTCATAACTTCCTACAGCTAAAGCAGCAACTTTTGCTCCATTGCCTACTCGAAGATCAACTTCGCCCTTCTTCAGTTGTCTACTCCTTTTGAGCCCCTGCACATTTGTGCAAATGTGAGATCCACATCCAGTATCTAATACCCAGGAACTAGAAGGAGAGAAATTAATCTCTATAACATAAATACCTGAAGAACCGGTCTCACCAGTCTTCTTCTTCTTCTTTAGATCCTCCAAATACAGCTTGCAGTTTCTCTTCCAATGACCAGGTTCATTGCAAAAGAAACAGACACCCTCCTTTGGGGCTTTAGCCTTGGGTTTAGGATTGGGCTTGGGTTGAGCATTGGACTTTCCAGCCCTTCCCTTACCCTTTCCTTTTCTTTTCTTCATAAGGCCCTTTCCCTTTTGAACCATCAGAATATGGCCAGGCTTGGACTTAATATTCTGTTCAGCAGTTTTAAGCATCGTATGCAGCTCAGAAATTGATTTGTCCATTTCATTCATGTTATAGTTCATGATAAACTGATCATAACTATCAGGAAGTGAATTTAGGATCAAATCTGTTGCCAACTCTTGGCTCATTGGAAATCCAAGCCTATCAAGGTGCTCAATATAGCCTTTCATTTTCAACACATGAGCGCTAACTGAAGCACCCTCAGCCATTTTACAAGAGTGCAATGCCTTGGTAGTATCATACCTTTCTTGCCTTGCTTGTTGCTGGAACATTTCCTTTAGATTGACAATCATATCATAAGTTTCCATGTTTTCCAAATCTTTCTGAAGTTCAGAACTCATGGTAGCTAGCATCAAGCATGCAACATCAATAGAGTCATTATGATGCTTCTCATAAGCATTCTTTTCAGCTCTAGAAGCATTATCGGCTGGTTCTTCAGGGTGAGGTTGATCCAGGACATAAAGCTTCCTTTCTTGTTTGAGAACAATTCTCAAATTTGAAACCAGTCAAGGAAATTAGTCCCAGTAAGTTTGTCCTTCGCAAGGATTGATCGCAGTGACATAGTAGAATTGTTATCATTGTTGGCCATCTACAATAAATGCAAAGTTCGTTAAGTATTTTGATTATGAAAAACTCCCACTAAATTAACAACCCTCAATGATAAAATCATATTAATTTAGTGAGCTAAGATCCATATTTATACTCAACTTTAAGTCAGCTTTGGCATGACGCTTAAAATTAAGTTTTTTAGGTAGGTAACTCTTACCAATTGCAACTCATGCAACTCTTAGAAATTTATGGGATTATGACATCATATGTCTCGGCATGTTTAAATCCCATCTCATGCCATTAGGCCCAAAACCGTTTTGATAACCTAATTAAGTTAAACCATTTTTAAACATATGGGTAGCACCATTACCCATCTTGCCTCACTAATGTAACCCAATGTACTTCTACTTTGGTAGAACCCACATTAAGGTGATAAAAGCCTTGACAAGTGTTCAAATATGGATGGCATGTCAACTTAAGATTTTATGTGAGGGATCTAGATAGATTAACAGATCTCATCATGCATTTAGTATCACATACTCATTGATATCATACATAGCATCACATACTTATGAAACATCATACATAGCATCTCATACATGTATATAATAAACATGTCATAGTATGACCTTATCAAGATTGATCTTCATAAGCCAATATGAAGATCAATGGTCAATCCTAGGTAATAATGAGCAACACCATAATGTCTACTTGACCATCATCATGTGCATAGACACCTAGCTCCTCTATCACCATGGTTGGATTGCAGGATTTTAAATGGTTTGCTTTGTCTTCTTGCTTTATTACAATAAATAAACAAATACTACTAAAAGTAAAAAAAAATTATAATGAAACAAAATAGCACGCAGGCCATATATGATAATTACAACCCTTGTAAAAGAATAATAAAAACCTGCCAATCATATTGGTCACAAGGCCATACCATGCACCATACAAAGCAAAGCAACACACCATGCAAAATATATCATGTTATCATATAGCATATACATATTGCATTAAAGAAAATAGGCGTGTTTTTAAAACCAATTAAATTTACAAGGCGCTCTGATTAGGTAGTACTGCGGTTCCTAAAATTTGGAGATACAATAAAGTTTCATCCTAAAATTTGATTTTATTGATCTCATCAATAAATTTAAGGCTCACATCCGCACCACCATAAACAGCAATTGATAAATCCTTATTGATATGTGAATTCAGTTCATGTATTAATCTAATTAAGACATCACCGAAATCATATATCAAGATATTAAACACTTTAATTGCAATATCCCATTCGGATTTTTAATCATATTAACGAATCCTTACAGGAAACAGATTCATCAATTAACACCTTAGAAAACCTATTATCTATGTCGTTCGTGCAAACACTAATATCATATATATATACAAGAACGCAAACCATGCCAAGATCATATACATCTCATACATACAATCAAACATGGCAGTTTCGATTTTTATGAAAACGCAAGAGGCTCTGATACCACTGTTGGGTTACGGAATGAAAAATCCCAATCTAATTGGAATAAAATTGCAGCGGAAACAAAATAAATTTATAACCCACCAAGAATCACATGCGTTTCATAAAAACCGAAAGAAGGATAAACAAAAATATTACCTTTTGTTATTACCTTTTGAATCAGTATGTAATCCTTCTGTTCTTGTGTTGGGTTTTCTCGGATCTTCAAAGGTGCTGCCTTTCAGAAAGACGATCACCCTCTACAAGTATCCACACACGAACGGACACCAAAATGGTTTTGAATGCTAGTTCAACCATTCCATTTTTCATAAAAATGAACCCATTTTCAACTCTCTATTTTTCCATCTTTAAGGCAAAAGATATGACGCTTCAAAAGCCCCAATCGTGACCTTTCAAATGCCCCAATCGACGTGACCTTTCAAATGCCCCACAGACTCTAAAATGTATATCGAACATATATACAAGCCTGCTAGGAATTTTGGTTAACTAAGATTTTAATTGATATTTATTTAAAACTCCTTTTAAATAATAACAATTTAAATCCTTTCCTTACAAAATAAGGAATATATTTTTAACCAAAAAAAACTTTATGGATTATTTCCTTATCCAATAAGAAAATGTAACAATTTAATTACTTGTCACAATTTAAATTACGAATTTAAATTTTCTCAAAATTAAACTCGAATCTAAATGACAACTAATTATTTGTAATTTAAAATAATCTCATCATTTTAAATTATATAGAGAGTAACAAATCGTAACCATTATTGTCCGTTCTTAGTGTGCGACCCTATAGGTTCAATTAACGTTGGCAGTAGGCCTAAATCACATTTTGAACCTACAAGTCATAAGCGGCCTCTAGCAAGACATTATGACTACCCAAGTTAAATGAAAAGCTCATGTTCCGAGACAACCTTAAAGTAGCTATTAACATAATCCTTTTGTCACATGATATCTTGATAGAATATAAGGCATGGATAAAGTCAACCTTATATCTCTCTATCTTTAATTTCTCGAAACCCAATTAGACTGACTAAACAAATGATATTGATCTCCATCAATTCATTTGAGCATGGCCATGCATTTCTCAGTCTCAATCATCGAGGGGCCCAGAGATATCTCTCTTATAATAAGAGGGACAAATTCCATCTTAATCACTCACATCTCACTACATGATTCTTATTATGTTCAATCATAATCTTTATAATCATCCGGTTAAAGACAACGTTTGATTATGTCAAAACATAATATTCCTCATGTTGAGAACTATGGCAATCTCAGGTCTAAGGATTTAATGACACAACTACTAGAGATTAACTTATGACTTTGATCCATGTATTAATCTCAAGGCGGGTCTTGTCCAATATTTGTTCTCAACAAATACATATAAATTTGATTTGTATCTCATACACATATTCATCCCATGAATATCAATCAAATTTCATACTAATCTTAATTTATTGTTATTCCCACAACAATAACCGATTAGGGACATTTAGAATAATTCATAATATTATTCAAGGATATTATTATATAATAAACATGCAAATTATGATAATAGTAAATGTTCATAAATATTCAAAATACCATGTCCATACAATAGGCCTAGGGCACTATTACTAACAGACCCCAGACATCTGAATGAACCACTCCAACCTTTCAATCTTCTTTTGAGTTCTTGCTAACTGAAAACTCGCTACTTTCTGCTTACCATAGATACACTCTTCACAAAACTCTAGATTCACCTTCTTTAGCCCAGGTAGAAGCTCTCTCCTATGTAGAATATTTAAGTTCTTCTCGCTAGGATGACTGAGCCTCCTGTGCCATAATGTAGTCACTGTACCCGTGTCTCCTGCTGCCACTGAAACTGAACTCTCACTATCTGCCAAGAAGTAGAGAGTGCCTGTCCGCTTCCCTTTGATAACAACCATAGACCCTTTAGTAATCTTCCACTAAGAATTACCAAAAACGGATACATAACCCTCAACATCAAGCTGGCTGGTAGAAATTAGGTTTTTCTTTAACTCTGGGATGTATCTGGCTTGTGCAAGTCTCAATTCTCCGTATGTCACTGGCTTTAGTACAATTATTCCTTTACCCATAATTCTGCACTGCTATCTATTGTCAACTGTGACATGACCAAAATCTCCTTGGATAAAATCCGAAAATAGGTGTCTCTTTGAGCTGCAATGGTAAGAAGCCCCTGAGTCTACAAACACAGATCTGAGTTTGCCCCATTGCCAGCTGACAGGCACACATCCTCAAAATTACGCTCAATAGTACTCACAATATTTGCTACCTGACCTTCTATCTTGCTCTCTACACCTTTTTCCTTCTTCTTACCCCAACAATCCTTGCTCATGTGACCTTTCTTCCCGCAGTTCCAACACTTCATGGGAAATCTTCCTTTGTACTTTTCTCTGCTCTTGGACCAGCCTTTCTCTGACTTCTTTCTCTCCTGTGATCTTCCTCTGGTATCCACCATGAGTGCAGCACTTGTAAAAGTCTCACCCATAGCCTTTCTTCTCATCTCATCATTCAATATATAACTAACTGCATCATTGAATATAAGGTTACCTGATACCGAGTTGCTGACTGTCATCACAAGATTGTCCCAACTCTCTGGCAAGGAACATAAGAAAAGAAGAGCCCTGAATGAATCATCAAAAGCAACAGAGACCGACTCCAATTGATTAATCATCGTGTTGAACTCGTTCAGACGCTCTGTCACTGAACTATTCTAAGCCATCTTCAAATTGAAGAGCTTTTTCATTAGAAATATCTTGTTTGAGGTGGAAGGTTTTTCATACAGCTTTGTTAAAGCGGTCATCATATCCACGGTGGTCTTTTCCTTTGCAATATTATACGCCACTTGAGGTGTCAATGACAATCTGATCGTGGCCAGGGCTTTCCTATCCAGAATCATCCAATCTAAGTCCCTCATTGAATCCGGCTTCTTTCCCTCTAATGAAGGTAAAGATCCTTCTGATATAGGTAGTCCTCAATTTGCATCCTCCACCATCCGAAATTGTGACCATTGAATTTTTGATTTTGATCTTGTCTTCTACCATCTCTTTGTTGATTTGTTCGACCGTAATAATATGAAGAAAACCAAGCTCTGATACCAATTTGATAGGGAATACAACAAATATTCCTTTAATAAGATCGCTATTAGTGCGGCCAAGCACGCAGTTGCGATAAAATCAACAAAAAACACAGAATAATAATAGAAACCAAAATCCAAAAGAAAACAGCGAGAGACGAGGATTTTACGTGGTTCACCCAAATTGAGCTACGTCCATGGCGGCATAGGATCTGTAAGGCTTCACTAAGAGTTGAATCAGGTACAAGCTCTCAAAACACACACTCTCAGAAACTTTTATGATCCAGAGAGTTGAATCAGGATCTACAGCACACGGAGGATGTCCTCACAGAGCCTCCTATTCTTTTTTTTTTTCGCTCAACTTCACCTGTTGAAGAAGACACCACAAGGATCGAAGACTCTCCTCCAATCTAATCCCATTCCAAAACTAGCTCCACACTTTTGGCAATCATGGACTGATTTTCAAAACTGGCTCCATACTTTTGGCAACCATGGACTGATTTGCTGTCTTGAAAATCTCTAACAAATCCTCCCCAAGATCATATTTGGAAGTTGCAACAAATCCTTCCCAAAATCAGCTTCTTTAGTTGGCCAAATCGAATTTAAAATTTGAATTCAAACTCCCTCTTGATGAAATTAAGTTTCATCCATAACACATAGCTCATGGATATCAGTGAGATAAATCCTTCATTAATGCAGTCAAGTCAAAAAGCTTGAATCCTTTCATAATTGAAAGATGTCTTTGTCAAGCCTAAGAGTTTGCCTGTACATAGATCACATGTTCATTATATTCCATTGCTACCAGGTAGTGCACCTGCTATGTTCATGTATATCGATATCCTTTCATATAGAAGATAGAAATTGAGAAAATAGTGAAGGAGATGCTAGATTCAAGTATTATCAATCCTAGCATGAGCCCTTACTCCACTCCAATCTTATTGATGTATAAGAAGGATGTTCTTGATGGAATCATTTAGATTATAGGGTTTTAAATTACCTTATTACTAAATATAAGTATCCTATTCCAGTAGTAGATGAGTTTGGTGGTGGTCGGTAGTTTTCTAATCTTGACTTGTGCTCGAGATATCACCAAATTTGGGTTTATAAAGGGAATGTCCACGAGATAGCTTTCGAAATTTATGATGACTATACTATGAATTTCTAGTTATGCCTTTCGGCCTCACAAATGGGCCCTCTATATTTCGAAGCATCATGAATGACATCTTTCGAGCTTATTTGTACAAGTCTTTTTTAATATTTTTTTACCACAATCTCATATATAGCTCATCTTTTGAGGATCGTTTATCTCATTTACAAACAATTCTCACACTATTGCGGTAGCATTCTTTGTTTGTCAAAAATCTAAGTGCAGCTTTGCTAAGCCCGACGTTGAGTACTTTAGCCATATTGTATCTAAAGAAAGGGTAATGGCTAAACCATCCAAAGTACTTTTATTAAGGCCTGCATGGTGCATTTAAGTGGAGCGAGAAAGTTGAGAAGGCTTTTGTTAAGTTAAAGGGGCTACGTCAACCACTCTAGTCCTTACCTTGCTCGTTTTATTACATTGTTCGTCATTGAGAGTCATGCTTCTAGAGTTGAGATAAAGACATTATTAATGCAAGATAGCTGGCCTATAGCAATCATCAGCAAAGCCTTATCTAAATCTCATGTGTGTATTGTTGGAAAATATTTTTATTGATCTTACAAAAAAATTTTTTCTAATATTGCTAGAAATATGTTATAAAAATTTAAATATATAAATAAAGTAAAACCAAAAGATTAGATGGATCAAACTAGGACCGAGGCGTGTTAGATACTGCCATAAGGATCAGATTTTCGCCCCTTCGTGCATGTTGTTAGTGATCTATCCCCAAGGTACAAAGACCCGGCTCGACCCGATCCTCCTACTACGAGCACGATCCTGTGAAGGTGCAAACCCAATGATTACCTTTAGATACCCAAAAGATCAATAAAATATATAAAAAATGAGATAAAACAAATCATATAGGCTACTCCAAATTATTTTAGATTGATTTCTTGCCTCAATCTGAATCCCTGAGCTTATTTATAGGCTTGGCCCATAAAAGCTCCAACGGCTCGGCCCATAATGGCCTTAAAGGCCTAATGGCCGTTAGCCCCAAATTACGTCAAAAACGGCTTACAAATTAAATTATTTGGGCCGTTTCTGAAACGTTGGTCTTCCAATGTTCACACAAATGTCCGTTGAGGCAACGGACGTCCACGCAACGGAAAGAACATTCGCGAGCGTTTCGCTCGCGGGCGTTCCCTTTTTTTTATTATTTAAAACTTTTTCTAACAATCTCCCACAAAAGTTTAAAATAAAAAAATAAATATAACAAAAATTTTAGGGCATCTTATATTGCGCAATAGGTGAGGTGTCCTATGGACTTGAACCTCACTTAGTGTTGATTGTATACATCTGAATGAACCATAGTGGATTAGACCTTGAACTAGGTCCTTTGACTTAGACTTCTACTAATCACACATACAGTATGGATCAATTGGGTTTAAGCGGTTAGCGCATATTAAAGGCCTTGCGCTTAGTACCTTGATTTTTGAGAATTCTTTAAGATTAGCCCAAACCTTTAGTCACGGCCTAATATGACGATTTTCATATAGGTGAATCCTCCAAGGGTATTTGTGATAATACCCTGCAGATAACCTACCTCGGATCCATTAAGAGTATGACTCAATCTTACAAAATTTACTTTGTCACTTTATAAGAGCACTCATCATAGGGATGGGATGAAAAATTTTTCAAAAATTTGTGCTCTAACACGATCACTCAATCAGCTTGTTTCTACCACATTGAACCTCATTCATGGGATCTCCAATCACAGAGGTTGGGTATCAACTGTTGGCGACCAAATAATGGGCTTAAGCCACATCCCCCTCGATGAATCTAGGACTTCATTCCTAGATAACTCCTTGGTTAATTAGTCTACCAAAATCATCTCGGCAAATTCCAAAGAGATAATATTATTTTTGGACTAGACCTCAAATAAGAGAATCAGGCAAAGATATATTAGAATTGAATATCCAAATATAAGGTAAACAATAAGTTGGATATTCCAATAGTCATGAGATTATTTAGTAAATTATAAAAACTTTTATTAAATCTCATGGCAATATATATCAAGAGACTCAAAATAGACCATTTAAATGGCATACCTTATCACCACATCCAAGTTCATCCATTCTTTGCCATTTGGTAACTTAAAAGATTCACAATAGTAGGTAAGCAATAAGTATTTGCCCAATGCTGTCACTTTTGTCTAGCAACGAACAACACAACAAGGAGATATTAAAATGCTTTTACCACTATACCAGAAAACACTTAATCTGAACAGAAAAACTTTTGCATTTATGTAAGAATGCAAATATATATGCTAGTAGCTGCACTTGAAAGTTAAATAATAAGATGATATAAAAATATATCTATATACAAGCACACATATATTATGTGCACAAGTGCAAGCATGTGTATTTTTCAACAAGGCTTTGTTTTCATGCTGAATGGTTAACCACCTGATTGATGACTTCACCCCTTGTCCATCTATCCAATGAACAAAGTAATTCACTTTCTGATTAGCACTTCAGCTTTATATTTGTTAGCTTTGTTAGTTACTACACCAACTTGAGGAGAGAATAAGTATACATATTACATATGTACTTGGGCACTAAGATGTGACAAGCCCCACCTGATTTGCATACGTCTGTGTACCTATATGTATACATGTATAAATGCGTATGTATTTATATACATATAATTAAACATGTGAATGTTCGGTGAATAGAAAGAAGCCTCTGACATGTTGAACAAACCATATGCACACACACCAAGATTCAAGCTTCAACTTCTAACAAGTCAGAAGACAAATGAAGCTCAACAGTGTCTAACATTTAGAATAAGACAATAATGTCATATGTTATTATTTTTGTTATGTCTTATTTATCAGTTTAGTATATTTTATGCTCACCATATATCGCCCGAGGCATATCAAAATGTATTAAAATCTGATACTACAAATGAAGCAGATAAACCAAATAATGATTGTTTGTACTAAAACAATTGCATAGCAAATTACAGAGATAACTGGACAGTCGCTTTTATTATAGGCTAAGTACATGACCATGATTGCCCAATTTATTTAATAACCAAGATTTGTTACACCAATTTCTGTCCATGTATGTGCATGAGCACTTAACCATCTGATGGTGAAGATAAACTGAGTATTCTTTTACCATATATTTAACAAAAATTAGTAAGGAAGAAGAAAAATGGCGTGTATCAACTAACTCTTTTAAAGCAACATAGCACAACGATCCCTTCCAACGGTAAAAAGATCAACTTATGAAATATAAGTTAAAGCATTGCAGCAATGTTAATATTTTGCCCAAGGAAAATAATAAGTATTCAAACCATAATCTTTTCCCCTTAAATCTTGGGCCCAATGGATGATCATAATTTAGCATAGCAACATTTGCACCATTAATGCACAAGCATTTCAGGGTGGTATGAAAACTTTATATGTTGAGCAAACTCATGCAAAAGCAGAATAAGTAGATGGAATGAAAATCTAGCAATTTCTAGAAAAGAGGCGAAAATCTGATCCTTAGCTGTTGGAAAATATTTTTATTGATCTTACAAAAATTCCTTTCTAAAATTGCTAGAAATATGTTATAGAAATTTAAATATACAAATAAAGTAAAACCAAAAGATTAGATGGATCAAACCAGGACTGAGGCGTATTAGACACTGACCTAAGGATCAGATTTTTGCCCCTTCGTATAGGTTGTTGGTGATATGTTCCCAAGGTACAATGATCCGGCTCACCCGATCCTCCTACTACGAGCACGATCGTGTGGAGGTGCAAACCCAATGATTACCTTCAGATGCCCAAAAGATCAATAAAATTTATATAAAAAAATGAGATAAAATAAATAATATAGGCTACTCCAAATTATTCTAGATTGATTCCTTGCCTCAATCTGAATCCCTGAGCCTATTTATAGGCTCGGCCCATAAAGCTCCAACGGCTTGGCCCATAATGGCCTTAAAGGCCTAATGGCCGTTAGCCCCAAATTACGTCAAAAACAGCTTACAAATTAAATTATTTGGGCCGTTTCTGAAACGTTGGTCTTCCAACATTCACACAAATGTCCGTTGAGGCAACGGACGTCCACGCAACGGAAAGAACGTCCGCGAGCATTTCACTCACGGGCGTTCCCCTTTTTTTATTTTTATTTTTATTATTTAAAACTTTTTCTAACAATCTCCCACAAAAGTTTAAAATAAAAAAATAAAAAAACAAAAATTTTAGGGCATCTTATACTGCGCAATAGGTGAGGTATCCTATGGACTTGAACCTCACTTAGTGTTGATTGTATACATCTGAAGGAACCATAGTGGATTAGACCTTGAACTAGGTCCTTTGACTCAGACTTTTACTAATCACACATACAGTATGGATCAATTGGGTTTAAGCGGTTAGCGCATATTAAAGGCCTTGCGCTTAGTACCTTGATTTTTCATGAGAATTCTTTAAGGTTAGCCCAAACCTTTAGTCACGGCCTAATATGACGATTCTCATATAGGTGAATCCTCCAAGGGTATTTGTGACAATACCCTGCAGATAACCTACCTCGGATCCATTAAGAGTATGACTCAACCTTACACAAATTTACTTTGTCACTTTATAAGAGCACTCATCATAGGGATGGAATAAAATTTTTTTTCAAAAATTTGTGCTCTAACACGATCACTCAATCAGCTTCGTTTCTACCATATTGAACCTCATTCATGGGATCTCCAATCACAGAGGTTGGGTATCCACTGCTGGCGATCAAATAATGGGCTTAAGCCACATCCCCCTCGATGAATCTAGGACTCCATTCCTAGATAACTCCTTGGTTAATTAGTCTACCAAAATCTTCTCGGCAAATTCCAAAGAGATAATATTATTTTTGGACTAGACCTCAAATAAGAGAATCAGGCAAAGATATATTAGAATTGAATATCCAAATATAAGGTAAACAATAAGTTGGATATTCCAACAGTCATGAGATTATTTAGTAAATTATAAAAACTTTTATTAAATCTCATGGCAATTGTTGCCGCCGGGATCCGTCCTCCGACTCGGGTGCGGTCGATCTCCAGGGAGAGGGGGCGGACCTGCACAAAAAGTCCTCGCGCGAGAGGCGTTGGGGGTGGCCCTCCATGGAAGACCCTCCGACGCTCAAGTCAGTGGAGAAGAAATCGGCGATCAACAAGATAATGGGGAGGTGGATCTCTTTGAGAGGCCTCTCCGGGGGGCCAATCGGGAGCTCTGGAAGGCAAGAGCACCGACGAGCTGCCGGCGTAAGGGCAGGAGAGTGAGGGCGCACGTATGAGTGTGCATCCAAGAGTGCGTGCGTATGCGTACCTGAGGGAATTTTGCCAGTCTGGTAGTTATAGGCTGTCACCTGTGTCTTGAGCGTCTTCTGGAAGGTTCAGAGGTTGTTAGGATATGGAGGTGGATAGAATCAAGCCGTTATGGGGCCGTTGGAATCCGTATCCCGTTTGTTAGGGGATTGACGGCCAGGAGAGCTTCTTGATGACTGAGATCTGGTTGAGTAGGCCTGGGTGGTTATGATAGGTCCTAGGCTACGTTTCGGCATGATTCCTTGTCTAGGATGTCGTTATGGTGAACCTGGGCTCTCCCGCGTCAAGTTCCGCGGAGGTGGGTATTGGATTATGGATCATTTAACGGAGCCGGGCCATGGTGACTCGGGGGGAACGAGCTACGGAAGCCCGGAAGGGTCGAGCTAAGGAAGCCCGGAAGGAGCCGAGCTACGGAAGCCCGGAAGGGCCGAGCTACGGAAGCCCGGAAGGGCCGAGCTACGGAAGCCCGGAAGGGCAGAGCTAAGGAAGCCCGGAAGGGCAGAGCTATGGAAGCCCGGAAGGGCCGAGCTATGTAAGCCCGGAAGGGCCGAGCTACGGAAGCCCGGAAGGGCCGAGCTAAGGAAGCCCGGAAGGGCCGAGCTATGGAAGCCCGGAAGGGCCGAGCTATGTAAGCCCGGAAGAAGCCGAGCTATAGAAGCCCGGAAGGGCCGAGCTATGGAAGTCCGGAAGGGCCGAGCTACAGAAGCCCGGAAGGGCCAAGCTAAGGAAGCCCGGAAGGGCCGAGCTACGGAAGCCCGGAAGGGCCGAGCTACGGAAGCCCGAAGGGCGAAGGGAGGAGGTCGGCCTTAGCCGCCTCGCACAGATATTGATGCAATGATGATTTTATCCACCAACACATGCCCTCCACTCCCTAGTTCGAAGCGTAGCTTCGGACATAGGGAGTATAAGTCCGAGCGGCGCGTTTTGGATGGGACGTTTTGGTTTGGATAGCCCATGCAATGATGCCCTAATTAATGCGTCAGGATTATCGTGCCTTCGGGGGTAAGGCTCCTTTAAAAGTGACGGTTGGGAATGCGCCACGTGCGAATCCCGAACGATCGAGCGTGTCGAGGCGATTCCGAACACCTCGGGCAGGACGCTTCTCAAGGCGGCTTCCTTAGTGGGGAAGCAAGGCGATAGACACTATATATATATATGTGCACGTTCGCAGCATCCTCGCATCTTGTTTTTTGAAAAGTTTGGCCTTTCATCCTCCTCGATTCTCGTCATCCCGCCTGGTGTTTTTCTCTCAATCGAGATGGCGATGAGCCCCGACGATGTGGTTTCGGAGATTGTAGCTGAGGATCTGGGGAGGATTCACCAATGGTATGGCATGCCCTCAGATGTTGTTCTGCGGGCGCCGGAGTCTAAGGATAGGGTCTCACGAGATCTGGAGTCCGAGGTCTTCATTTACGAAGACAGTTTGAAGGCGGGCTTTCGTTTCCCTCTCCATCCTTTGGTGAAGGAGATAATGACCCACTACAACATCTGTCCGGCGATGGTGGCCCCAAATAGCTGGCGGAGCATCATCGGATTCATCTCGATGTGCCACCAGATTCAGATCGTCGCCACTCTTCCCCTTTTTTGCGCACCATCTGATACCTGGGAGGAAATCAGAGTGATCCTACATTGGACCCCGGAGGTCCTTCAACGTCATTGTGGATAAGCCATCTTCCATCAAGGGATGGAAGAGCCGGTTCGTTATCGCAGAGGGGAATATTGGATCCGGCTTTCCTCGAAATGGGGGAACTTTGCTAGGGATGCAGAGATGCATCCAGTTTTGTCAGCGCAGGAGGAGAGGGATTTGGACGTCCTTCGCAATGGCCGAGTGTTTTCAGCTAACGACCTGCTATCGGAGGGGGCCCTCTTCGCAGCAGGGCTCAGCCCTCTGGACCCGCAAGGTGAATCCCTTCTTTTGTCCCTTTCTCGCTGCGCATTTTCTCGATGAATGTGCTTGGATCTGATCACGCGTGTTTCATTCTTTTAGCCAAGAGGTCGGCGTTATCGAGCCTCTCTAAGAGGAAGAGAGGAAAGCGCCCAGGGGAGAGCAGCGGCGCGGATAGTGGCAGGCCCGAAAAAAGGGCCCATACCTCCACAAGAAGCCCGCCGGACACTGGAGCGGTTACGATAGGAGCGCCGGGGGCAAAGGAGGATTCGGGGAGAGAAGCCATGATCCCTTGTCCTCCCGTGTTGGAAATATCGGATAGCTCAGACGAGGCTCCGCTGGTTCGTCCGACCTCGTCCCCTATGAAAGAGAAATCAGCAACGGATCTGGCGAAGGCGGTCATTTCTGTGGGGCCTTCTGTCCCCGCGGGATCATCACCGGCTCCAGCGGGAGAGGGGGAAGGGACAGCTGCGGCCGAGGAGGTCCAGGGGGAGCTCCCTCTTGGTCTCTCCGCAGGGGAGTTCGGTAGTAGTGAAGCCGGGTTGCTCGCGGTAGTTCAGGAGGCGGGCTAGATAGAGGCTTCAGTGGAGCCTGCAGAGGAGGCGCAAGTGGTAGGATGGGCCGAGACCCGGGGGGCCCTGTGGCGGAGACACAGATGGTGGTAACCGGGAAAGGTGCGTCGAGGAGGAGACGCAACAAGGTGGGAGTCCCGCATTGGGAGCTCCCTCGAAAAAGATTTTGGGGAGGCTGGCGCTTGGGCTAGCCGAATTATCCGAAGAAGTCCAAGCCAGGGCCTTGATAGAGGAGGCTGGGAAGTTGGGGGCCTCTCAGATGGAGGTCACCCAGGTCGGTCCCTCAGGCGGGGACGGTCAGCCCAGCAGTTCGAGCGCTGGTGTTGAGGAGGCGTTTTCCGCCTTAATAGGTCGGCCTTGCATCCGGGTGCAGATCCTTCGGCGGACAAGTTTGCAGACTTGGAGCTGGTCGATGCCATTCGGTTAGCAAGGCGTGGCCGAGAGTATCCATCTCCTTCCCGACATCGACAATATGACCCTGATGAGGATGACTCGGGCCTATGCCTCGCGGGTAAATTATTTCTTTTGTGCGGTAGATGTTTCTTGAGTGACCCCATCGTGGGTTTTTATTCATCTTTTGTCTCGCAGAGCGTTTTGCTTTCTTGGGCGATGTGCTGGCGTTTGAGTTTGGCGATGGGGGCCAGCATTCAGGCCAGGAGGGACAATGCCGAGCTTCAATCACGATTGAAGGTGTCTGAGAAGTTCGAAGAGCTTATGGATATGAGTGATAGGAGCTTGAAGGGAATAAGGGCGGCACACCAGGCCGCCCTGGCCGAGGTGTCCAAGCAAAAGCGTAGGGTGGAGGAGTTGCAGGAACTCCTGGCGAAGAACGACAACGCGTGCTTGGAGCTGACCAGAATCGAATCGAAACATTCTGCGGAGGTGGCGGCGATGCGGCGGGAACATAGTGAAAGCTTGGGTCGGCTGGGGAGGGAAGCTGCCAACGAAAGAAAGCGCCTGACCAGAATGCTTGGCGACGTGGAGGAGAAGCTGAAGCAGCGCGATGGCGAAATCACTCACTTCAGGGAGGGCGCTAAATGGCACCAAGGGACAATAGCTCGGGTGAGCAACGAGTTATCCCAAGCCCGGGAGGAAATCGGAGCCAAACAGTCGAGGATCAATAGTCTGCAGGAGAGAGTCGAGCTGGTTGGGGCTGACAGAACAAGAGCCAGGTGTGAGGCTGAGGAGTTGGCCAAGAGGTTGGCTAGACGAGAGGAGGAGGTATCTCATTTCCCCCCCCCCCCCCTTTTTTAGCTTCTTCTACTGGCTTCTTGTGATGCCGACTAACTTTGGCTTTCTCAGATGGCGAAGTTGGAGTTGGAGGTTCGGGCTCTTCAAGGCGAGCTTGTGTCCAACCGCAATAAGAGCTCAGAACTCGAGGCGCGGGCTAGCGAGTTTGAGGAGCAAAATATCATTCTGCGGGCCTAAGTTGCAGAGGCTGAGAAATGGGCTGCTGAGGCCAACTTGCAGCTCGCCATACTCAAGGGGAGGCAGGATGCCATCGGCGTTGACGCCTTCCAACTTGGGCTGCAGGAATGCAAAAAGAAGATATCCAGTGAGCATCTAGAATGGGATCTCTCTTTTTGGATGCTGAAACTCCTGATGAGGGTGAGTCCGAAGGAGAAGAAGAGGACGAATATGTCGACGTCTCCGACACTGACCCTGGTGCTGTCCCGGGTCCCGGCGAAGCTGCAGCCTCTGGGGGACGGTCGCAAACTTCCGCTGAAGGGGCAAAGGTATTAGAGAAAGGCGAGTCTAGTCACACCTCGTAGGTGTAACCGAGAGTTCCTCCAAAACCGATGTGGTTCCCGGCCCTTAGAGGCCACTTCTGTACTTTGTTTCTTGAAAGTCTGACCGACGCTTCTTAATGGATGAAACCTTTATTTTTATTTAAGCGTTTTTCTTTGTACGGCCCTGTTGCCGCCTGGTTTTGCCTCAATTGCGAGCAACTTATGGTTCTGATGTTTTTTTGGTTATTTTTGTTTCGGGATTGAGGGAGTGCATTGGCTTAACCCAAGGCGGGGCGATTGCCTTGACTGGCAAACCGAGAGATCCGGTTCGGCTCATGTCTTAATTAAGGCTCAAAAACAAAGCTGGACGGTTAAGGCCGATTGGCAAAGTGGGTTGGCTTGGGCTGACAATCAAAATAGGTCGGCTAGGGCCGACAAGCAAGATAGATCGGCTAGGGCCGATGGGCAAAGATAGGTCGGCTAGGGCCGACAAACAAGAATAGGTCGGCTAGGGCCGACAAGCAAAATAGGTCGGCTAGGGCCGACACGCAAAATAGGTCGGCTAGGGCGACAGGCAAGGTAGGTCGGCTAGGGCCGACGGACAAAGATAGGTCGACGAGGGCCGACAAACAAAAATGGGTCGGCTAGGGCCGACAAGCAAAATAGGTCGGCTAGGGCCGACACGCAAAATAGGTCGGCTGAGGCCGATGAGTAAGGTAGGTCTTCGCACTTTTGCTATTCTGTCAGCGCCCTGCCATTTTGCAGGCGAATCGGTTTTTGTTTTACCAAAATCGGTGGTACGACGCTGTGGAGAACGTAAAGCTGCACTTAAAGCTTTCCGGAAGGTGCTCTTTTCCCATGCAGGTTTCATCGTGCTGCGCACGCAACCGCCACTATTGGACAGTATTTTCAAAGGACGATCTTCTTGAGCCTGCCATTTTTGAAGTGCTGGCGGACGATTTTCTGCATTTAATGATGCGATCCGGGATCAGGAGGGATCTCCGTACGCGTCCTGGTCAGGCGGTGGTTCGGCGCGCAGTGGGGTGCTACGCCAATTTCTGGGGACCACGTGGTGGCATGGGACAGGTGTTTGAATCTCGGGACTTTCAGCTCTGGGTGCTTTTCCCGGTTCTGCCTATAAAAAGGGGAAAAGGGGGTCATCTGGTATCCCCAAAGTTTCTTTCCCGTTGGAATTTCATCATTCTTGTTTTTCTGTTGCTGTGAGTGGGAGGACTGAGCTTTTCTCTTGGCTCCTTGCCGCCGGATAGCTGGGGCGACCGGGAGCAGCTGAAGGATGGCTCATCCTAGGGGACGAGCCTCGGAGATCATATGGAGAGCGCACATGGAGGGGGCAGAGATCATACGGAGAGCGCACATATCTTCCCGTGTGACCTTTGTGGTTCCCCTCCGAGACGCAGGTAGGGAGTGCACGCGGGCTCCCCATGGCTTGCGTGAACTCCCCCTTCTCCCCTGATTTGGTTCCTGGGCTCGCCTACCTGGGGAATCTTTGCCACGGGAGGGGGTGAAAATGGCCGCCCGCCGACACCTTGTCCTTGAGCCATGGCGAGGTGGGGGCGGTGCATACTCGATTTGGGAGAGCACTCGCCGCCAGGGTTCGGGCTTCCTACCTGCTCGCCGGGGGATCCCTCGATGGGATGGTCTGGGATGGCCATCCAGATATCTCGGTTGGGTCACCGAGATATCATTATGACTGAAGCTGGTCGCAACTATTGGCCATGTCGCCCGGTTTATCAGCTCGATGACTTTCTGGTTCGGCGGTTGGATGCCGGAGCATCACAGCCACCTAGTCTGCTTTGGAGCAGTTGCCCGAGTTTTGTATTCTTTATTTTATGCATTTCAATGTTTTGTAACGCCTATGAGGCATTTGTAATTGATCATGATGGCAATAAAGAGAGTTATGTTTTGTTTTTCAATCTCTATCTTTTCTTGTGCCGATTTGCTGTCATTGTTGTTTGTGGGGTACAAAGTGTCCCGCTCGTCCTTAGACGAGGATCCCATGATGCCGAACTAATCGAGGTCCGTATGCGACGGTGCAAAGATAGTTCGGCGAAATACACTCCTTGCTTAGGTCGGGAGTCTGGTATTTTGTGCTCGCTCTTTATCGGAGCTTGAAGTATCGTGGGTCGGCTTTGGCCGAAGTCCGGGGAATCTGTGCTTTTTCCCATGGGTTCAGGGATTGTTGCTCGGCCCAGCCAGGTTCGGAGAGTTTTTGCTTGGCCCTGCCAAGGTTCGAGAATCTGTCACTCGGCTCAGCCGAGGTTCGGAGATGTTTTACTTGGCCCCGCCAAGGTTCGGAGAATGTTTTACTTGGCCCTGCCAAGGTTCGGAGAAACTGTTGCTCGGCCCTGCCGAGGTTCGGAGAATGCTATACTCGGCCCTGCCGAGGTTCGGAGAATGCTTTACTTGGCCCCGCCAAGGTTCGGAGAACTTGGCCCCGCCAAGGTTCGGAGAACTGTTGCTCGGCCCCGCCGAGGTTCGAATGCTATACTTGGCCCTGCCAAGGTTCGGGGAACCTTGGCCCTGCCAAGGTTCGGAGAAACTGTCGCTCGCCCAGCGGGATTCGGAGAACTTGTAGCTCGGCCCAGCCGAGGTTCGGAGAGTTTTTGGCTCGGAGCTTAACTGCCACTATGAGCCGAGTGTAAGATCTCTATGACGCTCGGTGAGGGGGCATCTGGGCGAACGGCGGTATGACGTCCCTTCCCGAGGGGACAAGATCGGCGACGCTGGACTTCTTCCCACGCGTTTTTCGAAAAAGGGCCAGCTTTTAAGAGGCTTGGGGAAGCGCGAAAGCATTTATTGCAGGAGGCGGCAGATCGGAAAATGATGCTTGTTTGCATTTTCCGATCTCGCTCGGGATAGGGCGCGACTTTCGGATTCCGTACGCATTGAAACGGCGACACATGGCAAATCTTATGGGTCGGCGGCTATGGCGGACCGATTGGATACCCTCCAGCGGGTATAAATATGACCGAGGGATATGGTCTGGCCATCCCTCGGTCTGAGCTAAAAGAATGGCCTCTCCGGGCGATCCTCAGTGACTGCGCTCCTCGGTCAACGACCTGCTCACTCGGAGAGGAGGCGTACCTCCGTCACTCGACGGGCTGGCCTTGCGTCGGCCTCGCAGTAATGAGCGCTCGCCAGGACGCTGAGGAGTTCTGGACGTACGGTCGGAGGCGGAGGCCTCGCCGTTGGTAAACCGGCAAAGGGAGGAGATTGCCTGCTTCGTCAGCAGGTGGCCGACCTGACCGCTCGTTTGGAGAGGTGTTGGCTTCGGGGGCGACTGATCCAGGGCTCCCCTCTTTTTTTCATTTTTGTAATCCCTTTTTCTTTGAATGAAAAATGGATTTTTTGAGTAATCCTCTTCTTTAAGAGTTTTGGCCTTCATGCTATCCTCGAATAGTTGGGTGTGGCCCCGTTGGTTTATGCGCTGATATAGACGCTTTGACGATGGGCTATAGGGGCGTTACCCAAAGGTTTTCACTGCAGAGGGGAATTCCCTAACTCTCGGGGCTTTTGGCCGGTTACGGGGCTTAAGGGGCCCTTCCTTTTGTGTGTCAATGGTTTTTCGCTCAGCGTGCTTCGTTTTAAACCGGCGGAAGTTTCGGGGGCTATTTGGGTCCCTCGGCTTTCGGGGCCTTTCGGCTTTCAGCCGGGTCTTAACCTTTTTTACTCGCCTTGCTGGGGTTCGGAGAACGTTTTACTTGGCCCTGCCAAGGTTCGGAGAATTTGTTGCTCGGCCCTGCCGAGGTTCGGAGAATATTTTACTTGGCCCTGCCAAGGTTCGGAGATTTGTTGCTCGGCCCTGCCGAGGTTCGGAGAATATTTTACTTGGCCCTGCCAAGGTTCGGAGATTTGTTGCTCGGCCCTTCGGAGAATATTTTACTTGGCCCTGCCAAGGTTCGGAGATTTGTTGCTCGGCCCTGCCGAGGTTCGGAGAATATTTTACTTGGCCCTGCCAAGGTTCGGAGATTTGTTGCTCGGCCCTGCCGAGGTTCGGAGAAATATTTTACTTGGCCCTGCCAAGGTTCGGAGATTTGTTGCTCGGCCCTGCCGAGGTTCGGAGAATTTTACTTGGCCCTGCCAAGGTTCGGAGATTTGTTGCTCGGCCCTGCCGAGGTTCGGAGAATATTTTACTTGGCCCTGCCAAGGTTCGGAGATTTGTTGCTCGGCCCTGCCGAGGTTCGGAGAATTTTTACTTGGCCCTGCCAAGGTTCGGAGATTTGTTGCTCGGCCCTGCCGAGGTTCGGAGAAATATTTTACTTGGCCCTGCCAAGGTTCGGAGATTTGTTGCTCGGCCCTGCCGAGGTTCGGAGAAATATTTTACTTGGCCCTGCCAAGGTTCGGAGATTTGTTGCTCGGCCCTGCCGAGGTTCGGAGAAATTTTACTTGGCCCTGCCAAGGTTCGGAGATTTGTTGCTCGGCCCTGCCGAGGTTCGGAGAATATTTTACTTGGCCCTGCCAAGGTTCGGAGATTTGTTGCTCGGCCCTGCCGAGGTTCGGAGAAATATTTTACTTGGCCCTGCCAAGGTTCGGAGATTTGTTGCTCGGCCCTGCCGAGGTTCGGAGAATATTTTACTTGGCCCTGCCAAGGTTCGGAGATTTGTTGCTCGGCCCTGCCGAGGTTCGGAGAAATGTTTTACTTGGCCCTGCCAAGGTTCGGAGATTTGTTGCTCGGCCCTGCCGAGGTTCGGAGAAATATTTTACTTGGCCCTGCCAAGGTTCGGAGATTTGTTGCTCGGCCCTGCCGAGGTTCGGAGAAATATTTTACTTGGCCCTGCCAAGGTTCGGAGATTTGTTGCTCGGCCCTGCCGAGGTTCGGAGAAATATTTTACTTGGCCCTGCCAAGGTTCGGAGATTTGTTGCTCGGCCCTGCCGAGGTTCGGAGAATTTTTACTTGGCCCTGCCAAGGTTCGGAGATTTTCCTGTTCAAGCAGAGCTCGGTCGTGCCGAGGATTGATAAGCAGCATCTATTTCCATTTACGATTTATGGCAATATGGTATAACCGATTCACAGAAAAGTGTGGGAAAATAGACAACTGTAAAGGAAAGGACATACCCTATTGATAGTATTTGCGGAGGTTGTCCGAGTTCCACGTTCGGGGGACGGATTTCCCTTCGAGGTCCTGCAGCTTGTAGGTTCCTGGCCCAATGACCTCCGTGACTTGGTACGGGCCTTCCCAGTTCGGCGCCAGCTTTCCTTGCTCCAGCGGTTTGGATACAGAGGCTTTCCGGAGGACAAGGTCGCCAGGTAGGAAAGTCTTCCCCTTAACTCTGGAGGCATGGTACCGAGCCACCCTCTGTTGATAGGCGGCCGTCCTGATTCGGGCCTTCTCTCTGACTCCTCCACCAAGTCGAGGTTGGTGCGGAGTTGCTCGTTGCTGGCTTCTTCCGAGTAACTCTCCACCCGCAAAGATGGGAGGCCCACTTCCACAGGGATGACGGCCTCCGTACCGAAAGCCATTCGGAATGGGGTCTCGCCCGTTCGGGATTCTCGGAGTGGTGCGATAGGCCCACAAGACATGGTGCAGCTCATCTGCCCACCTGCCTTGGGCTCTAGAGAGGCGAGCTTTGATTCCTTGGAGGAGAGTCCTGTTGGTTACCTCGGCCGCTCCGTTGGCTTGTGGGTGCCCGACCGAAGTAAGGTGGTGACGATTCCATGCTCTTCGCAGAATTGGCGGAATTTGGAATTGTCGAACTGCTTGCCGTTATCGGTGATTATGGTGTGGGGGAGGCCGAACCGGCAGATGATGGACCTCCACACAAAGTCTCTGGCCCGGGCTTCGGTGATTTGGGCAACTGCTTCCGCTTCAACCCATTTGGTGAAGTAGTCAATGGCGACAAATAAAATTTTCGCTGTCCTGTCGCCAACGGGAATGGGCCGAGGATGTCCATCCCCCATTTGGCAAAGGGCCAAGCGGAGGATATGGAAACTAGCTCGGCGGAGGGGAGCCTCTGGATGCTCGAATGCCTCTGGCAGGCGTCACAGGCTCGGACTAGATCGTCCGCATCTTTCTGCATGGTCGGCCAATAATAGCCTTGCCGTAGCACTTTGTGACATAGGGACCGGCCTCCCAGATGGTTGCCGCAGATCCCTTCATGTACCTCCCGTAGAGCGTAGTCCGCCTCGGATGGGCGGAGGCATCTGAGCAGCGGCATGGAAAAAGACCGCTTGTAAAGCTGGCTGTCGATCAATACATAGTGGGTCGCCTGCAGCTTCAATTTCCTGGCCTCCCTTCGGTCGGACGGGAGCGACCCTTCTTTAAGATAGCTGAGGATAGGGTCGAACCAGGATGGTTCGGTCTCGATTTGCATCACCCGGTCAGCTCCATGATACTCGGCTTCTCCAGAGTCTCCAGATGGAATTTTTGTTCAGCATCCATCGTCTCCGTGGTTGCCAATCGGGAGAGTAGGTCGGCACGGGCGTTTTCCGATCTAGGAATTTGAATGATTTCAAACTCTGAAAAGTGAGGAAGTAGGCCGCGCACCTCTTGGAGATATCGAACCATATTGGGTTCTCGGGCTTCAAACTCCCCTCGCACATGGCCGGCCACCAGCTGAGAGTCGGTGAAGGCGCTAATCTTTTCCACCTTCAGGTTGCGGGCGATCCGGAGACCGGCTAACAGGGCCTCGTACTCGGCTTCGTTGTTGGAAGCCGGGAAGGAGAATCGGACGCCATATTCGAAGATCATCCCCTCCGGGCTGGTGAGAACCAAACCCGCACCGGAATGATGGGCGTTGGACGACCCATCGACGTGAAGGAGCCACCGAGCTTCAGGTTTTGGTCCTTCGGGACTTTGGGGTAGAGCCGTCTTCCGGGATGGTGCACTCAAGGAGGAAGTCGGCCAGCACTTGAGCTTTGATGGCCGGGCGAGGTTGAAATTGTATGTCGTGCTCGCTTAGTTCGACGGCCCATTTGGTCATCCTCCCCGATGTTTCTGGACGGTGGACCACCGCCTTGATGGGTTGATCGGTCAGGACCGTCACTGAATGTGCTTGGAAATATGGTCGCAGCTTCCGGACCGAGGTAATCAAGGCAGCACTATTTTCTCGATCCTGGTGTACCTCGTCTCCGCGTCGCGGAGCAGCCTACTCACATAGTAGATCGGTTTTGGATTTGCCTTCTTGCTTGACCAGTACCGAACAAACTGCTCCCTCGGAAACGGCCAGATACAGAAACAGAGTCTCCCCTGGGACCGGACTACTAAGAAGTGGAGGCGAGCCGAGGTACTTCTTGAGATCTTGAAATGATTTCTGGCATTCAGGAGTCCACTGGAAATTCTTGGCCGATCGGAGGGTTTTGAAGAAGGGGAGGCACCTCTCGGCTGACCGAGCTACGAAGCGGTTAAGGGCCGCTATTCTCCCGGTCAGGCGCTGGACCTCTTTAATGGACGCTGGGGGCGCCATTTGTTGGAGAGCTTGAATCTTCTGAGGGTTAGCCTCAATGCCGCGCTGGGAGACCATGAATCCGAGGAACTTCCCAGAATTGACGCCGAAGGCGCACTTGGTTGGGTTGAGCTTCATTCCATACTTGCGCAGCGTGGCAAAGCTCTCCGCGAGGTCCTCAACATGCCGCAGCGCTTCCTTGCTTTTGACCAGCATATCATCCACATACACCTCCATGTTCCGGCCGATTTGCTCCTTGAACACCTTGTTGACCAGGCGCTGGTAGGTCGCTCCTGCATTTTTAAGACCGAAAGGCATAACTCGGTAACAGTAGGTACCTCGGTCGGTTATGAAGGCTGTCTTTTCTTCATCCTCGGGGGCCATCCGGATCTGATTGTAGCCCGAATAGGCATCCATGAATGACAGCATTTGGTGGCCCGAGGTGGCATCCACAAGCTGGTCGATCCGAGGGAGAGGGAAGCTGTCCTTCGGGCATGCCTTGTTGAGATCGGTGAAGTCGATGCAGATCCTCCATTTGCCATTCGACTTCTTCACCATGACGACGTTTGACAGCCAACTGGGGTAGTTTACCTCTCGGACAAAGTTGGCTTTGATGAGTTTGTCGACCTCTTCTTCAATGGCCTTTTGCCGCTCTGGGGCGAAGCTTCTCTTTTTCTGCTTAACGGGCCTGTGCATCTCGTCCACATTGAGACGATGGACGAGGACTTCGGGGCTAATTCCTGGCATGTCGGAGGCGGTCCAGGCGAAGATGTCCGCGTTGCTTTGGAGGAATCTGATTAGCTCGCGACGAGGCTCTCCCTCAAGCAGCGACCCGATCTTTGTGGTTCGGTCGGGCCGAGCTACGTCCAGCGGTACTTCTTCCAGCTCTTCCACCGGTTCTCCCCGTTGCTCGGCGAAATCTCGCGGGCGTCTAGCCCGTCAACCTCGGGAATTCTGGACTGAAGGCTCGTGACAAAACATTGCCGAGCCATGGCTTGACTTCCCCGAACTACTCCAACTCCTTGCTCGGTGGGGAACTTCATCGACAGATGCGGGATAGAACAACCGCCTTAAGAGACATCAAGCCGGGCCTGCCGAATATGGCATTATATGGGGACCTGAGGTCGGTCACTAGGAAGTCGGCTTGTACAACGGTTACAAAGGGCCAGGTTCCTGCGCGGACCGTCAGGGTGACAATTCCTTCTGGGATGATGACGTCGCCGGTGAATCCCATCAAGGTGGAATCCACGGCTCGAAGGTTTTCCATGAGCAATTTCATCCTGGCAAACACACCGAGGTACAAAACGTTCACCGAGCTTCCACTATCAACCAGGATTCGGCTTACATCATAATTGTTCAAATTTAGGGAGACAACAAGTGCGTCCTCATGGGGAAGCTGTATCCCAAGAAGATCATCATCAGAAAAGGAGAGCTCGCCCGTGCGCGCCTTCTTTGGCACCGGTGCATCACCATTGCCCCGGAGCCCGATCCGCCGGCCTCTTCAATCATGTTGATGCGGCCAACCACTGGCGGATTTGGTGGAGGAGGGTTGTGGGAGCTCAGGCTGGCGATCACCTCCCTGCTGCTGTGGCTCGGGTGCCCTTCTGAACTGGTCCAACCGTCCCCCGAATCAGTCTTCGATCTCGTTCTTCAGCTGCCAGCATTCTTCAGTGTCATGGCCATGCTCCCTATGGTAGCGGCAGTACTTGGCGGGATCTCTCCGGGTTGGGTTCCCTCGGAGAGGCACTGGTCGGGGAAGCTGGCGCTCTATTTCCATGAGGATTTGTGCCCGGGGCACAGTCAACGGAGTGTAGCGATCGAATCGCCTAGGGGACTCCGGGAGCGATTCCTTGGCGGCGGCGGAGGGACTCTTTGGCGGCGAGGTGGGCTTGGCCGACGGACAGGGCGGTGTCTGTCGGGAACTTTGGGCTCTTGCCTCTTCTTCGTCTGTTCAGCGCGGGCCATTCTCCGCGACTCCTCGACCCGAGCGTATTTGTCCGCAAGGGCCATCATATCAGACAGACACGGGGGGTAGCTGACTTCCATTGCCAAATAGAAGTCGCTCTCCTTTGAAACTCCCCCCGCTAGGGCGGACATGGCCACCTCATGATTAAGGTGGTCCACCTCCAACATGGCCTTGTTGAAACGGCCAAGATAATTTCTCAAGGACTCCCCCTCTCTTTGCTTGACTTCGGAGAGGGAGTCGGATCTCCGTCGGTGGCGGCGGCTGCTGACGAACTGGCCAATAAAAAGGTGGCTCAGCTCATCGAATGAATCAATGGAACCTGGTTTCAGGGCGTTGAACCAGGTTCGGGCGGATCCTCTGAGGGTGGATGGGAAGGCCCGGCAGAGGATCGCATCAGATGCTCCATGGAACATCATTATTGACCGGAAGCTGCTGAGATGGTCGTCCGGATCAGTGGAGCCGTGATAGGGCTCGACGGTTGGCAGCTTGACATGGGAGGGGATCACTTCCTCCATGATCCCCTTAGAGAAAGGGATGCCCTGCTCTGCTTTGGGCTGAGGCAGGTGGATCTGCTTGGCGGCGTCCAGCTCCTGACGCATTTCTTGGATCTGACGGCGGATCTCCTCCTCGCCGGCGAGAGGAGCAGCCGGGCGGGAGAACCGCAAGGATGGTGTCGAATCATGGCGAGACGTTGCCGGAGAGGGAGCGGGCTCGCCGAGATCTGGGAAGATCTCTATCGCAACCGGTTCGAGGGACCGGTTTGTCTCCCCTGGGGCGACGTGGGGGGTCCGCTGATTCACGCGGATCAGAGGAGGAGGTTGCCGGAAGAGGAAGTCGTCGTCTCTTTCTGGGGATGCGAAGCAGGAGGAGGTGCAAGACGCTCCTGGACCAGGTGGGTGAGAGCCTGGACTTGTTGGACCAGCGTAGCAAACTGGTCCTGGGTCACCGGAATGGCAGGCGGCGACGGAGTCTCGACAGGTGGGGGTTGCGGCGCTGTGGCGCCAGTCGGATCAGGCCTCTGGGAGGCGACCTGATCGGGAGCATCAGAGGTTGCTCCTCTCTTCCGGTTGGCCATCAGAGAGGTTCTTCTCCGGATCAAGATCCTTGTCTCCTTTTTCAAGTTTTAATGGGACTTGAGGCCCTTCCTCTAGCGCCAATCTGTTGCCGCCGGGATCCGTCCTCCGACTCGGGCGCGGTCGATCCTCAGGGAGGGGGCGCGGACCTGCAAAACAGGAAGCCCTGCACGCGGAGGACGCCGGGGGTGGTCCTCCGCGGAAGGCCCTCCGACGCTCAAGTCAGTGGGGAAGGAATCGGCGATCAACCAGACAATGAGGAGGTGGATCTCTCCGGGAGACCTCTCCAGGGGGCGGCCAATCGGAGGCTCTAAGAACAGAGCACCGACGAGCTGCCGGGAGAGAGAGAGAGTAACCCTGAGTGTGTCAAGGTTGCGTGCGTACCTGAGTGAATCTGCCAAACTGGTATTTATAGACTGTCACCTGGGAACTTGAGCGTCTTCTGGAAGGTACTGAGGTTGTTAAGATTCGGGGTAGACAGAATCAGGCCGTTGTGGGGCCGTTAGAATCCACGCCTTGTCCGTTAAGGGATCGACGGCTGGGAGAGCTCCTCGATGTCTTGGGATCTGGGTGAGTAGACCTGGGGCGGTTATATAGGTCTTAGGCCACGTCTCAATATGATCCCCTGCTAGGGTGCGCTCGGGTAGACTTGAACTCTCCCGCGCCAGGTTCCGCGGAGGTGGAGGGGCGTGGATCGTAGCGGGCTATGCGGGCGAGCTACGGAAGCCCGGAAGGAGCTACCGAGCTACGGAAGCCCGGCCGAGCTACGGAAGCCCGGAGCCGAGCTAGGAAGCCCGGAAGGGCCGAGCTAGGAAGCCCGGAAGGCCGAGCTAGGAAGCCCGGAAGGGCCGAGCTACGGAAGCCCGGAAGGGCCGAGCTAGGAAGCCCGGAAGCCGAGCTACGGAAGCCCGGAAGGGGCCGAGCTACGGAAGCCCGGAAGGGGCCGAGCTACGGAAGCCCGGAAGGGCCGAGCTAGGAAGCCCGGAAGGAGCCGAGCTACGGAAGCCCGAAAGGACCGAGCTACGGAAGCCCGGAAGGACCGAGCTACGGAAGCCTGGAAGGGCCGAGCTAAGGAAGCCCGGAAGGGCCGAGCTATGGAAGCCCGGAAGGGCCAAGCTATGGAAGCCCGGAAGGGCCGAGCTATGGAAGCCCGAAAGGGCCGAGCTATGTAAGCCCGGAAGGGCCGAGCTAAGGAAGCCCGGAAGGGCCGAGCTATGTAAGCCCGAAAGGAGCCGAGCTACGGAAGCCCGGAAGGACCGAGCTACGGAAGCCTGGAAGGGCCGAGCTAAGGAAGCCCGGAAGGGCCGAGCTATGGAAGTCCGGAAGGGCCGAGCTATGGAAGCCCGAAAGGGCCGAGCTATGTAAGCCCGGAAGGGCCGAGCTACGGAAGCCCGGAAGGGCCAAGCTACGGAAGCCCGGAAGGGCGAAGGGAGGAGGTCGGCCTTAGCCGCCTCGCACGGATATTGATGCAATGACGATTTTATCCCCCAACAGCAATATATATCAAGAGACTCAAAATAGAGCATTTAAATGATATACCTTGTCACCGCATCCAAGTTCATCCATTCATATACATATAATTAAATCTCATGTGTGTATGACAAAGAGATGTTAGCTATTATTTATGTTGTCATAAAATGGAGATCATATTTGCTTGGCCAAAAATTTTAAATTCACACTGGTCACAAAAGCCTTAAACTTTTATTAGAGCAGTGAATTTCTTCAATAGAGTAGTAAAAATGGGTTATTAAATTACTCAGTTATGATTATGAGATAATATATAAGAAGGGTGTTGAGAATGTTGTGGCAAATGAATTATCATAAACCTGATCATGCTGAGCTTATTTCTATACCAATGACTTCTTGCACTACCTTGGAGCAAATAAGATACTATTGTAGGTATTCAATGAACTTAAATTTTGAAGTTCATTTTCAGTCACAAATCAGAAAAGAAATACGATATGTTCTAATAAGCTTAAATTTTAAAGTTCATCTTCAGCCACATCATAAAAGATAACATGGTATACATCAGTCTAAAAGAAGGTCCAATGACACCAACATATTTAAAATTTTCAAGTAAACTAACTTTAGTGATTTTTAATAGTATTTCCAAGGCATTTTAAATTATCTAAAATGGAGGTTGGATAAGAAAGTTAAAAATGATTTACTGAAGATGCATTGGTATCGGTGAACTTCCCGAAAACTATGAAGTACCATTTCATGACCCATAAATTAAAGGAGGACTTTTTTTTTCCTATTTTCATCTAGATTTCTATATTGACTTCTTTTAGAAGCTCATGTTAGATCAATTATAAGTTAATTAGAAATCAAAAATCTATTTTTAATCTATTTACTTAATATTTATCTCTTTAATCTTATTCGAGAACTTCATATCTTTTAGGAAATGTCTATTGATTTTTGAAGATTTATTTTATAAATAATCTTTAATTGTCCTCTTTTGATATAAATGATTTCTTAAGAAAGTTATTAGAAATCCTCTTTAATTATTAGCATTGGGCAATTCCTCACTTGTTGTGATATGAGATCACAATCAAATGTGAGTGAACCAATATTTAAGGTCCTTAAACAAGATAATCTAAAAGAATATACTTGTCGGCTCCCTCTTCCCTCTCAGATAACCGACAGCAATCCTACGCACTTGTGGCAATCGAATAGAATTCTACTAGCCTTTATGTAGCACTCCATAAAAACCTAAGAAACTCCAATGGATTATCATAAGTGGCAAACACTCAAAAATATATTATGATAAAAACTTTTTATCATTTGCTCGATTATACATGCAATCACTCAAATCAATATGTTTACATCATCCTTCTTTGACAATATTTTTTCATAACATCCTCAGGCAGTATATAGATCACATTCACAATCAACAACAAAATCATAAGTGCATACATTATACTTATAATTTCCTCCAAAACACAAGTCTTTCATTCATATCCAAATAAGTCCAATACATCATCACACCTCACTGTATATATACATATATACATAAACATAAAAGTCATCACACACTAACTCAATATACAAAGCTATCATTATACACTATTGCCTCCAAGCAAGCTTTACAAGCTAAGGGTCCAGTTCCATTGGCCTTTAAACCTGCCCATTCAGTTCATTGATCTAAAAGTAAATATCAATCATAGAGAGGTGAGTCCTAAGTTCCAGTGACTGAATAACTATTTAACCATAGGAAAATTGAGAATTACAACACCATATCAAAATATAATAAGCACGTATGACATAAGTAAATACATAATACACATTTGGATGTGATATCAGAAAACATAACACGTTGCTTATTTTTCAAATTATATATATATATATATATATATTGTAACTAAAATATCATATAAGCATTTTTTTCACTGGAAAACATCTGCATACATGGGTGAATACACCTTTTCGAAATGATAAAAAATAACTTGTAAGTTAGCTTATGCTTGCAACAATATACCAGTACTGAAATACTATATGAATAACTTTTTCATTGAAAAATAGCTTATTTATAAGAAAATTTATACATTATGCATTCTATTTTAAAACATGCACATTCTTTTCATACAGCCCAAACTTTCTTTATTAATTTTTCTGATCCCTACTAGGATATCTTTTGTCCACTGCCATCTCATATAAAACTCATCACCATCGGGATATGCATTTAGGCCACCGGCCCTTTATAAAATCAATGCAAGTTTTTTTTAAAACTTTATGATGCTGAGCTATGTATGAAACTCATGAGGTACCATCCTACAGTTGCTCTTCTGTCGGTGTACTCTCGACGTGTATGTGAACTAGCAACATGATCCCCGCACAAATAACACCCCTTACCCGTACGGTTCACATGGCAATGTGCTTTGTTTCTTAACCCTAAAATTTTGAATTTTCTCTCTGCCCTAATGGGCTATATAATAACCCGCTCCATTGAGCTATGATTTTTGCTTCTACGGGCTACTTACAACCTACCCGACTAGGTCTGGTCTAGCATGCACTCACTCCCGATCCCGAGGATCATCGTTTGATTAAATCGCAAGGAGGTGCCGACTCAATAGCAGTGTGCAATGCTTATGCTACGGCACAGTTTAAAAAGTGATCAACCCCATAGCTGCCCGAATGTTCTATATGATATATGCATCCAAAATATTTTTTTTAATAATTTAGCATGCAAATATGCCATGTATGCATCTAAAATCCACACATCAAAACTTATGCTCAAAACTCATACTTTCCTTCTTTGTTCAAAACTCATGCTTTAAAATTCATGCATTAAAACCCGTGCATCAAAATATCATATACTAGGTTCTTATTTTCTAGGTTTAAAACACATATAATACTCTACAATCATATCCCAGCTAGGTATTAAACATTATCATACTAGCTCGAAATAAAATTTTCAGTGCTAGATAAGAAACCCACTCACTTTAGCAAAAATATTCTTTTAACTGATACTCAAATCTAGTATTCATGCTTTCTAGAACAACCCTCTTGACCTACATCATTATACAGATACAATAACTATTAGGACCACCTGTACACAAGGTTTTTCTGAAACTATACATGTATGCATGCTCAAACCTCTAATATCTCATTATTTTCTTCCATCATTTTTCTATCTAAGATTACTTTTACTATCATCTTATAATAAAAGAATCTAAGGAAATCTAAAGTCATGCAAGGTATAGAAAAGTTATAGTTTATCTGAAGATTAGCTCACTCCCAAGCTTTCCCTTCCCTTCTCTTTCCTTTTCTCTTTTCTTCTTCTTCTTCCTCTTTTTCTTTTTTTTTTCTTCCTTTCTCCGGTCGAAACCCACCTTTTTTCCTTTTTTTGATGACTTAAGGGCTAGCTTAGAGGTTAAGGCATCTAAAGGGGTTTTAAAAAGGCTTAGCAAAATTTCCATTTTGCTCTTGATAAATTCTTAACACACACTTTTTTGAAAAACACGTGGCTCACTCATAACCATGATATTTTGCCCTTAGATTTTTTTTCTCAATTTTTCTTAGCAAAATTAGCAAATGGCCTCAGAGTCTTTTCCCATTTTGCCCATGAACAAATATTTTTTTAATTGACTTCCCAAGGTTTTGCTAATATCTCGAACAATGGTGCTCCTATAATCACACACGAGATGTTCATCAAACACTCTCAAAATAGTACACCATTCTACAGTCACCATTAAGTCACTACCCAATCATTTTTCTAATTATCGATGCATAAGGTATGAGCCGTCTCTGATAATCCTTGATAAGTACATAAATACTAGTCATAAAAGTATTAATTTATAGATCAAATTATTGTTATTCTTTTAAATTTGATACTTTAATATAATTTTTTTAGAAAAAGACCTTGCCAACTCGAATAACTCGATTTTAAGAGTCTAACGGTACAAACGACACTCAAATTGGACTTGAAACATGCTCGAAATAAAATTTTTAAGATTTAACTCAGAAATTTTATGTAGTCCTGGAGTCGGCTCCTGCAGGTCATAAGTCGACTTGAGTAGGATAAATATTTTCCCCCCTTCTTTGTAAAACTATGTAAGTCGACTCGAACCTCTGCGCGAATCAACTCGAGCATGATGCATAATTATTGTCTTATTATTTTTCTACTCGAGTCGGCTCGTCCACTGTGGGAGCCGACTCAAGAGCATGCCAAAAGTATCAAACCTGTGCCAAAGCATGCCAGAGTCGACTCCTCACTATGTGAGTCGACTCTAAGTGCTAAACACGATACTTAAAGGCAGACTCAAGCCTAGACTTGATTTTTCTTAAAATTTTGACTGATTAAAAATTTAAATATCTGAAACACCTTATCAATTCACTTGTAACAAAAGAAATATACTCATATGTGTTTATTATTCATCAAAAACCAATAAGGGTCAATACAAAGCATTTGAAAACTCAGGATGTTACAGTAATTGTGAATGTGAGTAAAATTTTGATGAAATTATAAAGCATTTAATAAATCCACTAGCATCAATCCTTTTTCCTCTTGGTAGGTTATTATTGATAGGCTTGTCCATTATGAAAATTTCAATGTACTATATCCTTGGCAATATGGTGAAATAAGTAGAAAGGAAATTGCTATTTATTATCTAAGTAAATGCATAAAAGACTAGGTATACTTAAATTATTAAAAAGATTTTCTTTATTATAGTTTAGGCAACTCAAAGGTTATATCATTATACCCTACCTTACCCTATTCTTTTGATTATAGGATTAAATCTCCGCAAAATAAGCCAATACAAATAAAGAAATTAGCAAAGCATTCAATTATCCTCATGCAATATGAAATCACTTTCATCACCTAGAAAGCCATTAAGGATTGGCCGTCTTATATAACCATTTAGTTGAACAAGCATATTGTAGAGGACATTCCTAGAGATTTGGGATTCAAGGCAAGGAGCTAAAGTTTGATAATAATAGTGGTGAGCTTATAAGCCTTGAAATCATGATGAGTCTAATGCAGAAGATATTGGCAGGTCCAATTGACTTGGGTTCAATGAAATTGCTTATTTAAAGAGTCCTATACGCTTAAAGTTGGGATGAAGTTCAACATTTCTAAATTATTCAAGACTTGTATTGTTTAAGAGGACTTTGATTTTACTCATAAGAAGAAAAATAGGTGGAGGATTATAACTATTTGCAAGTAAGGTTATGGATTGAGAAAATAATAATCTTCTATGTTGAGGGAAGAATTAAACATTTCATATAAAGACCTTCAATACCAAGAATAATTGTAGAAGGTAATTCCACAACCATAATGTGAGTTTCTATATAGTTAGCTGAGAAGTTTCCAAAGAATATAAGGCTTGGTAGTAAGTAAAGCTGAAATATATTAAAGGAATTTCTATCAATTAACCAAAACTAAAGTTCATTTTATGAAAATACACCACCTTGAAGCCAGGTGCCACCATGGGGCACTTGATTTGCAGACTTATCCTCGAATCATGAAGTTGGGAGCATCACCCATTTCTTTTCCATCTTTGAGTCTCATAGGGATATCTTCCGAAGAAGCTTTGGATGTTCCAATCCACTTGCCGCCCATTAATTTTCTTTCCAACCTTGAGTTCAATCGGATTATCCTAAGGAAGCCAGCCAGCAGCAAGCTAAGGCTTAACTAGATTAGATATCCCATGAAGGTAGGATTCTATCTGAAGCACCGACCCAAAGTCACACCTATGTCAAAGATCTTATAAGCAATTTTAAATCTGGCAAACCATTCACCAATCTAGGAGTAGAGGTGGTCGGAGTGAGTGCCGAGCTGTACGTAGTCGCCGGTGCCATGGCCAGCCGATGGTTTTGACTGTTGACCCAACCGAAGTCCCTCGGAGCTGAAACGTCTGCCACATGGAAACCATTCTTTAAACTTTGTTTTGATGGAGTTTGCTGATTCCATGGCAGTCGAGTTGTAGAGAGGAGGACAGATCAGCGGCGACAGCGGGAGTGGTCGACGGTAAAGCGTAGGGAAGAGAAGACGTAAGCCATTTTGTTGGTTTGCTGCTGGGTGAAAAAGAAGGCTTCGCCTGCGTGTCTTTTGTGGGGATGAACGAGTAATGAAAGGATACATGTATAAGATAATGAAAGCCTGTCCAATAGGTCCTAGCTAGATTGCCCCATGCATGGGAGGTGGGTTGGACAGGGATTTTTTTGATCAAGAGGACCTGTTCAATCGGTTGGATGGAAAATAAAACCCGTAGGCTTTGTTCCCCATAGGGTCCTAAGTCTAAGTTTAAGTTGTATTATAAATTCTTGAAAATATATAAATAATAAAAATTTATTTCATGTAAATGAACATCATTCTTAAAATTGCTATTAAAAGTGGGTAGTAATTTCATTCCATCTTGTTTTTGTACCTTATGACATCTAGACACTAATGAGTCATGAAAATATTTGACTTTTGTAAGTAGAGATAAATCGGATTTAAAACCATTCTTTCTTGTGTGTATATATATATATATATATATGTTCTAATACTAAATAACTTATAAATTATATTTATTGGCATAAATTATGTCATATAAAATGTGATAATACGATAGCTACTATTATAGTACAATATAAGATAGAATATAGCCAAATTCTTCAATCATTTTCTTCATATTTAAATTTGCATAGTTTATGTATTCATAAAATAACCCCATATAATTGGGAAAAGGCTTTGATGAGTTGTTCTATCCATAAAATAAATAAAATAAAATAACTCTAAAAAAAAAATACAGGGAAAAAGCATATTGATATGACTAACGGTGCTGAAAAAAAAAAAAAGTACCAGTAACGCAACTAGTTCAGTTTCAGTTTATAACATTTCTTACAGTTTTAATGCAACCAAGCAGCAAAAGCAGCAGCATTAATGATGCATGCAGCATATGACGAGAAGCCGCTTTTCCACCCCCAACCCTTCCCTCCTTCCTCACCCGACGATAGAGCTGGCGTCTGTTTAGGAGAGCATGGCCCCTGTTAAGTACTCATCAGATCGAACAACTCTTGTCCCTCCTTCGTCCACTTGTTTGTTTATGATGACACACCTGGTGTTAGTTTAGGACAGCACGACCCTGTAAGGACTCGTCGTCGGAACACTTCTTGCCCATTCGGGCTTTTATCATAAGAGAGAAAAAAAAAAAAAAGATTTCAACTGCTTGGCATGCAACCGTATCCACAGCTTTAAAAAGCACAGTAAGGAAGCCAGTGCTGCCCCAGTGCTACATTTTAGTATTCATTGACATGATATGTGTATTGCTGTACTGCCAGAACAGACCAGTACTCTAATCCATGATTTAAAACTACATAGCAAACTAAAATAAAGGCAAACCATTTCTTTAAGAGAGAAAATTACATACTTCACTAGATACACACCCCACACACTTGAATCATTTTAGTGGATCCTTCATGATCACACTCCATCAAACATGGTAAGACCTTTCCGAAGGCCACCCAATCATCTTTTCCTTGTTTGCCTCAGAGATGGACAATGTCAATCTCTTTGACCTCACTTTGAATCTATAAAACACTATTCTAAATAATTTATCTAATTAAAAAAGTTACAACTTTCTATTTCGCCAGTAATTTTAGCTTTTAATTGTCTCTAGATATCAGTGAAAATTAATCTTTGACATGCCCACATAATAATTTTTATTGGAAAAAAGAATTGCAATGTTCCAACAATATTTGTTTCAAACCTGCACACCACTTCTACATCGCAAATTAACTCTAATAAATATATGGGGAAGACACAAGATTTTATTCATTAGTTCTTGAGTTTCTTTTGGAATATGACAAACTTCTATACTAGATTCTAGCTTGGAATAATCAACAATTTACTGTAAATGATTATTTCAAGTAAACTTTTGATTATCATCCCCTTAAAGAGTTTACATAGTTCTATGACAGAAAACAAGTTACACATAGGTACATGTAAAACAATGGCAGCATTATAAAGAAGATGATCTAATTTTAGTGTTGACATTACCTTTTTTTTTTTTTTCTTTTCCAAAAAAATTTAATAAAACAAGAAAGCTGTTGTCTTTAAAATCAAGTAAAGTTTTATTGTTGATAAATACCTAAATAATGTTAATGACACTTGAAGTAGATAATTAGGATTCAAAAACAGACCCCAAACTATGATAAAAGAAAAAAAAAAGTGAAAAAAATAGATATTTCCTTTGGCTATTTCATCGTTTCTACTCCTCTGACAAAATTCAAACATTGGTGACATATTAAAAGCCACATCCAAGTGTTTAAATCTTAGTATGGGCCACCACATTAGCCGGTCCTAAAGATGTAAAATATTAAATCTTTCTTTATTATTTTCATGCAATTTTTAGTCTACCTTTATCTCTTTTTTCTTTTACATGTATCAAATTACTCCTTCGCAAAAAAATGCTATATTTTTTTAATTATTATTTCTTAGTTTTTGAACTTTTATTGTCTTAAATGAATTTTAAATTTTTAATAAATAATTAAATGTTTTAAGTTCAAAGAAGCTAGATACCATTAAGGGCAAGCCTGAATCGAGTTGAACATTACTCCTTACCCTCATTTCTCTCGCTCTTTCTCTTCCTATCTTTCTATTTATCTCTCTAAGCCTAAGACCCTCCTATGAATAAACAGAAAAAAGAGCAATACGATAGGCACTGACTCTGTTTTTTACCCAAAACAAAGAGACCTAGTTTCTTCTAAGTTGGTATCAACCAAACCAGCCATGGTACCAGCTTTTCTTGGCCAATTCCAAGTGGGATGAGTACTGACATGACATAAAATAAGTACCCAGTTATTTGGTGATACATGACTGGGATGATACTTTTCCCAAAGATTAACTCTATTCAAATTGAGGATATGATCAAGTATTAAATACCAGTTACTTGCCACCCAAATAAGGATTCTAAGCTTTCCAGACCTTGGTGGGATTTAACTCTCCTATAAACAAAGGCTATAGAAAATGGCTAATGCAATTTCTGCTTTCTTGCATTCCGATTTTATTTTCTTAAATTCTCTTTATTCAATTGAGCATCATATGGTCCCCTCGGATAATAACCCTTGCTTTTACGCGTTTCTTTCTTAGTCATTGGATTTTGAAGCCAAAATTAAACATCAACAAATTGATGCCATTTGTGGGAAATGGAATAGGAATCCAAAACATGCCACTGAAAGGAAGAAACTATCAAGGAACAAGCAGTAATACTCAGAAGAAACTATCAAGGAACAAACAGTAGTACTCAAAAAAACTATCAAGGAACAAGCAGCAGTACTCGACTCCCAACCTAGCATTCAAGTTGGATACTAGAATTGTAGAGAAATTCAATGAACCATCTTCCTCAACAACCAACAGGAGTGATCACTCGGGACTAGTTCAACGTGCTCATGCAAAGAGTAGATACCCTACCTAAACTGATGCAGAACCTGACTCTAAAGGATCAGGTCAACGAAATACAGAGGGGTGTAGATCCACAGGCCAACCAAGCTCACATAATAATTGAACTCAACAACAATGAATAAAAGAAGCATACCATAGCCATCAGGCTTGGAAAAGTCAAGAAACTATTCTGCACGGCCTAAGACATACTCTAACTCTAAAAACTCCTTAATAAATTGACCTAATGGTAAGCTTGACAAACAAATTGAGATAAATCCAAAGATCGGCATTATGGTGAAGTGGTCAAGGGCAAGAGAGGAGTAGATGTGATAAATGACTTAGAGTTTACTAATGAGCCACCATTTATAAAAGATGACATGTCAAAATTGGTATGCTTGAAGTTCAAGATGCCTCAACTCGTGCAGTATGATAGGACTTCAGATCCTATAGATCACCTAAAGAGCTTCAATGCTCTAATGCTATTGCAATCATGCATCGAACTTTCCCTGCCAGTTGAAGATAGTAGTTTGGTCCTAGTGCTTTAGCCTCTGACCTACCTCAATTAGCTCGTTCAAGTAGTTGAGCCGTTAATTCATTGGCCACTTCATTATCGATAGGAAGCTTAAGAAGACTTCGGCTAACTTGATGACAATCAAGAAGAAAGAGGGTTTGCTTCGAGACTATATTCGGCGATTTAATGTTGAGGTGTTGGAAGTCCAAGATCCGGAGCCATCAATGGTTGCAGCAATAGTCATGACGGTCTAAAAAATTTGGATTTTAACTTCTCTTTCTCTTGAAGCACCCTCCTAAGGATTTGATAAAGCTATTGGTGCAGCACCCTCCTAAGGATTTGATAAAGCTATTGTGCAGCAGAAAAATACATACATTAATGCCAAGGAGAACGCTACAATTGAGAAAGAAACAAAAGAAAATTGATATCTCCGTTCCTGGTTCTCCATCTTGGATGCCAAGGAGAATGCTAAAACAGAAATGTAGAGGACAAGATGAACATAAAATGAAGGAAAGCAAAAGAAAACTAGGGATGCCCAAGAGGCTCTTGGATGACCTAAGAGCCTGCCTTGGGGATTTGAAAAGTATATACCCTTTAATACCAGAAGTCAAATTCTAATGTAGATTAGGAATAAGTGCATCACCCAGGAAAGCTGAGATCCAACGGTAATAAGAGAGATCAAATAAAATACTATCAATTTCACAAAGAGCCAAAACACTGAGAAATGCAGGAATTTAAAGGATGAAATAGACGACCTCATTCGTATACATTATCTTAATCAATTTGTAGATGGTTGGAAGAAGAGAGATGATGTAGGTCAAGTTAGGCATCATACTCTTAAGAGAAGGGCAGATAACCAACTACAACAAGGGTCATAACAATTATATTTAGAGGTGTTACTGGATAAGAAAGTTCCTTGGCTTGGAAAGCCCATGCTTGGAAAGCAAAGCAATAGAGCCTACCTTAAAAAAGCCAAGAATTTCATACTTAGAAGATGACTTGTAAGGAGTTCAAACTTCTTATGATGATACTCTGCTTATGTCAGCAACAATAGTGAACTACATGAGTATGAAGGATTCTTAGTTACAACAGTAGTTCTGCTGATATTTTCTTTTATGATGCATTTCAAAAGACAAGAATTAGCTCATATCATTTTTATTAGAGAACCAGCTCAGGTTGGAGTGTTTGCACTCCCGATGCCTTTCTGAGAAGAACTTTGACAGAAAATTGTGATTGTGAATTTTTTGATCATTAAAGTTCCTCTAGCATATAATGTAATTACAGGATGACTTAGCTTTGAATGTGATGCAAACCATGATTTCAACCTATCACTTGCTAATAAAGCTGCCGACCCCATATAGTTGGGAAAGGCTTAGATGAGTTGAGTTGAGTTGAGACTTGCTAATAAAGCTCCCCATTGAGCATGGCATAGGCAAAGTCTGAGAAGATCAAGCAACAGCTCAATAGTGCTATGTGGTATCCCTCAAAGAGAAAGTAAAGCCCATAGAAACGCTATCATTGGAAGCCTATACATGAGAGACAAGTTCAAGGAGCAAAGAAGGGACCACACAGAAAACCTGGTGACAGTTTCATTGTACGAATATGACAGTCAAATATTTAGAGAGGCTCTCTTTTGCATGGAGAGATTAGAACTCAGATTAAACTTCCTCCAAGACATTGCTGACATGTTTGCATGGACTGCGGAAGATAATGTTGGGGACAGACCCCACAATATTAGCTCATAGATTGAACATAGACCTGAGCGACAAGCCATTTGGTAACTTTGGCTTTGATAGGCAGCGAACTACAAATGAAGAGGTTGATAAGCTCTTAGAGGCTGAATTCATCAAAGAAATTGATTATCCAAACTGACTCACTAATGTGATTATGGTAAAAAAAAAGGCAACAGAAAATAGAGAACGTGTATAGAATTTACATACCCAAATAAGGCCTGTCCTAGGGATAGCTTCCGTTACCGAGGATTAACTCATAAATGCTACTGTAAGGCACGAGTTGTTGAGCTTCATGGATTCATTCTCACAATGTGACTAGATCAAGATGTACTAGCCAAATGAGGAAGTTATGTTCAAAGTAGAACATGTACTACCATGTTATTCATTCAAAGTCATATTCTCATACTTCTCTTTAGGAATTACTTCGGTAAGTATCGTGTAAAAGTAGGATTCCTTTTTTTATTATTTTTAATTTCCTCTTTGAGCATAGTTCCTTAGGTTGCCAACCTTACAACTTATAAGGGCCTACCAAGAAACCTTTGGACAGAAGTCTTCCCAAAAACTACCATATTGCCATGTCAAATTCCTTTTAAGCATATAACTATGCACATACACATGCATAGCGACACAACATATGACATTAAATCTCCAATAAGGCAAATGAGAAGCTATTCTACTCCTTTTGACTTTAGATAAAGCATATATAGAAGAGTTTAAAAAAGATGCTCAAGATTACGAAGCTCAAATGGTCCAACCCACCCCACACACACAGAGAAGAGGTTAATAAATGATGGAAAAAACCCTCTATTTCACACCTTTTGTGTAGAAAGAAACACTAGTAGGAACCAGTTCTCAAGAGTGTGCATGTGCACAATCTTGTTTAACTGAAATGAGTATATGCATTTGTATATGTGGTTATTTAACAATTAGCATGTCAATGATCTTTGTTACTTATTGTTGTTTGAAGAGAACAATTCCTTCACGTAGATAGTGCATCTAACTTATAGGGGAGTGGAACTGGACTCATTCTTGCAAGCCCCGAGGGAGAGGCGGTGGAGTATGCTCTCCATTTTCTTTTCTTCGCTATCAACAACCAAGCAGAGTATGAAGCCCTGCTGGCAGAAATGAAGCTGGCGGAGGAGCTCGGAGCACGGCATCTCACTACAAGAAAAATAAAATATTGCGACGCCCAAATGCGTCGCAATTGCGTCGCTAAACATGCTATTGCGACGCAATAGCGACGCAATGACGGCGTCGCTCAGATGTCCGTCGCAATACCCATTTGTCGCAATTGCGATGCTCTGCGACTCAACATTGCGTCGCAATATTGCGACGCATCCAAATGCATCGCTAAATTTAAAATTAATTTTTAATATTTAAAATTATTATTAAATATTGCGACGCACTAAATTGCGTTGCAATATTGCGACGCATCTAGCTGCATTGCAATATTTAATAATAATATTTTTGGTATAATAGCGACGCAATTTGAGTCGCTAATGCGTCGCAAATAAAAATTTTTTTAAAATATTGCGACGCAAGGTCATTGCATTGCAATATTTATTAAAATATTTTAGATATAATAGTGACGCAATTTTAGTCGCTAATGCGTCGCTATTAAATTTATTTTTAAATTATTGCGATGCCAGGTCATTGCATCGCAATATTTAATAATAATATTTTAAAAATATTAGCGATACAATTTCAGTCGCTAATGCGTCGTAAATTAAATTTTTTAAAAAATATAAAAGATTAAAAATTAAAACGGTTAATACAATTTCATTAAATCTAAATATTGATAGAAACATTTTTCACTCAATCCAAATAATAATCAATTTCCAAAATAATATATATATTAAAATTTTGAAGTTTTTACAATATAAAAAAGAAAAGAAAAATACATCAAGAATCTGGGCGATCACGTGGAGGCTGAAGACTCTGCGACAAGCGGCTAATCATATCCTACAAATAATGTATCTCATCTCGCATGTATGCAATCTCCTGATCCCAGCCTCGCATACGGTCCTCAAAATCCTGCTCGACCTCCTAGCGAACCTCCTCTGCAATAGATCTGCGAAGGTCGTGTAAACGCTTGGGAGGAATATCACCAGAAACTCGCGAGCTAGAGGCCTGATGGGAAAATATGTAGAAGCTCTAGTGCCCAGACCATAGACCCTGCGGTCTCATGGCTGGGCACCAACAGCCTCCAAAAACACACCGACTCTCCTCTGCTGAGAGTTCGACGGGCATCTCCCCATCAGTAGAGTCGACCTGCGATGCCTGGGAGCGAAGCTCCTCGACTCGTGTCTTGAAATTATGAAATCAACAATAAATGAGTTAATAAATTTATTGAAATAAAATTTTAGAAATTAAACAGATACTACATAAATCTAATTTCTTACCGCAACCTTCCGTGATCGCGTGTCGACCCAGGAACCGTCCCTCCTGGTGTGTGTCGCCCTGAATAGACGAAACTCACCAGGATCTCCGCCTTCCTGCTCAGACTATAACAAAAAAAAAATATTAATACAAATATTTGTAAATAACTAAAATAGTAATAAAATATTTATGTTTCTTACCATACGCCGTCTGTGCTTCTGAATCGAAATGGAGCCCGAGTATGGCGGGAGACACCCGTGCCAGGACCGCCCTTCTCAGATCGACGGTTCGTGCTGGCTGATGCGAACCTCCTGCGCCAGCCATTGGACTGCTAGGCCTACTGCCACTCATGCCAAATACCCTTTGGCACGTGCGCAGGACGCTGACCCGATGACCTCCAACGATGAAGCATGTCGAAGTATCGACGTCCCGTCAGAGCCTCCCATGCTGCCCTAATGGCATCATGGCTGGCAGGATCCCACGTAAACTTTTTCTGCATTAAAATAAAAAGTTAGTTTCTGAATTTATTAAGTTTAAGAAATTTTATATCACTGATAAATTGTATTTAATAAGTTTACCTGAAACTCAGAAAAATAAAACTCCCTCGTGGCTGGAGATACGTGGCGCCAATCGTAGCCACTGGAATCTGCACGCCTCTGAAATACGGTGCTGATGTGGCTGGATACATGATGCTGCTCAATGAATCTATTAAAAAAATGCATGTTTATAAGTAATTGACTTAAAAACATAAATATATATTTTTAATTAGTATATACTTACATTTCCTGAGCATCAAGTCGAAGTACAGTGCGGCCGATGGTGGAAGAACTCTCGGAGGTATGTGCCGATCGGCTGGATGGTAATACTGCTGGAGAGATCGAAGGCTGTGCGACTGCTGGAGATCCAAACTCTCCATCTCTGATGCTCATGTGATCTGATGTAGCAGGGCTACGTCCCTGCTCACTCCGTCTGTTGTCGGTAGATCTACCTCTGCCCGTCATAACAGCCACCAACCCGACTATTGCCGGAGGGTATAGAAACTGCGGAAGAGGGAGATTCTGGGTTCGATGTTGTGGAAGTGGCAGAGTACAATGAAGCCACAATGGTCCGAATGAAGTTCGAAACCAACTGGGCAGGGGTCAGGGAGTACCGATCGAGAAGATTGAGAAAAAAGGGTGATAGGGCATATAGAGACCTATCCTGAGGGATACCTCATAGATGGCAATCCTACCGGGTCGGAAGGAAACTACTCTATCGTTAGAGGTCGGTAGGAACAGCCCTATGTCCCTAGGGATCTGGTAATGGGCCCTGATGTTAGCCAAATCTTGGCCCATTACCGTGGAGGTGGTCCCCGTCGAGGATTTCGCCCCCTCCCTCGAAGAGGTGCCGGTGGCCGGCGGGTGGCTCCTAGCAGGAGCCCGACCGGCGACTCTCCGTTGAGCAAGAGGCACATGGTCCTTGAAGGGGAGAAGGAGGAGGACCATGAGGAAACAGGAGATGGAGAGGTGCGAAGCCTCGAGGAGGAAATTTGATCCTTGGGATTAGCAGAGGAAGACCAGGATGGAGAAGAGGCCATGAGAACTGAAAGTGGAGCTAGGACAATCAAAGAATTGACCTGAATCGAAAAAGGAGGCATCAAGAACGAGTTCTCAAGAGGAAGATAGAGTCGGGAGAGCCGGAGAAAGAAGACAATCTCAGAGCAAAGTGACAAGACTCGAGGCTTTCCCCCGATTTATTAGTTTCAAATCGTCCCGCCTTACTTGACCGGCCATGCAGACTCCCGCTATAGGTGGGTTCGCCTTAGCAGGTGCTCGGCACGTGAGATGCTCCGCCTTTGGCCAATAGCGAGGCGTCGCTGGGCCAGCACCATGATAGCAATGATGACTGTTGCTTTTTGAGGCTTCCGAGAGGACACTCCCTCTTCGAGGCAGATCTTTGCAGATCTAACGGTTAGCAGAGGCGGTGATGCTTCAGCGCCCAGGTCACCCGCACTAAGGCATCGCTGCACCCAGAGACATGTGCCCTTCGATAATTGGTGGTACAATGGGATCAGCCACTGGGAAACTTACACCCCTTTCGCCTTACAGGGATGGGCTCGCATCATCTCAGGGACGAGGGGGCATCTGATGTGGCTAATCAAGCCTTGTACGGGTTAACAGAGAAAGCAATTGACAGAACCCTTAGCTTCGGCCTCTGAGGCCCCCTCGGCTTTCGGGGCCCCCTCGGCCTCAGACCTCCGATGTCCCCTCGGCCTTGGACCTGGAGTCCCCTCGGCCTCGGACCTTCGAGGTCCCCTTGGCCCTAGACTTATGTCCCCTCGGCTTCGGACCTTCGAGGTCCCCTCGGCCTCAGACCTGGAGTCCCCTCTGTCAGCTCCCCTTTCTCCCTGGGGCCACCGACAGCACACCTGCACACCTATGGTAATCAGATAGAGTTTTACTAGTCTTTATGTAGCGCTCCATAAAGAGCTAGAGAACTCCAACAAATTATCATAAGTGACAGACACTCGAAAAGACATCTTGTTAAAAACTTTTTATTATCAGCTGAATTATATATACACATCACTCAATCAACACTAAGCATCAACCTGCTCAGATAATATTTTCATGACATTTCTCATGCAGTTTACAAGATCACATTCACAATCGATATCAAAATCATAAGTATATACATCCTGCTCATAATTTTCTCCAAAACATAAGTCTTGTATTCATATCCAAAAAGGTCTGATACATCATTACATCTCACTGTACACATACACATATGCAATATACAAATATCATCCACCCTATCTCAATATACATGGCTATTATCTATACACCCTTGCATCCAAGCAAGCTTCACCAGTGATGGGTCCGGTCTTGCTTATCCTGTGATCCTGGCAGAAATACTCATTGATCTGAAAGTAAATTTCAATCATAGAGGGGTGAGACCTAAGTCTCAGTGACTGGATAACCATCTAACTATGGAGAAATAGAGAACCATAACCTCACATTTTCAACCGTATGCTGATACTATAGCTTGTATAACTCAAAGTATATTTTTAACATGATATCAGATAAAGTAAAATGTAGCTTATTCTTCAAATAATATACAAGTACTGAAATACTCTACAATAACTTTCCACTGAAAGATAACTCATTAAGATGAAAATCCATGTATTACAATATGAAGATATGCATTCTTTATCTACAGCACAGACTTTCTTTATTAAATTCCCAGATTCCCATTGGGATCTGCCTACCCACTGGCATCTCATGTAAACTTCCCCTCTTGGGATAATTACTTGGCCCACCCTTTTTAAATCACAGTATATGCTTTTAAATCTCATGCTACTGACTGTGTGTGTAATGCCTCTGAGGTACCACCCTACAGTCGCCCTTCTGTAGGTGTACTCTCATCGGGTGCGTGACTAGCAACAGGATCCCGCACAAATAGCACCCCTTACCTGTGCGATTCACCCAGCAAAGTGCTTTGTGTTGGGCCTGGTGTGGTGCTATCAAGGCCCAGGTGGGCTAACTTGTATTGGGCTGGGTTTGAGTCCAAGGGTTGAGATTAAATCAAGTCACGGGTGTACAGGGCTTGGGGATTAGTTTAATCTCATTGAATTAGTCCATGGGAGTTTTTGTTGAGTCTGGGCCTGGCCCACTTCGTGGATGTATTTAAACTCTAGTCTCTAGGGTTTGGATGGAATAGAGAACAGATTCTTTTCTCCCAAAAATTCCCTTCTCTCATCATAGGGCGGCAGCCCTTTCTTTCTCCTCCCCATCTTCCTCCTTGTTTAAGGTCTAAACCTAACAGGATTAGAAATCCTTAGTTCTAGTTCTTGTTGAACGGGGAATCCCATTGCTATTCATCAAGGTCTAAACCTAACAGGATTAGAAATCCTTAGTTCTAGTTCTTGTTCAACGGGAAATCCCATTGCTATTCATCAAGGTCTAAACCTAATAGGATTAGAAATCCTTAGTTCTAGTTCTTGTTCAACTGGGAATCCCATTGCTATTCATCAAGGTCTAAACCCTAACAAGTGGTATCAGAGCCTGGTTCAAGGAGTAATTTGGAGGCCTTCAAGGAGTTGAAATAATTTCAACAGAAACTCATCAAGGTACTTCTCTATTTTATAAAATTTATTTTTGTGCTATTTTTGAAATTGGCCATGGGGAGTAGCAAAAATAGAGGTTGAGAAGTTTGATGGGAAGGGAAGTTTCTCCATGTGGAAAGTCCGGGTAGAGGACCTCCTTGTGCAGCAGGGTTTAGATTTGGCTTTGGAGGAAAGGCCAGATGGGATGACAGACAAGCAGTGAATTTCATTGGAGAAGAAGACATGTTCAATGATCAGGGGCTGTCTGGCGGATTCAGTCCTCTATTCAGTGCTGGAGGAGAAGACCCCGAAGGGACTCTGGACGAAGTTGCACACCCTCTATATGGGAAAGAATATGTGCAACAAGTTGATGTTGAAGAAGCGCCTCTACAGCCTT
>UESW01004787.1:349647-452844 GCA_900491605.1 Calamus simplicifolius
GATCGATCTCGGACCATCGCGATCGATCCGATAGGCGACAATCCGACGGTTGCGATCGATCCAAGCCGTGATCCCGATCGGCCACGACCGATCTCGGACCGTGGCGATCGGTCCGATCGATCCGATGGTTGCCATCGCTCCAAGCCCTGATCCTGATCCGCCACGACCGATCTCGGACCACGGCGATCGATCCGATCGGCGACGATCCGACGATTGCGATCGATCCAAGCCCTGATCCCGATCGGCCACGACCGATCCCGGACCGTTGCGATCGGTCCGAGATCGCTGACGAACCGACGGTTGCGATCGAACCAAGCCCTGATCCCGATCGGCCACGACTGATCTCGGACCGTGGCGATCGGTCCGATCGGCGATGATCCGACGGTTGCGATCGATCCAAGCCCTGATCCCGATCGTCCATGACCGATCTCGGACCGTGGCGATCGCACCGATCGCGTCGATCCGATGGTTGCCATCGATCGAAGCCCTGATCGATCCCGATCGGCGATCAACGATCTCGGACCGTCGCGATCGATCCGATAGGCGACAATCCGACGTTGCGATCGATCCAAGCCGTGATCCCGATCGGCCACGACCGATCTCGGACCATGGCGATCGGTCCGATCGGCGATGATCCGACGGTTGCGATCGATCCAAGCCCTCATCCCGATCGGCCATGACCGATCCCAGACCGATGCGATCGGTCCGAGATCGCTGACGATCCGACGGTTGCGATCGATCCAAGCCCTGATCCCGATCGGCCACGACCGATCTCGAACCGTGGCGATCGGTCCGATCGGCGACGATCCGAGGGTTGCGATCGATCCAAGCCCTTATTCCGATCGGTCACGATCGATTTTGGACCGATCGCTATTTAACATAATTAATTTTTTTAAATACATTGCGATGCAAAGGGTTGCATCGTAATTTTTTAATATGATAATTATATTATATAAAAATTAATTTTATTTATAATAATTACGATGCAACAAGTGCGTCGCTAAATTAAAACATAATTTTTCTAATTAATTTTTTGGTTTATTGCATCGCTAATGCGTCGCTATTTAACATAATTAATTTTTTAAAAACATTGCAACGCACTGTGTTACGTCGCAATTATTTTTTCTCATATTTATACTTTATAAAATTTAATTTTATTTAAAATAATTATGATGCAATTATTGCATTGCTAAATTAAAAAATAATTTTTTTAATTTTCTAGTTTATTGCATCGCTAATGCGTCGCTATTTAATATATTTATTTTTTTAAAACATTGCGATGGACTGAGTTGCATCGCAATATTTTTTTCTAATATTTATACTTTATAAAAATTTAATTTTATTTAAATTATTTGCGACGCAATTGGTGCGTCGCTAAATTAAAAATAATTTTTTAATTTTCTGATTTATTGCGTCGCTATTTAAGATATTTAATTTTTTAAAAACATTATGACGCACTGATTTGCGTCGCAATATTTTTTTCTAATATTTATATTTTATAAAATTTAATTTCATTTAAATTATTTGCGATGCAATTGGTGCGTCTCTAAATTAAAAATAATTTTTCTAATTTTTTGGTTTATTGCGTCGCTAATGCATCGCTATTTAACATATTTAATTCTTTTAAAAAAATTGCGACGCACTGTGTTGCATGGCAATATTTTTTTTTAATATTTATATTTTATAAAAAATTAATTTAAAATATTACGATGCTTTATTTGCGTCGCTAAATAAAAAATTAAATTTTTTTTATTTTTTGGTTAATTGAGTCGCTAATACGTCACTAAGGCCATTGCAATATTTTGTTGTCACAGAGGCGTCGCAAAGTGGTCGCAATTTAGCGACGCATAATTGCGTCGCTAAATTTGCGTCGCTATTTCAGTATTTTCTTGTAGTGTCTCAGGGCTTTCACTGACTTTCAGCTTGTCTCTGGATAGGTGGCTGGGGAATACGAAGCTCAAGATCTGGCCATGTCCATTATCTTAGTAAAGTCCAATCCCAAGCCTCCCATTTTGCTTACTTTCGTGTCAGTTACATTCGCAAAGAAGAGAACGCTAGAGCTGATGCACTGTCCCGTTTGGCCACCTCGGCCGATGGGACCTTGGAAGAACGTATGTGGAGCATCTGGAGGTCTCAAGCATCGAAGCCATAGAAGAGGCCCTACCAGTCGCGCAGGAACCCTCTTGGATGGATGCTTACATCTGGTACATTACCAATGGCGCTCTCCCTGAAGATCCAGTTGAGGCCATGCTGCTCAAGCGACAAGCTCCTAAGTTTTTGATGATGGATGGGCGGCTCTACCGAAGGTCCTTCTCATACCCGGTTCTCAAGTTTGTCGGTCCCACAGAAGCTGATTACATCCTACGAAAGATCCATGAGGGCATTTATGGGAGTTATCTAGGGGGCAGAGCATTGGCATACAAAGCCCTGCGCCAAGGGTACTTATTGGCTGACGATGAAGGAGAACGCCGCCGAGCTAGTTCGAAAGTATGACAGTTGCCAACGACATGCCAACATCCAGTGGCTGCCGACCTCTTAGCTGAGCCCCTGGCCTTTTGCTCAGTGGGGGATGGATATCCTAGGACCGTTTCCCCTGGCCTCTGGCCAGCGCAAATTTTGTTGGTGGCCGTCGACCACTTCAGCAAATGGATCGAGGCCGAGGCACTAGCTAAGATCACCGAGGGCAAAGTGAGATCCTTTTTCTAGAAGTCTATAATCTGACAGTTCGGACTACCGCATACCCTCGTCACCGATAACGGTCGGTAGTTCGACAACGCACCCTTCAGAGGATTCTGCACCGAGCTAGGCATTCATCAGTGGTTCACCTCTATCGGTCTTCCTCAGACCAATGGTACGGCCAAGGTGACAAATCGCATTATACTCCAAGGACTCAGAGCACGACTGGATGACTTCAAAGGGAGGTGGGTGAAGGAACTTCCCAACGTGCTGTGGGCCTATCACACGACGCCGCAGGCTCCTACAGGGGAGACCCCCTTCAGCCTCGTCTTCGGGTCCGAGACTATTATCCCTGTGGAGATCGGCATCCCAAGCCTCCGGACGAAGTCTTACGATGAGGAGGACAACTTGAACCAGCTGCGAGCCAACCTCGACCTTATGGAGGAGGTACGTGACCGAGCGCAACTCCGGATGGCCGCCTACCGATAGCAAATCGCAAGGTATTATAATGCTCATGTCCATCCCAGAACATTCTTGCCAGGAGACCTAGTCCTCAGACGGGCCGAAGTCTGGAAGCCGATGGAAGGAGGCAAGTTGTCGCCGAATTGGGAAGGACCCTATCGAGTCACCGAAGCCCTTCATCATTGAGCATATCAAATCGAAGGACTAGATGGGAAGTCGTTCCCTCGGACTTGGAACTCTGACAACCTCCGTCGGTACTATTTGTAATGTATCCCTTCTATACATTGGGCGAATTATTCATATTAGACTCACCTGTCCCATATTTCATATTAATAAAAGTGTGTTCGAGTAACTCAGCTTTTCAGCAAAAGCCCAAGGCCAGCTCGGCACTTCAAGCCCGATGTACCATCGGCACTCAAAAGCCCGAAGCCAGCTCGGCACTTCAAGCCCGATGTACTATCGGCACTCAAAAGCTCGAGATTAGCTCGGCACTTCAAGCCTGATGTACCATTGGCACTCAAAAGCCCGAGGCTAGCTCGACACTTCAAGCCTGATGCACCATCAGCACTCAAAAGCCCGAGGCCAACTCAGCACTCAAGCCCAATGCACCATCGGTACTCAAAAGCCCAAAGCCAGCTCGATACTTCAAGCCCGATGTATCATCGGTACTCAAAAGCCCAAGTCAGCTCGACACTTTAAGCTCGATGTATCATCGACACTCAAAAGCTCGAGGCCAGCTCGACACATCAAGCCCGATGTACCATCGGCACTCAAAAGCCCGAGGCCAGCTTGGCACTTGAAGCTCGATGTACCATCGGCACTCAAAAGCCCAAGGCCAGCTTGGTACTTCAAGCCCGATGTACCACCGGCACTCAAAAGCCCAAGGCCAGCTCGACACTTCAAGCCCGATGTAGCACCGGTACTCAAAAGCCTGAGGCCAGCTTTGCACTTCAAGCCCGATGCAACATCGGCATCGCAAGACCGAGGCCCGCTCTGGAGTTTCGATGGCGGCTCGGTGCTGCAAGCTCCCCACGAGGCTTGCACCTACGTGTCAACCTTGGGTTTGTTAAAAGAAGCTTCGAGTCCAACCTCGGCACTCACAATAGGGTCCGGCCCTATATAGCAGCTAAGTCATGGATTCGCTCATGGTAAGCAGACAGATGCCACCCCCTAGTGCCGACGTAGCCCCTAAGGGTCCTACGATGATGAGCTGAGAGGAAAGTTGCTACTCTAGCTAATGAAAGCATATTTCAAAAAGAATTTCATTACTTAAGTGTCTGCCAAGTCAGACTTTAATACAAAAGGAAAGAAGATACAAGTGGTTAGGGGTCGGCTACAGCAGGCTCACCCTCGGATGGTGCCCCCTCGGACACCTCGTACGGCTCTATCTCCATGGCGCCAGGGAGACCTAGGACCTTGGCCGCCTTCTCCCAACAGTCCTTGAACCCCTGGAGATAGACATTCACGGAGGCTTCGGCTAGCTCATCCGTGAAACTGTTGGACTTGCGGAAGTTGTCCATAGCTTCTGCAGCCCTCTTCTCGGCCACGGCTGCCCTCTCCTTGGCAACAACCACCCTCTCCTTAGCAGTAGCTGCGGCAGCTTCTGCCTCGTGGACCTTAGCCTCCCCCTCCGTGGCACGAGAATTCGATCGCCTCGCTACCTCTTCAGTGTTTACTACCCTCGCCTCGACCGCCTTCAGTTCAATGGTGAGGGCTTGGATACGGTAGTCCCTGGCGGTGACGGCCCCCATGGCCTCCCCCAGTTGGTCCAGGGCTGCCCGAGCATGCTCAGCCTCGGTTGCCGCCCGACGTTTGGCTGCCTCCCTAGCCTCTTCTGCCCTCTCAGCCCAGGCTCAGGCCTCGGCAGCCTCCCGCTGAGCCTCGCGGAGGATGGTCTGCCCTTGGTTGATGACCTCCCTTGTAGCCACCAAGGAGTTCACCGACTGCACCAAAAAGTAAGTTAGTAGAAAAGCTAATTGGATACAAAAAAAAGAGAACTATAAGTCGAACATGATACTTACCCGGATGAGCGCCACAAAGGCTTCCCTGAAGAAGGCCGAGGCCCCCAACTAGCTAAGCTCCTCCTGGAACTCGAGCAAAATAAGTTGTGCAACGAGCCACTCCGCCCGGTGGCCGTGATTCATTATTGAGGGCCTTGATGGGATCGCTCCAGCCTCGCTTCCCTCAGAGGCCTCGGCTGGCTCGGACGCTGCGGGTTCGGGACTGGGAGCCGTTGGTGCTTTCTCGACCGACGGCCCTGCTGCAGCCGAGGGCCCCTCACCCAGGCTTGGCTCCATCTCTATTTGTGCTGACCCAACGACCAGGGCGGTAGGCTTCGCCATCGCCATGGCCCCCTCGGCTCTTACTCCTTATGGTGGAGTTTCTACTATCAGGTCAATGGCAGGTCCAGGTGCTGGCTCTTCGTGCACCGGGGGTGGAGGTGACCTTGCCAAGGGCTAGCCTGGAGCCAGGGTCTGCTGCCTCCAACTCGGCCCCTCGATACTCTCGAGGGCCCTCTTCCTCTTAGTTGCGGCCTTTCTGATAGTATGAACAAGGATCTTCATCACTGCAAGTCACCCGTTGGAGTTAGTAAAAAAAAAAAGAGAAAAGAAGAAAAAGTAGAAACAGGCTAAGGGTCAGGTCTACAGCCGCTCACCGCTCCGGAGGCAACGCCCGCGAGTCGGAGGTTGTCCTCCGACAGAAGTTGGTTGCACTGGGGGATCTCGGTCGTCAGGAGCTACCCAAGTGCCTCCCTGTCCCTCGAGATTACTGATGAGTCTTTATTTGGCCTCAAGTCTGGATCCTCCACCTCGGCTTCAGTCCCTCGAGGTCAGCGAAAAAGAAGCAGGATTTTCATCCCTTAATGGAGGAAGGAAGGAAAAATTTTAGGGCTCGGTTGGGCCGAGGTTGGAACAGCCACCAACCCGACTGTTGCCGGAGGGTATAGAAACTGCGGAAGAGGGAGATTCTGGGTTCGATGTTGTGGAAGTGGCAGAGTACAATGAAGCCACAATGGTCCGAATGGAGTTCGAAACCAACTGGGCAGGGGTCAGGGAGTACCGATCGAGAAGATTGAGAAAAAAAGGGTGATAGGGCATGTAGAGACCTATCCTGAGGGATACCTCATAGATGGCAATCCTACCGGGTCGGAAGGAAACTACTCTATCGTTAGAGGTCGGTAGGAACAGCCCTATGTCCCTAGGGATCTGGTAACGGGCCCTGATGTTAGCCAAATCTTGGCCCATTACCATGGAGGTGGTCCCCGTCGAGGATTTCGCCCCTCTCTTGAAGAGGTGCCGGTGGCCGGCGGGTGGCTCCTAGCAGGAGCCCGACCGGCGACTCTCCGTTGAGCAAGAGGCACATGGTCCTTGAAGGGGGAGAAGGAGGAGGACCATGAGGAAACAGGAGATGGAGAGGCGCGAAGCCTCGAGGAGGAAATCTGATCCTTGGGATTAGCAGAGGAAGACTAGGATGGAGAAGAGGCCATGAGAACTGAAAGTGGAGCTAGGACAATCAAAGAATTGACCTGAATCGAAAAAGGAGGCATCAAGAACGAGTTCTCAAGAGGAAGATAGAGTCGGGAGAGCCGGAGAAAGAAGACAATCTCAGAGCAAAGTGACAAGACTCGAGGCTTTCCCCTGATTTATTAGTTTCAAATCGTCCCGCCTTACTTGACCGGCCATGCAGACTCCCGCTATAGGTGGGTTCGCCTTAGCAGGTGCTCGGCATGTGAGATGCTCCGCCTTTGGCCAATAGCGAGGCGTCGCTGGTGCCAGCACCATGATAGCAATGATGACTGTTGCTTTTTGAGGCTTCCGAGAGGACACTCCCTCTTCGAGGCAGATCTTTGCAGATCTAACGGTTAGCAGAGGCGGTGATGCTTCAGCGCCCAGGTCACCCGCACTAAGGCATCGCTGCACGCAGAGACATGTGCCCTTCGATAATTGGTGGTACAACGGGATCAGCCACTGGGAAACTTACACCCCTTTCACCTTACAAGGATGGGCTCGCATCATCTCAGGGACGAGGGGGCATCTGATATGGCTAATCAAGCCTTGTACGGGTTAACAGAGAAAGCAATTGACAGAACCCTTAGCTTCGGCCTCTGAGGCCCCCTCGGCTTTTGGGGCCTCCTTGGCCTCAGACCTCCGATGTCCCCTCGGCCTTGGACCTGGAGTCCCCTCGGTCTCGGACCTTCGAGGTCCCCTTGGCCCTAGACTTATATCCCCTCGGCTTCGGACCTTCGAGGTCCCCTCGGCCTCAAACCTGGAGTCCCCTCTGTCAGGTCCCCTTTCTCCCTGGGGCCACCGACAGCACACCTGCACACCTATGGTAATCAGATAGAGTTTTACTAGTCTTTATGTAGCGCTCCATAAAGAGCTAGAGAACTCCAACAAATTATCATAAGTGGCAGACACTCGAAAAGACATCTGTTAAAAACTTTTTATTATCAGCTCAATTATATATACACATCACTCAATCAACACTAAGCATCAACCTGCTCAGATAATATTTTTCATGACATTCCTCATGCAGTTTACAAGATCACATTCACAATCGATATCAAAATCATAAGTATATACATCCTGCTCATAATTTTCTCCAAAACATAAGTCTTGTATTCATATCCAAAAAGGTATGATACATCATTACATCTCACTGTACACATACACATATGCAATATACAAATATCATCCCACCCTATCTCAATATACATGGCTATTATCTATACACCCTTGCATCCAAGCAAGCTTCACCAGTGATGGGTCCGGTCTTGCTTATCCTGTGATCCTGGCAGAAATACTCATTGATCTGAAAGTAAATTTCAATCATAGAGGGGTGAGACCTAAGTCTCAGTGACTGGATAACCATCTAACTATGGAGAAATAGAGAACCATAACCTCACATTTTCAACCGTATGCTGATACTATATAGCTTGTATAACTCAAAGTATATTTTTAACATGATATCAGATAAAGTAAAATGTAGCTTATTCTTCAAATAATATACAAGTACTGAAATACTCTACAATAACTTTCCACTGAAGATAACTCATTAAGATGAAAATCCATGTATTACAATATGAAGATATGCATTCTTTATCTACAGCATAGACTTTCTTTATTAAATTCCCAGATTCCCATTGGGATCTGCCTACCCACTGGTATCTCATGTAAACTTCCCCTCTTGGGATAATTACTTGGCCCACCCTTTTTAAATCACAGTATATGCTTTTAAATCTCATGCTACTGACTGTGTGTGTAATGCCTCTGAGGTACCACCCTACAGTCGCCCTTCTGTAGGTGTACTCTCATCGGGTGCGTGACTAGCAACAGGATCCCGCACAAATAGCACCCCTTACCTGTGCGGTTCATCCAGCAAAGTGCTTTGTTCCTTAACCCTGAAATCTCGGGTTTTCTCTCTGCCCCCATGGGCTATATATCTAGTAACCAGCTCCACTGAGCTATGATTCATGCCCCCACGGGCTACTTACAATCTGCCTCACTGACCTGGTCAAGCGTGCACTCACCCCTGATTCTGGGGTTCATCGTACGATCGAATCGCAAGGAGGTGCCGACTCAATAGTAGTGTGCAATGCTCATACTATAGTACAGTCTAAAGGATGATCAGCCCCATAGCTGCCTGATGCTCAGTATGATACATACATCATTTGTAAAGCTTTATCATGCAAATATGCCATGTATACATTAACAATCCCCTCTTCGAAACTCATGCTTATGTCTTCATGCTCAAAACTCATGCTCAAAACTCATACTTATTTCTTTATGCTTAAAACTCATGCTCAAAACTCATACTTATTTCTTTATGCTTAAAACTCATGCTCAAAACTCATGCTTATTTCTTTATGCTTAAAACTCATGCTCAAAACTCATGTATCAGAATATCATATACTAGGTTCTTATTTCTCAGATTTAAAATATACATAATACTCTGCTAAACATAACATACCGCAACTAGGTATTAATCTCATTATGCTAGCTCAAGTCAACTTCTCATTGCTAGATGAGAAACCCACTCACCTTAGCAGGTTTCTCCTCAACTGGTACTCAACTCCGGTATTCCGGCTCCCTGTAATAACCTTCTTGACTTATATCATCATACAGATATGATAGCTATTAGGATTACCCCCACATGAGGTTTTCCCATGAAACCATGCATTCATACATGATCTATCCTCTAATATCTCATTATTTTCTTCCACCCTTTCTCTACTCAAGATTACTTCCACTATTGCCTCAAAATATAAGAGTCTAAGAAAATTTAAAGTCATACAAGATCTAGGAAAGCTATAGCTTACTTGAAGCCAAGACAAACCCCAAGCTTTTCTTTCCTTTCCTCTTTCTTTCTCCTTTTCTTCTTCTTCCTCTTCCTCTCTTTTCTTCTCTTTTTTCTCTCTTTCTTTCTTTCTTTCTTTTCTATGGATGAACCCACATTTCCCTTTTTCTCTAATGACTTGGGGACCAAGTCATTAATAACTTAGGGGCTAAGGCATGTAAGATTCCCTTTTTGCCCTCAAATACTCTTAATACACGTTTTTTGGAAAACATGTGGCTCACTTATAACCATAATATTTTGCCCTTAGATTTTCTTTTCCAAATTGCCCTTAGCACAATTAGCAATTGATATCGGAGCCTTTTCCCATTTTGCCCCTGACATAATATTTTTTTAATCGATTTATAGCCTAAATTATCATTTTTTATTTAAATCGATATTTTTATATAACATTTCTAAGAAAAGACTTCATCAACTTGAAGAGCTTGATTTTAGAAATCCAACGGTTCAAACGGCACTCAAATCAGACTTCAAACAAAATAAATATGAAAATCTCAAGATTTAACCCAGAAAATATGTTGTCTTAGAGTCGGTTCCAACAGAATTAGAGTCAACACCCGCAAAAATTGGTGTCGGCTCCAGAAAATTAGAATCGGCTCTAATATGGTGCAGAAATGCTAACCTTTTATTTTTCTATAGGTGTCGACACCCTCTTCTGCAGGTGTCGACTCTAAAGCATGCTGCAAGTTCAAAACCGTGCCAGAGTCGACTCCACTCCAATTAGAGTCGACTCTAATTACTAAAAACATCTCTTAAGGGTAAAACTCAAACTAAACTTGATTTTTCTTATGATTTAAGCCTATTAAAACTTAAATCTCTTAATTTCTTAAATCCAATTCATTAGCACTCAAAAATATACTCATTTACTCCAAAATTTATTCTCTTTACATATATCAAATGGCCAACACGCCCACACTTCATTGAAACCTCTGACTTTTATTTCAAATGAAAAATACCATTAATATTACTTAATAAATTACAAGGTTTTCGGGATATTACACCCTCAGCCTCGGACCTGGAGTCCCCTCGGCCTCGGACCTCTGAGGTCCCCTCAGCCTCGAACTCATGTCCCCTCGGCCTCGGACCTCCGAGGTTCCCTCGGCCTCGGACTCATATCCCCTCGGCCTCGGAACTGAAGTCCTCTCGGCCTCGGACTCATGTCCCCTCGGCCTCAGACCTTATGTCCCCTTGGCCTCGGACCTCGTGTTCCCTCGGCTTCGGCCCTGGAGTCCCTTCGTCCTCGAGCTGCCTGACACGACCACGTGGCCCATCAACTGTCTGCAGCCGCCACATGGCCCACTAAACTTCTGCAACTACGCATGGCCACTATCCATAACGGTGCATGCCTGACACGATTAGGCCCACCTGCCATCTGTGGTGCCGCGCTTAGCAGGTGGCTGGCGGGGCAAGGCACCTCTAATATGCCTAGTGTCGATTGCGATCTGTCACTGTCAGTCTGACTGCCCATCCGCTATCGAACAATGGCATCTTGAAATTAGCTACTTCTGAAAGCGAAAAAAGGGACCCTCAAACATATATAAAAACCCACACTCACAGCGATAGAGGGATCTGAACTCAAGTTCTCTAGCTATTTCCTATTAGCTCTTTTTCTTCATTGTTCTCGAGTTGCTTATTTGAGTGTCGAAGGGTTCCTATCGGTGCAATCGATCTTTGAGAACTTCTTTGTAGGAACTTTTTCAAGGAGGAGGATCTTTATTTCCCGATGTTAGAGGAATGTGACTTGGCGATAACACTTTTCATGCTCTGGAGCGGGCTTGATGCAATTCCCAATACCGAGGCTAGGGACGTGGTTGTTGCGTAAAAGAGCTGAGGCTTTTTATTTTATTTTTTAAGAAAAAAAAGAAACTGCTATAATTATTATGTCATCGTTTTATAAAAAGATTCAAAAATTCTATGCGAGATGCAAGGTGCGTATATGATTAAACCTACTTGCACTTCACTGCCTTCATTTTGTTCAATATTATAGCTACTAATGATTGTACTAATTACCATCTGATTACCCCCGGCCATCCCTTTTATTTTTATTTTTATTTCTATTTCTATTTCTTTCCTGCCAATTAAGAGCGAGAGAAGAAATCCATCGCAACACCGTCACCATCTCCGGCCCATTCGATCTCCAGGAGCTCAAATAGTGTGAGGAGGAAAGCGGAAAGGGGCCGGCGACGGCGACGGCGGCTCGAGTTGGCTCCACTTGCGCTCGCGATGGTGTCTCTCAGGACGTGGGTTCGCTACGCCGTCACCAAGTTCGAGTACTCTGTGGTTCTTAGCTGGAAGGTACGAGCGCAATGGTTCTTATTAGCGCCGCCCCTTGCGTGTTGCCCCCGTTTAGGCTTTCTTGATTTTTGGTATTTGGGGTTGCGTGCGAGGATGTCATGGGTTTCTTGAAGTCGTTCTCTAATTCTTGTTGGATTTGAGGTTTTGCTTCTTGTTCGTTATTTCTTGATTTTTTTTTTTTTCAGTTCCTATGTTTTTTAGTATGATATCCCATTTTGTTGTTTATTACACTGATAAAAAAGAACGTTTTCTCCCCTTTTGATGTTGCTGTGTCCTGGTGAATTGCGAGGGTGTTTGCGGTCATCTATGGTTCAGTGAGTTCTGATGTCTCTTGTATTCGTTAACCGGTCTTGTTAATTTCTAAATGTCTATTTTCTTTGTTCCTTGGTTAGTTATTCCATTCTGTTTTCATGATCTCGTATTCCCTTTTAACGCTGCGATTAACCAGCTTTCGTTTATTTCTTGCTTCCTCCATTTTTGGGTTTTAAACATTAGCAGGTACATCATTTGTTGTTACAGATGGTTTAAGATATTCTAACAAAACAAAATATATGTTGATGATCTGTTTTTCCGGTTGTATATCTTGATTCCAATACCCTGATGGATTGTTAATAGGTTCCATTCACTATCTTTTGTTATTTCTCATCCTGATACCTTTTCTGCCAGGGCACTAATGTGGTGCTCAGCGAAGAGGTATGCACGCAATGGTTCTTTCTTTTAATGCCTCCGAGGGGCATGCTATTAGACAGAACCACTCTTGATAATTATCTGTCAATGACCCCTTGTTTTGCTAATAATTGAGTGCCTTCTCTAACCTCTAGGCTCTTGGATAAAGAGTAGTCTATAATGTCTTAAGAGATGATCTGGAAACTTATCAAATGAAGGGCAAAGATTTTATTTTGAGAACAACACAGATATCTTGAAGTGACACAAAGGATGATTTTCGAGGATGTTAATTGTATTTCTCCATGGGGCATTTGGTTTATGAAATCTTTAAAGATTCATGGCAATGTTTTAATGGTATTGTTACATTGCTCTGGTTGGTTTAGAATATTTGCAAATGTTGATGGGAATCTAACATTCATTTTGCAATTAGACTATTGCCTAGGTAATCTCACATTGCCGGCCAGTAGGGTTGTTCTTATTGTGTTTCCCCATATTACCCTTTGAAACAAAACATACTCAAGTCAACTCAACCAAGCCTTTTCGCAACTACACCATTTGAAACAAAACATGCTCGTGATAAAATAATTTTAATATTAAAATACTATTGCTTTCAGTTTGAAAGCATCACAAGCATTATTTTTTGCAGCCTCATGAGTGGTGTCTGATGTTTCTGATGCTAGTATTTAAACCAGATTTTCCTGATTCCAATTTGATGGTATTTTGGATTCCATCTTCCAATGTTGGCAAGAGAATCGTGATTCAAAAGCTGAAATTCAGGTTGAATATTTGCAGTAATTAAAGATATCATATTCAATTCAGGGGTTTCTTATCTTTGACGTGGATCAAATATATTTTTCCATGTCCCACTAGCAAGCCAAAATTATGATCTCTGCTTTTGTTGCAGTTCATGAAAATTTTTCTTTGGAGGGACCTCTCAGTATCCTAAAAGTTGTAGTTATTGCCTTGTCTGGTATGCTAATGTTTTCTTGTGAGTAGTAAGCAGATTTGTTCTCTTAGTTTTCATGCTAGGCTATAGATGGAAGGTATTTTCAGAGAATTTCGGGTTTGGTGGACTGCAGTGAGTAGATATGTTTTAATTTTAGGTTCCTCAACCTTATAGAATTGGCTATGCTATTTCTTCCTTACACTAGAGTTTGTGTCGTAGGTCAATTTGTATTATTTCTGATGTTGCAGAAAGCTGGTGTGTCATGGGGCAATCTTGCTCGAGGGAACCCAATCTGATTATTGAAGACAGGAGGAGAGGAAGTGCAATCATATTCTTTGCTATGCAGGGGTTTCTCATTTTTCATGGTGGAGTTAATACGATATTTTTCCTGCACTGGCTGTTCAGACTGTGGGGGTTAATTTATTATTTTTGTTGCTGCAGATGAATATGTCCTGTAAATCATGGTTCTACTCATGTGTAAAGGTTTGTTTTTATTTATATCATTGCTTTTGTTTACATAACCCTTGTAATCGTAATTTCTTCTTTTCATTTTTTATTTGTAAACTGACCGTCCTCATTAGTGGTCTCTTTTCTTTTGGGTAAGTATCTTAGTAATTTTCTCTTCTGGGCCAATGTCTTAGTATTCCTTTCTTTTTGCTTCACCAGAATATTGATTGGATCAATATGAGTAGTCATGGTTAAGAAGGAATTTTCTTAACGAGGGTTCCTCTATTCCACAGATACCTTTGAAGTCAAAGCACTGGGGAATGGCATGTTTGCTATGCTGATAAGAACTATAAACTATAAAATGTAAACCAACTACTTTGGAGAGAGACCTGTGCCCTTGCTAGAGCTATGGGTGTGTCTGCAAACTGCTAAAATGGTTGGGTCATCTAGGAGTATAGGAATCACAAGGTGTCTGAGGTAAATTCCAAATTTCCAACTTTGCTTGAATATCTGCCCAGCTTGTGCTAAGAGATGCATGGGAATATACTACTTCTCACCCTTTGTCAAGGCCCATTACACTACTCTGGGCATTACTACACCCTTAGCCAACTAGGCCCATTGCTCCTAGTAGCTTTAGGTGTTTCTGCCCCAGTACTATAAATATTAACTTGCACTGACCCCTCTAGAAGGATGGTTGCTGGGCAGAATTGGGGACTACAATGCAGTATCACAAGTGCAGTCTTCTAGTCATTAAGGCGTTACCCACTTCCATAACCTCCATGCCCTTGGCTGATTCCAACTTGGTGTGGAGGGAGTATCTATCTATGCACACAAACACCTTCAAGTGAGCTCCATCTGGGTTGACGGTGATTCTATTATTGATCTTTCACTAGTTAACCTTTACTCAAATCCTATCATGTCTACTTGATGTATGGGCATTATCTCCTGGCCTTATTGATCCAGGCGGTAGATTAGGCTACTAATTTAACAATAATAACAACAAATTTTTAATTTCAAATTAATTAGTGTTAGTTATATAAATCTTTTTTCTCAATTTTGCTTGAGAGTCATTGCTTTTTGTGAGATGCAAAGATATCAAATCTTTTTTTATTACTTTCTTTTATGTCGATTTTGGTCTACCTCTACTCTTTTTTACTTTTTACATGTATCAAATGACTTCTTTACATTGATCTATCTTTAGGTCTACATTATAAATATTCAAACCATCTAAGTTGTCCTTATCTCAATTTATCCAGATGCTACTTCCACCTTTTAACAAATGATTCATTCCTTGTATTACCCTATATCCGTTTCAACATTTTCATTTCAGTCACATTCATCTTGTGTATATATAATTTTGTGATTGTCCAACATTTTATACCACATAAATCATAGCCAGTCTTATGATAGTCCCAAAAAAAATTTCTTCAACTTGTTAGGTATTATTCTATGATCACATAATATTTTAGTTGAACTTCTTTATTTTAGATCACATAATATTTTAGTTGAACTTCTTTATTTTATCCAACCCTTATTGATAGCATCATCCTTAGTCTTCCCTTACAATTAATAGATCCAAATATGTGATCACTTCTAGAAATTTCGTGTCCTCAATTTTTGCTCTATCTTTATTTTTATTTCTAATTGCACTAAAATTATATTTCATATATTCTGTCTTTATCCTACTTAACCTAAAACATTGAGATTCTAATGAACTTCTCCATAGTTCCAACTTACAATTAACTCCAGCCTTGGTTTTAGCAGATTGGACTGCCAATCAAGAAGACAATGTGGAAGAATGAGTTTTCATCAGCAACTAGTGTGCATGGGATCTCCAAAACAGTTGTTGTGTCATATCAAATACATATCAGATATGTTTAAGGGTCTGATGCAGCCCCATATGTGTCCAATTTAGCAAAAGACTATCTTAATTATTTTATATTTAAATTAGGGCTTGATGCATCCAAATACTTGTAAAATACTCTTGCGATACTTTTATGATACTTACTTAGTGGTGCGCTATTTGGCTTGGATCAGGTGGGGATTGAAAACCCAGAGTTGCATGTCTTAGCAAGGATTTGCGTTTGGGTCCAATAACTTAGTACTGAGCTGGCACCCATTCTCTCTCCTGCCCTATTTTTCTATACTGAATTCCTCTTAAGTGAGGAGGGAGAAGAGGGAGTGCATACTTGTTGATTGAGAGGATGGAAAATGTTAGCATTCATTTTTCATGTTCTGTATTTAATTTTGAATAGCAGAATTTTGTCATGTTTTTGCCTTGTTTTTCTTTTTTTTGGAAGGGGTGTTCGGTTGTATTTATTAATTTTGTTTCTCTTTGTCTGTTGTATTTGTAGAAGAATATTATTTATTTGTAGTATCCTAGATATACTATATCCTGTTTTTCATGATTTGCCATGTCTGTATATTCATATAGCGTTGTATGCATATCTACACACATCTGGTGCTTCCAAAATCAGCTATCATTGTTCTTGATGAATGTCTCAAATTGTGCTTGGCTAGTTAGCTCACCACCTTATGCCTACTAGAAAAATAAATATGCAGCCTTACAATGAAGCTTCTCATAAATATGGACCTCCTAAGTTATGGTTTCATCAAAAGAGCCTGCCTGTGATATTTGTTTCTAGAAAGTTATCAGATTTGCATACCCATTTATAGGCACAAGAGTGTATCGTTTAGGATTTTTTTTTTCATTTCCAATGCTTGTCTCATGCTATCATTCTGCCCTCATCAACTTTTGCCAGCTATGTATTATCTGATGCTGTGATATTAACTGATATTTGGTCTTTCTATGGATCGCAGGTTGGAATGATGGATGGAGAGGGATACTCAGTCAACATTCCTTGGAGCTGTGGTGGTGTGGGGGATAATGATTATATCTTTGCCTTTCAACATGTTGTGCTTCCTATAGGTCATTATCCTTATTTCTGTGTTCATGATAAGTGGAGTGGTTTATATCATATAAGAGTTAGCTAATGCCATTAAAATTTTGGTGGATCATAACAAACATTATTCCTACTAGAGTTATAATTAAGACCACCCCTATCCAAGGTCCATTGTATCGACCCATACCATCCAGATATGGTGCGGTGCCAAGTTGTGATTTGGTATGAACGTTGGACCTAACTGGTTTGAACTGAGTAGAACCATCTTATATGACTTGATACTGAGTGGTATTATAGTTAAAAGGGAGACAATAATGGGAACTCTGTCTTAGTACGGAGTATATGCTGTACGCACTATACTGTATTGAATCGGTAATGTATTGGTATGGGTCTTAGCATTGATTTTGCGGAGCTTGTCCTTAACTAAGGGCTAGTTTTATATGCCTTGGGAACCAAGCTGTTTCATCCAAAAAAAATAGTACTGATATGAAATTACATATGTCCATCATGCACTGTCTGTTTACATTTGGTAAGACATGAATATCAGGCAGAATATTTTCAATAAAATGATTATTTCTGGAAAAAAATGTGTTGCATTTAAGTCAGCGAGAATTAGTTTTTCTGACCAAAAAGGAGCATTACTCTTCCAAAGACACTCGCACAATGTTGTACGCATATTGGTTACACTGTGCTGTTGTTTCCATGTTAGATTGAAATTTGTTTTCTTATTTCTGAATTTAGTGGTGTATATAAGTATGTGTGGATATGTATATATGGTATTGTATAGTGTATTTTCATGTCCTTAAACTTCCATCTGGAAGCCTCACTTATTTCTTTTTCTTTGTATATCTTGGCTATCTAATGAAATGCTGATGTTCTATTGCAGCTTTAGAATTTGCCCCTGATATCACCATTATATCAGCAGGATTTGATGCAGCAAGGGGTGATCCCCTTGGTTGTTGTGATGTGAGTATAACCTATGTTTGTTGGCTAAACAATTGCATGTGCAGTTAAGTTGTTTCTTTATCTTTATTTTTTTAATTGTTTAACTCTTATAATGTCCCAATGTTTTTGTGATTTTACCAGCATGGATAACAAAAATAGAAGTGAATTTGGGTTAATGAGAACACAAATATTACACATTGCTGATCATTTATATAAATTTATAAAAAGAAAATTTGTTTAAATTGCTGCTTTATTTCTTAGTATCCTATGTAATTGTTAAACTTTTGACACTGCTTGCCATGCAATTATCAGTTATTTCCTGCCTTTTGTGAGATTGAAATGCGAGTATTCAAATGCAGATTTCCTTTTACTATTAATATCTCTTTATAAAATTAATAGAAAGTCTTATCGCGAAAGTGTTTCAGTCACCCCTGAAGACTTTCTATTATTAGATTACACACGATGCACTAAACTAAAGTATGAAAGAAACATGGATTCTTACCATCGATTTCCATGGGGCCCATCTCTTTTGCAGACTCCAAGTTGCAAATAGTGGAGTTGGCAGCTCTGTTGCCTGATGGGACCCATTGCATACCTAGCAACAAAACACAAGAAACCAGAGATAGAAGAAGGGAAGATTTGGAAGTGTCTCAGTTTTTGAACTCTTGACTGGTATTTTAGAACCAAGATATTGATCGAGATGTTGACATCTAGATCAATATGGTAATTCAGGATTCGTATGTTATGGATCTATAGTTCAATTGGAGAATATTGACTGATATATCGATATAGTAACAGTGGTTTAATTCACGCAGGATAGAAAAAGAGAATATTTTCTGGATCTCTAATACTGTGGGGTGGTGGGCCAGATACGAATACAGACCGAGATTTTAGTCGAGATGAAAACCTTGAGTCTTGTACTTGCAATAATCTTGGGGGTAGCATAAATTGTTGTAATCACTCATTCTAAGGATGTTTTTATAAGTTAATGTAAAATCCACTTAGGGTTTGGAGAGGCATGCTTGGATGTGGGACATGGGTGTCAAAGTGTGTAGGTCTCCTAAAGAATTTGACATCAGAATCTCAAAAAAATTAGATACTTGGACACATCTATATATATTAGTGTTGTTAAAGGTGCTAGGCATACTTAAGGCGCCAAGACCCCATATTGCCTGAATCGCAAGCTGCAACGCGAGGTGCTCATCTGAGTAAAGTGAGCTGCTAGCTTTTTACGGGGGAAAAAACATATTTCTTAGAAAAATAATTAAGATTTAAAATCTGATAAATGCTTGGTAGATAGATCAAGGAGAACTGATCATAAATGTCCAATAAATAGATCAGCCTGCCTGCTGCCTACATAAATACATACATAAATAGATCTGAGAAAAGGACTTTTAAATCATGAAAGAAAATGAAAAAAATGGTGACTGAAACCAGTAATTCAAAACATTTGATGCTGGTCAAAGTAAAACAAACTCTGTGAACTTACACCACAAGGATTAGATCACTCAAGATAAGGATCGCCAGTGATCCAAGATCATCATGGTGATCCCATTTGGGTGATCCCATTTGAGTTACCAAGCGCCCCTGAACTTTAGGTTGATATAGGTACAAATCAAAGGACAATGACTTTGTTAGTTGAGATCAGGTTTTCTAGCCTAAATGTAATAATTGGGATTAAAACTTGAAGGAATTGAGTGTTATTGTTTTTCGAGGGGTGATTTCATCAATTTGAGAAAGGATGAACACAGAAGTTAAACTGTAAGATTTCTAGCATGATGGCCGATGATTTGGAACATTATTCCTGGATCTGAACACTTGCTAGATGCCATTTAGAAGTCTTTTTGTTGCTTCTCTATTTTTGTAAAGGAAAGGATTATGATGTCAGGAAGGCAAGCAAAATTATGTTTTGTTATAATTCTGATGCTTCTTAATGCATTAGCTGATGTAAGTACTCTTTTGTACATCTCGGAGTAAGGGCATGTGTTATGCATGTTAGCATTTAGCGAGTGCCTCTAATCGTAATAAGTTGACTGTATTTCAAAGTCATAAATCCCAGCCTCAGACCTCATATTGGTTGGGGACTGGTTCAGTACCATACTGACATCTGGGACAGGTTGGAATCTCAATAATTTACAGGGATGCCAATTTTTATTTTTTGCCCTTTTGTTTTTTAACTGATTTTGTTTTTTAATGATTATCTAGAGGCTTGTTGGGGTTTGTTCATCATAGTTTACAATTAGAGGAGGCTGTGTGCAGGATTACTGGGTGAGGAATTTTATGTAATGTAAGCGATAAAATATGCCTTTGGAGAGATCAAGTAATGACCATTGTGAAACAATTGCAGCGCACTCTTTGGAGGGGTTAGAATTCTGGCATGGTCAAATTGCTGGTATTTTGCAACAATATATGTTTGGAAAGTTGATCGGCCAGTGAATTAGCTGATTGTTTTTTGGGGATATTTTTCTAGACCCATGTTATGTTTTCATGTACTTCTTCTTTACCTTTGCAGCTTGCGGTCATTCTCTTTTCAACTTAATAGAGGCCTCTCTTCAGCTTACTATCTTTAAATCATCTTATAGTCAGGATTTTTTTATCCTAAAGAGATTGGTGACAGCTAAAAAGAGTTTGATGGCATCATGCCTTGCTCAACTGATGTCCAATTTGCACTTAAGCTTGGTAATTCACACCAGCATATAACCTATAGTTTGTTTATTTGCACAAAACGTTTTAATTTTTACAATCCCCAGTATGATTCTATTGTTAAAAGTATGTTAATTTGTATAGATTTTGATATGTTGGCAAATGTTCCATAACATTCAAATAAACTCAGGCGAGAGACTTGATTATAGATGGTTTGATCCTAATTTATGCCATTTCATGTATTTCTTATCATTTGAGTATTTTTGATCTCAGGTGACCCCTGCTGGTTATGCATGGATGACGCACATGCTGACTTCTCTTCTAAAAGGGAAGTTGTTGGTTATACTTGAGGGGGGGTGGGTTCTTAGCTTGCTTCTTTGATTGCTCATCTTTTCTGATATGTCAACTGTAATTGAGTATATTTTTTCTCCACAGCTACAATCTCCGTTCAATATCATCTTCACCTACAGAAGTGGTTAAGGTAAATATCTTCTTGAACATTCTTTCTTTACCAGTTCCCCAAGAAAGTAGCATGTGGTGGTTTGATCCACGTTTTAACTGCTTTGGATTTTGATCAAATGAGTGCATGCAGATTCTGTTGTATCATTTGACTGTTTTATAGCTAGCTTTGGTGTTGTTGCCAATTAATTTAGTTTTGCAAAGACTGTTGTAGAGATAAGAGATAAAATTTAGCACTGCTGGGAAAGTGGATGTAAGCAATTCAAAAGACGGAGTGGTACAAAATGATGAAGGACCACATTATTATAACATCTCATTGTAGCTCATATTTCCTCTTCCAAACTTTGTGTTCATCTGCAAAGTCAATATGATTTTATCAATTTTCTTGTGGCATAAATAGGTCCTTATCTTTTTGATTTTCTTGTAAAATCAAGGTTTTAATCTAAACTGAGATATTGCTTTCTTTCAGCTTTGGGCATCCAAGTATATAATATAATTGTTGCTTTGGTTCTTGTAACCTTGGGGTCTACATAGAAAGATACATCCAGATATCCTGGTTGATATGGTGTCAGTATGTTGAACAAGATTTCCTATTCAATTATTTACAATCTTACATTAATTATGAATTGTTAAATATTTAAAGCATTTTCCATATACATTAGTTTATCTCATTTTACTATATTAATGAAGATTTTTGATACCATTGATCTCATAATATCTCAGTGTTTTCAAACTTTTCCCTACTTTACATCTCCCCTAAGGTGAATTAGTTCTTCAATTTACACACACAAACATGCATCGACAAGCAAAAAGAGAAAAAAAGAAACCAGGATTCACAGATTGTGAAAACTGTGCAGAATTTGATCCAGCAATTCAACCATAAGCATTACCCTTGTAAGGGTAATGTGGTTGAGCGAGGAATGATGAGTCAATAATATTCATTATCTTCCTAGACCAAAATGACCCTTCAAAAAAAAACTAATCAGACTAGTAGCAATAAAGGAATAGTCTTCTTTATTTTTGATGGAAAGAGACCCCTCTCTCTCTCTCTCTCTGCGTTTATGTGTGTGCGTGCATGTCCGTGAGCACGTGCTGAAGTGTGCATGTGCCCACGCATGTGTATGTCTAATTGCATTTATAATGTGGAAGATGTATTTGTTTTGTTGCTACTAAATTTTTGCCAAGTAGTTCAAAAAGAGATGATATTTCCGTGTCATTACTTCTCTTTTTCTTCAATTAATAGGTATTGCTTGGTGAAGATCCTAGATATGATACGAGTAACATTATTTCATCAAAATCAGGCCAGTATACTATTCTGCAAGTCCTGAAAATTCAGCTGAAGTTTTGGCCGAGTTTGAAACCAAGTCATGCAACACTGCAGTCACAATGGGGATCCAGTCTTCTTCTCCTATCTTCGCTACCATGGGGGACTCAAGTGTGGTTCCTCCAGCTGCTCCTCGGTCCAAGTGCATTTGATCAGGAAATCAGCTAATACTTGGGACTTTATTGCAGACCTTGGTCGGATAGACAAGTCGAACTCCCCAAGCTTGATGGCCCACTTGCAAGTCGGCGAAGGTGTCAGGATGGGATAAGATCATCCGGAGGGGCTGATCCGTGAGCACCATAATAGGATGGGCTTGGAAGTAGGGTCTGAAGCGTTGAGTGGATACGATCAAGGTAAAGATGATCTTGTCGATCCTGGAATATCTGGTCTTGGCATCATGAAGCACCTTGTTGGTGTAGTAGATTGGCCTCTGCATTCCGTTGGCGTCCATGTGTATGAGCACGGAGTTGACAGCTTCGAAGGAGGCTGTAGGGTAGAGAAAGAGCTCTTTTCTACCCTTTGGCTTAAACAGCAGCAGTGGAGTGGATAAAAATTTCTTCAACTCCTCAAAGGCTTTCTGGCACTCCTTCGACTACTCGAAGCCGTTGACTTTACGCAGTGCCTTGAAGAAAGACAAACATCTCTCCGCTGACTTGGACAAGAATTGGCTCAGGGTTGCACCCTTCCAATTAAGCGCTGCACCTCCTTCTTTTTAGCCGGGGGTCTCATGTCAAGGATAGCTCAGATTTTATCGGGGTTCGCCTCGATCCCTCGCTGCATCACCATGAAGCTCAGAAACTTGCCTGCTGTCACTTCGAAAGCACACTTACGAGGGTTTAGCCTTATCTGATATCGACGGAGATTACTGAAGGTCTCCGCAAGGTCGGCAACATGGTCGGCGGTTCGAATACTCTTGGTTAGTATGTCATCCACGTATACCTTTATGTTGCGTCCGATCTGGTTCTCGAAGACCTTATTATCAGCCTTTGATAAGTGGCCCCAGCGTTCTTTAATCCGAACGACATTACCTTGTAACAGTATATGTCCTTCTCGGTCATAAATGAGGTAGCCTTCTCGTTCGCTGGGTCCATTTTGATTTGATTGTATCCAGAGAAGGCATTCATGAAACTGAGGGTTTCATGGCCAGATGTGGCGTCCACTACCTATCAATCTGAGGCAGCGAAAAGCTATCCTTGGGCACGCCTTGTTGAGATCAGTGAAGTCTACGCACATCCTCCAGCTCCTGCTAGCCTTGCGGACCATCACAACGTTGGTTAGCCAGTCGGGATAGTGGACTTCTTGGATGTGGCCAGCAGCCACTAGCTTGCGAACCTCCTTGTCAATGGTCTTCTATCGGTTGAGGGCAAAGCTCCTCTTTTCTGTCGGATGGGTCGGCATTCTGGTTTGATGTTAAGTCGATGGGTGATTACTTCCTTGGGTATACCTGGCATATCAAATGCCGACCATGCAAAGACGTCGGAGTTGGCACGCAGGAAGGCTTGAAGCTACTCACGCGCCTTCTCCGGGAGTAGCGCTCCAATCTGAACGGTCCTCGTCGGGTCCTCCCCTGCGGGAAGGTCAGCAGGTGCTCGGCTGGCTCCCCCTTTCTCTCCAACTCCCATGGGTTGAGTGATTCTGGTGTCGGTGCAAACACCATCCCCTACGGGCTGGGGGCCATGTGGTAGCAAAGTGGCAGCGGGTTCTGCTCCCCCACATCTCTTCGACTCCTTCGCTGGTGGAAACCTCACGAGCAGTCTTTTGGTGGAGATGACTGCGTCTAGAAGGTTCAGACCGGATCTTCCGAGGATGGCGTTGTAGGCCAGGGGAACTCGGACAATCAGGAAGTTCATGAAAATCGTGCTCTGACATGGTGGGATCCTGGCCGTGATAGGGAGAGTGATCTCGCCCTCGACCCTTACAAAATCTTCGATAAAACCCATCAAGGGTGTGGTGACAGGCCAGAGGGCACCAGGAGACAGGTTCATCCGAACAAATGCATCGTAACTCAAAACATCCATCGAGCTCCACTGTCAACTAAAATTCTTTTTACAGGGTGCTTTGCTATCGTTATAGACACGACGATGTTATCATCATTCTTGTTAACTACCCCTTTAGGTCCCCTTGGAAAAAGAAAATTCAAGAATCTAGCCCCACATTCCCCCGTGGCCTCTTAGAGGTGCCGGCTGCCCCCCAGGAGATCATGGCCACCGTCTTCTCGGTTGGGGCATTATCGATGTTGACCTTAGGAGGCGGAGGTGCTGACGAGCCGGGTGTACTCGGGTTATCTCTCTAAACGAACTTTTCTAGGTGGCCACGTTGGATAAGGTCCTCAATCGCTTTTTTTAGCTGGTGGCAGTCTTCAGTGTTGTGTCATGGTTTCGATGGAAGCGGCAGTACAGATTTTTGTTACGGGGAATCTTGGGGTTCAATGGAGGAGGGTGCTGGAGATACGGCTCGCCCTCGATCTCCATCAGGATATGAGATATCAGGGCGAGCAGAGGAGTAAACGACCCTCCCTAGGAGCGAGCGCTCGTGGATGGTTGTCTGGTCGGTGGGGAGGCTCAGGACGGGCTTGCTTCTTGGAGGAACTCCTATTCGCCTCATGCCGGGAGGAGTCGGCCTCATTGGTGCGGATGTACTTCTGTGCCCAGCTCAACAGTTCGGTGTAGGAGCCGGATGGCTTCTTATCGAGGGAGTAGGCAAAACGGGAGGGGCGGAGCCCCTGCTTTAAAGCCAAAGTGGCCACAGAGTCCTCAGGGTTGTAGACCTCGAGGGCAACTTCTATGAATCGGGCGACGAAGTCCCGCAGGGACTCATCGCTTTTTTGCTGGATGGAGAAAGACTGTCCGCCACTCGGGGGATCTTTCGGCAGGCGTTGAAGTGAGCCAAGAAGGCCCTCTCCAGCTGCCGAAAGGAGTTGATACTCCGCGGCGGCAAGCGGGAGTAGCAAGCTCGGGCAGCCTTCCTCAGGGTGGCGGGGAAGGCAATGCAAAGCAAGGAGTCAGTCATCCCTGGACCTGCATGAGGACCTTGTAGCTTTTCAGATGGTCCAGAGGATCGTGGTCCCATCGTACGGGTCCAACTGAGGGAGGCGGAACTGGATTGAAATCAGCTCTTCCATTATGCGGCGGGACAGCAGTGGACGGCTGTCGTAATCCGCCTCTGGTGGGTTGGTGAGCTTTTCCAGTCACTAGTTGTATTCATCCAGCCGACGCTCGGCCCGTCAAGCTATCCGGCCATCAAAGGACCCCTTCCTTGAAGACTCAGAGGGCGGAGAGGGGTGGTGACGATGCAGACGGGTGCGCTCTGCCTCCCTCCCACGCCGTCGCTTAGGGAAGCGCTTGCGTGGTGAAAAGGGGTTCGGACCTCTTAGAGGCCTCCCGGTGATGATGTCGGGGTGAAGCACGGCGGTGATAGACCTTCCGAAGGAGAGATCTCCTCGGAAAGAATGCTGGCTGGGTTGGACCACCCTCGGGACCAATGAGGGTGGCTCCGGTTGCCGTTGCGCGGTGGCTGGTTGCTGCTGCAGAACCTGGACTACCGCCACCAGCGACTGGACCTGTATGGTGAGAGCGGTGATTCGATCATCTGGCTGCGGCGGTGGTGGCGATGGCGGTGCGAGGACGCCGAACTGGGGAGCAAGGGGACTAGCCTTCGATGGGTCAACCTCCTGGCGATGCCCCCCGGCGTAGTTGGTGGAAACCTTCTGTGCGCGTGTCACCACCATCTTCTTGAATTCTCAGGGAAGGAGAATTTGTAGTTGATTGGTTCGAGCTTTCTTCTCTGTCAACCCCCCTTCCTAGCGCGCCAATCTGTTGCCGCCAAGTAACGTTCCTCCAATGCCGAGAAACGAAGATCCTTCTTTTCGAAGAAGCTCCTACAAAGAAGTCTCTGAAGATCGGTTGCACCGATGGGGATCCTCCGATGCTCAAGTAAGCGACTCGAGAACAGTGAAGAAAAATAGCTAATAGAAAATAGCTAGAGAACTTGAGTCAGATCCTTCCCTCGTTGTGAGTGTGGGTTTTTATACTTGTTCGAGGGTCTTTTTTCCTGCTTTCAGAAGGTGGCTGATTTCAAGGTGCCGCTGTCCTGTAGCGGACGGGTGGCCGACTAACAGTGACAGGTCGCAATCGATACTGGGCATGCCAGAGGTGTCTTGTCCCGCCAGCCACCTGCCGGGCGTGGCGCCATAGGTGGCAGGTGGGCCTAGTCGTGTCAGGCGTGCATCGTTATGGGCAATGGCCACGCATAGTTGCAGACGGTTAGTGGGCCACGTGGCGGCTGCAGGCGTTAGTGGGCCACGTGGTGGTTGCAGGCGGTTGGTGGGCCACGTGGTCGTGTCAGGTGGCTCAAGGATGAAGGGACTCCAGGGCTAAAGCCGAGAGGACACAAGGTCCGAGGCCAAGGGGACAAGGTCCGAGGCTGAGGGGACCTCAGACTCCAGGTCCGAGGCCGAGGGGACTCTAGGTCCGAGGCCGAAGGAACCTCGGAGGTCCGAGGCCGAGGAAACTCTAGGTCCGAGGCTGATGGGACCTCGGAGGCCGAGGCTGAGGGTTCCATCAGTTGCTTTCTTCGTTAACCCATACAAGGCTTGATCAGCTACATCAGAAAGATTACAGGTGAATTATATTGATAGATTATATATTAGGGCGCGCTGATAAGAACCATTGCGATCGAAAATCAAAACTGAAATTGGACCGCAAGAAAGAGAGACCAGTCAAAAAAAAATCCTAAAGAACAAGAGGAAGAAAAAGGATGACAGTATTGTACCTTTCAACTAAGAACCATGGAGTACTCGAACTTATATAGTGGTGGCGCAGTGAACCCACGTCCTGAAAGAGACCACGATTGCGAGTGTGGAGCCAACTCGAGCCGTCGCACAAGATCGCCCCATAACAAAATGGGATATCATACTCAAAAATAATTTTATGTTTTTTTAGAACGGGATCTGAGATCCACCGTCCGTTTCATAATTAAGTTAGATTAAGAAGAGGTTTTAAAAAGTTTAATGCAGTCGAGGGGGCAGAGTGGGAGGACGGACACATGGAGGGGAAGGAGGCGGGGGTTTCGCTAGATTGGAACATGAGGTGGAGTCCACGGATCTGGAAGGAGCTATATCAAATTAAAAAAATAAAATAAAATAATCTATTGGATGCCAAGCAGAAACCCCACCCCATATAAATAGATAAAAAAATATAAGGCCCAATAAAAATTACCGAAATAGTTTCCAACATCCAATAAAAATTGATGTGGCTGATTAAGCAATGTTAGGACTAACGAAACAGGTAGCTGACGGAGCTTCGGCCTCAAACTCCAGAGTCTCCCTCGGCCTCGGACTTCAGGGTTCCCCCTCGGCCTCAGACTTCAGTCCCCTTTGGCCTTGGACTCTAAGGTTCCTCTCGGGTTCGGACCTCCAGGGTTCCCCCTCGACCTCGGACTCGAGTCCCCTTCGACCTCGGACTCCAAGGTTCCCCTCGGCCTTAGACTTTCTGGTTCTCCCTCGCGGCCTTGGACTACAGAGTCCCCCTCGGTCTCGGACCACATGGTTCCCCTCGGTCTCGGACCCCAGGGTTCCCCTCGGCCTCGGACTCTCTGGTCCTCCTTGGCCTTGGACTCCAGAGTCCCCCTCGCCTTGGACTCCTAAGTCCCCCTCGACCTCGGACCCTTAGGTTCCCTTGGCCCCAGACTCCAGTGCCCCCTCGACCTCGGCACCAGTCACTACCACATGGCCCACCTGACATCTACAACTGCCACGTGGCCTACTACCATCTACCTCCTGCAACCCTGCATGGTCATTGCCAGTAACAATGCATGCTCGACACGACTAGGCCCACCTATCACCTGCAGCGCCATGCTGACAGGGATGTGGCAGGACAGGCCACCCTTGACAACCTCATAGGTGGTTGCGATCGTCCCTGTTAACCTTGCCGCCTATCCTCTGCCAGACAAAGACGTCTCGGATTCAATAACCTTTTAAAAGAGGGGTAAGAGGGACTTCCGAACAGGTATAAATGCCTTCACTCATAACGAGAAAAGGTATTTGAACTCCAAGTTTTGGTTAAGTCTTTTAGTCCATCATTCATCACTATTTCTCAAGTCACTCACTTGAGTGTCGAAGGGTCCCCCACTGGAATAACCGGTCCTCGAGGACTTTCTTACAGGATCCATGCCCAAGGAGAAGACTTTAGGAGATTCCTAGAACCGTCTTTGCCATCTCTAGGACTAATGCCTCTCCCGGCGTTCAAGGAACATGATTTGGCGGCAATAGATTGGCGCATTAGGTAGGGGGGAGGCTGAGGAGATAGAAAGCTTTTGAATAGCTAGCTGTAGGCCTCTATTCCCCTTGAAAAAAAGAAGATGGTGGTGATGCGCGCCTAGGATATTTTCACCAGCCACGCTGGGGGGCATCTTCAAGGGGCTGGGCAGTAGGAGGCTAATCTTCCTGCTCTGCCTTCTCCACCACCTTAGAACGACCGAATCACCACCCTTACCTTGCAAGTCTAGTCCTTCGTGGCAGTGGTCCAAGAGCTACAACAGCAGTCGGCAACTGTGCAGTAGCAGCCAGGCCGCGCAGCAGCACCCAAGGCCACCCTCGTCGGGCGCAGGGGTGGTTCAACCCAGTCAGCAATCCACTCGCGGAAGATCCCCATAGAGGTAGGCTCATCGCCGTCGTGCCTCGCCCAGGCATCATCGCCAGGAGACCTCTAAGAGGCCTTGGTCTTCCGCTATGCAAGCAATTCCCCTAAGAGGCAGCATGGAGGAAGACCGAGCGAGGACATCATCATCGGTGCCACGCCGCAAAATCATCAATCAATCGGAGGTGGACTACGATAGTCGCCCTCCGCTGTCTCGCCGCATCATGAAGGAACCAATATCGATCAGTTCTGCCTTCCCTAGCTGAACCCTTACGATGGCACCACCGATCCCTTGGACCATCTAGAGAGCTACAAGGTCCTCATGCAAGTCCAAGGGGCGACCAACTCTTTTCTGCATTGCCTTTCGATCACTCTTCGAAAGGCCGCGCGTGCATGGTACTCCCATCTATCACCATGCAGCATCAATTCCTTCAGGCAGTTGGAGAGGACCTTCTTAACATACTTCGACGCTTGCCGAAAGATCCTGTAGGTGGCCGATAGCCTATTCGCCATCCAGCAGAAGAGTGGCCAGTCACTGAGAGACTTTGTAGCTTGGTTCAAGGAAGCCACACTCGAAGTCTACAACCTTGACGACTCCGTGGTCACCCTGACCTTGAAGCGAGAACTTCGTCCTTCTCGCTTTGCTTACTCCCTTGACAAAAAACCCCGGTTCTTACACTGAGTTGCTAAGCCGGGGCGCAGAAGTACATCCGCATCGACGAAGCTGACTCTTCTCGGCGCGAGACGGATGGAGGTCCCAGCAAAAAGCAGGCCCGTCCAGAACCTGACAAGCCTCGTCCGGGAGGCCTGAGCCCTCCCATGATTGGACAACCGAACACGAACCCTCGCCCCAGAGAGGGGCCCTTCACTCCCTGCTCGCCCCGATATCCCACATCCTAATGGAAATCGAGGCGAGTCATACCTTCAGCGCCTACTCTCTTGAAGCCAGGAGCCCTCTGCAACAAAAACCTCTACTATCACTTCCATTGGGATCACGACCATGACACAGAGGACTACCACCAGCTGAAGAAGGCGATCGAGGACCTCATTCAGTGGGGCTACATCGACAAATTCATCCAAAGGGGGAACCCAGCAGCATCGGGCCCATCGGCACCCCCGCCTACCTAGGTCGGTATTGACAACGCCCCGATTGAGAAGACGGTTGCCATGATTTCTTGGGGGGCAGGTGGCACTTCCAAGAGGCCGAGGGGGAATGAGGGAGTGGATTCTATAATTCCCTTTTCTAAGGGAGACTTAGAGGGAGTGAACAATCATAATGATGATAGCATCATCGTGTCTATGACGATCGCAAAATACCATCTAAAAAGAATTTTAGTTGACAATGAAGTTCGATCGACATTCTAGTTACGATGCTTTTGTTCGAATGAACTTGTCTCCCGACTTCCTTCGGCTTGTGACCATGCCCCTAATGGGCTTCACTGGGGACTCTGTGAGGGTGGAGGGGGAGATCACCCTCCCGATCACAGCCGAGACATCACCGTGCCAGAGCACGGTCCTTATAAAGTTCCTGGTTGTCCGAGTCCCCTTGGCCTACAATGCCATCCTCGAAAGACTCGGCCTGAATCTTTTGGACGCCATCATTTCCACCTCCACCAAGAGGCTGCTTGTAAGATTTCCCACTAGTCAGGGAATCGGAGAGATGCGCGGGGAGCGAAACCTAGTGCCACACTGTTATCATGCAGCTCCCAGTCCATGGAAGGTGTCGGCCCCGCCGATGCTCGGACTACTCAATCCCAGAGACTCGAAAAGGAGTGGGGAGCCGGCCGAGCGCTTGTTGACCTTCCCACTAGGAGAGGACCCTACGAGGATGGTTTAGGTCAAAGCACTTCTCCTCGAGGAGGTGAGAGACCGACTCCTCGCTTTTCTACGGGCCAACTCGGATGTCTTTGCTTGGTCAATGTCAGACATGCCGGGTATACCATCAGAAGTGATCACTCACAAGCTCAGCATCAACCCAAAGTGTCGACCGGTCCGACAGAAGAAAAGAGGCTTTGCTCCCGAGTGGCAGAGGGCCATTGATGAGGAGGTCCGCAAGTTGATTGCCACCGGCCACATCCGAGAGGTGCATTATCCATACCGGCTAGCCAACGTGGTGATGGTCCGTAAGGCTAGTGGGAGCTAGAGGATGTGCGTCGACTTCACCGACCTCCATAAGGCGTGCCCTAAGGATAGCTTTTCGCTGCCCAGAATCGACCAGTTGGTGGACGCCACGTCTAGCCATGAGACTCTCCACTTCATGGATGCCTTCTCGGGGTACAACCAGATCAGGATGGACTCGACATACGAGGAGGCTACTTCATTTGTGACCGAGAAGGGCATCTACTACTACAAGGTAATGCCATTCAGACTAAAGAATGCAGGGGCTACATACCAAAGGCTGATGAACAAGGTCTTCGAGAACCAACTTGGGCATAATATAAAAGTATACATGGATGACATTCTGACCAAAAGTATCCATATCGATGACCATGTTGCTGACCTGGCGGAGACCTTCGGCAACCTCCGCCAATTCCAGATGAGGTTGAACCTCCGCAAGTGTGCTTTCGGGATCACGGTGGGCAAGTTTCTAGGGTTCTTGGTGACCCAGCAAGGGATCGAGGCAAACCTTGAGAAGATCTGCGCCATTCTCGACATGAGACCTTCGGCCAACAAGGAGGTGCAGTGCCTGAGCCACTTCCTGTCCAAGTCGGTAGAGAGGTGCCTGCCTTTCTTCAAAGCCTTACGTAAGGCCAATGGATTCGAGTGGACGATGGAGTGCTAGAAAACCTTCGAGGAGCTGAAGGAGTGCCTATCTACTCCGCCATTGCTATCCAAGCCGAGGGAGGGAGAGGAACTCTTCCTCTACCTCGTGACTTCCCCCAAGGCGGTCAGCTCCGTGCTCGTTCGCATTGATGCCGATGGGACACAGAGGCCTATCTATTACACCACAAGGTGCTTCACGATGCAGAGACCAGGTATTTCAAAACCGAAAAGATTATTTTTGTACTGATCATCTTGCTCAGCATCTCAGACCTTACTTCCAAGCTCACCCAATCGTGATACTCATGGACCAGCCACTTAGAGCGATCCTGTCTCGTCCTGACACCTCTAATCGACTGGCGAAGTAGGCTATCAAGCTGGGGGAGTTCGACATGTTGTGCTTACCAAGGGCGGCCATAAAGTCCCAGGTCTTAGCGGACTTCCTGGTCAAGTGTACTTGGATCGATGAGCAACCAGAGGAGCTCCACTCAGCGCCCTCAGACGTTACGTCTGAGGTGAGGAGGGAAGACTGGATCCTCCATGTGGATGGTGCATCGAATTTCAAGGGAGTGGAGCTGGTCTCATCCTAGCGAGCCGAAGGGAGTGGCGGTGGAGTTTGCCCTCTGATTCCTTTTTTCCATCATCAACAATCAGGCGGAGTATGAAGCTTTGTTAGCGGGAATAAAGCTCGCCAAGGAGCTCGAAGTGAAACACCTCAGAGCCTTCACTGACTCCCAACTTGTCTTCGAGCAAATTGTTAGAGAGTACGAGGCCCAAGATCCCATCATGTCCCGCTACCTGGGTAAGGTCCAATCACAAACCTTATTTTTTACTCATTTTAGTGTCAGCTACATTCTCATAGGCAAGAACGCCAGAACCGATGCATTATCCCATCTGGCCACCTCGGCTGACGGAGCCCTGGGGAAGACATATGTGGAGTGCATGGGGAGGTCCCAAGCATCGAGGCCACGGAGGAGGTCCTGTCGGTCAACCAAGAACCCACCTAGATGGATGCATATGTCTGATACCTCACCGACGACTCTCTATGAGGACCCTATGGAGGCCAAGCTGCTTAAACGGAGAGCTCCCAAGTTTCAAATATTGGATGGGCAGCTGTACCAAAGGTCTTTCTTGTACCGAATCCTTAAGTGTATCGGCCCTACAGATGCCGATTACGTCCTCCACGAGATCCACAAAGGCATTTGCGGAAGTTATCTTGGGGGCAGAGCGCTGGTGTATTAGACTCTGCGCCAGTGGTACTACTTGCTCACTATGAAGGAGGACGTTGCCGAGCTAGTTCGAAGATGCGACAATTGTCAACAACATGCCAGCATCCAGCGATAGCCGATCTCTTAGCTGAGCCCTCTGACGGCCCCATGGTCCCTTGCTCAGTGGGGGATGGATATTCTGGGACCATTCCCCCTGGCATCCGATCAGAGGAGGTTTCTACTTGTCGCCATCGACCATTTCACCAAGTAGGTGGAGGCCGAGGCGCTAGCAAAGATCACCGAAAGCAAGGTGAGATCCTTCTTCTGAAAGTCCATCATTTGCCGATTCGGGCTGTCCCAAACCCTCATCACCGACAACGGCTGACAATTCGACAACGCTTCCTTCAAAGGATTCTGCGCCAAGTTAGGCATCTGCTAGCGGTTCACCTTTGTCGGCATCCACAAACAAACGGAGCGGCTGAGATGACAAACTGCACCATCCTTCAAGGTTTCAGAACACGGTTGGATGACTTCAAAGGAAGATGGATGGAGGAGCTCCCTAATGTGCTGTGGACCTATCACACGATGCCGCGGGCTCCCACAGGAGACCCCTTTTAGCCTCGTATTCGGGTTGGAGGCTATCATCCCCGTGGAGATCGGCATCCCAAGTCCTTGGTGGAGTCGTATAATGAGGAAGGCAACTCGAGCCGACTTTGAGCCAACCTCAACCTCATCGAGGCGGTACGTGACTGGGCGCGATCAGGATGGCTGCCTATTGCTAGAGAGCCGCTAGGTACTACAATGCTCATGTTCGCCCTAAGGCATTTCTCCAAGGGGACTTGGTTCTCAGGCAGGCCGAGGTCTCGAAGCCAACGGAAGAAGGTAAGCTGTCACCGAACTGGGAAGGACCATACTGGGTCACCGAAGCCCTCCACCATGGAGCGTACCGGATCGAAGGACTTGACGGGAAGCCACTCCTCCGCACCTAAAACTCTGACAACCTCAATTGGTACCATCAGTAATGTATACAAATTTTGAGTATAAAGTTAAAGTACTTCATTCTTTCATGAGTCTGAATTACTCGCCCTTTTTTGGCTAATAAAGATATGTTTGAGTATTTTTTTTTTAGCCAAAGCTCGCCCCCGGTCGGGCACTGAAAGACCGAGTCCAGCAGAGTCGGCCCTAAAATCGACTCTAGCATCGGCATCAAAGACCGAGTCCAGTAGAGTCGGTCCTAAAATTGACTCCAGCGTCAGCACCAAAGCCCACACTAAAAGATTGAGTCTAACAGAGTCGGCTCTAAAACTGACTTCAGCGTCGGCACCAAAGACCAAGTCCAGCAGAGTCAGCCCTAAAATCAACTCCAACATCGGCACCAAAGCCCAACCCCAATCGGCACTAAAAGTCCGAGGCCAGCTCGTTACCAAAGCCCAAGGCCAGCTCGACACCAAAGCCCAACCCCGGTGTACTAAAAGACCGAGTCCAGCAGAGTCGGCCCTAAAATCGACTCTAGTGTCGATACAAAAGATTAAGTTCAACAGAGTCAGGCCCTAGAATCGACTCCAGCGTTGGCACCAAAGCTTGACCCCGGTCAGCACTGAAAGCCCGAGGCCAGCTCGACACCAAAGCTCGACCCCGATCGGCACTGAAAGTCCGAGGCTAGCTCGGCATCAAAGCCCGACCCGGTCGGCACTGAAAGTCCAAGGCTAGCTCAGCACCAAAGCCCAACCCGGTCGGCACTGAAAGCCCGAGGTCAGCTCAGCACTAAAGACCGGCCATAGGTCGACGCCTAGGGCCGACGCCAGCGCCGACCTCCAACCCCAACTCTAAAGTCAGCCCCAACCCTTACTCTAGAATTCACTTCATTATTGGAGTAGGTCATCATCCTTAAACAAGAGCAAGCAGATGCTCCGACCTCAGTGGACACGATATGCTATAAAAGCTAAGTATTCAAAAATTTTAAAAGCTTCCAGATTGTGAAGAAATTTTGCTTCTCATTAATTGCCAAAAGGTTTACAAAAATGCCGACCCGAGTCAGACTTCGGTACAAAAAAAAAGAACAACAAAATACAAGTGTTCAGACCTCGATCGACGCAGACCCGTCCTCGGTTGGCCCTGGCGCCGTTGGCGACCCCTCCGGAACCTCGTCCGGCTTGATGTCATCAATGCCCGTGAGGCTAATGACTCTGCCTACCTTCTCCTTGCCATCTTGGAAGCCCTGGAGGTAGGCATCGGCGGAGGCCTCTGCCAGCTCGTCCACAAAGCCGGTGGACTTTCGGAAGTCGGCCACCACCTCGATGGATCTTCTCTCAGCAACAGTGGCCCTCTCCTCGGTGGCAGCGGCCCTCTCTTCTGATGTCTAAGCTGCTATCTCCCCTCTGCTGCCCTAGCATTGGCCATTCGGGAGATCTCCTCAGCGTCGCTGGCCGCTGCTCAGTCGCCTTCACCTCGATGGTGAGAGCATCGATGCGGAGATCCCAAGCGCTGATGGTTGCCTTGGCAGCGTCCAGCTTTTCCTCGACCACTTGAGTGTGCTCGAGCTCAGCCGCTGCCTGATGCTTGGCCTCTTCGAGTTCCTTCGCTTGCTCGGTCCGGGCTGCCTCCAGTGCTCCCTAGCCCTCTCGGCCCAGGCCCGGGCATCAACGACCTCACGCTAGGTGCCTTGGACGAGGACGTCTCTTATGGTGGCTAGGGAATTCATCAACTGCACCAGGAAGCCATCGTCAGCATGAAATAAAGTAAAGAAATTTTATGAAGAGGATAAAGTACTAACCCATAGTTAAGCCAGGAAGGCGTCCCAGAAGAAGGCTGAAGCTCTCTGGTGATGGAATTCTCCTTGGAACTCGGTAATAGACCTGGGCCATCAGTCGCTCCGCCCTGCGACCGTGGTTCATAAGCGAGGGCTGAGAGGGGATTTCCTCGATCCCACCTCCCTTTGCAGCCCTAGCCGATTCTGAGGCCGTGGGCATTGTGCCAAAGATCGATGGCATCTCCTCTGCCGATGACCCCGCTGCCGTCGGATGCTCCTCACCCGCCTGCTCTCCCACGGGTGGACCTTCATCCAGGGTTGGTTCAACATTCGAACAGGTCGGTTTCGCGGCCGAGGTGGTCGGCTTCACAGGCGAGAGAACCACCTCGACCCTCGGGTCCTCCAGGGGTGTCGATGGTGAGGTCGATGGCTGGGATGGGCTCCCGGTCCTCCCAGAGCTTGCGGACCAAAGGGGTCGGAGACCGGGTCGAAGATTGAGACCGAGGCCTCTTTCCTGACCCTTCGGCGTCGTTGATGGCCCTCTTCCTCTTGATCGCCGCCCTTACGACATGGGCCAGTAGCCTCATGTCTGCATATATCAGAGAATCAGTCAATCAAAAAAAAAAAAAGAAAAGAGAAGGAAGAGGGAGAGGTCTTGTGGCTACTCACCACCACTCAGGATGATGCATGTGAGCTGAAGATTCTCCTTCGACAAGAGCTCGTGGCAGTGGGGGACAATAGTAGTCAACAACTGATCAAACGCCTTGTCTCTCGGACCACCGACTGATTTTTGTTAGGTCCTACGTCCGAATCCCCCCAACTTGACCTCACCCCCTTGAGGTCTACGAAGAAAAATCGGGTCTTCCACCCTTTGACGGATATAGGGCGACCCAATCTGATGGCTCGGCCAAGCCTGGTTTGGAACAACCACCAGCCCGACTAGTGGCAAAGAGTGTAAAGGCAGCGGAATAGGGAAACCCTAGCCTCTATACCCTAGAGGTGGCACAGCACCAGAAATGCACAGATAGTTCAAATGGAGTTCAAGACCAATTGCGCGGGCACTAAGGAATACCTATCAAGGAGATTGGTGACGAAGGGATGGAAAGGCAGCCGAGGCTCGCCTTGAGGAATACCTCGTACATGGCAACTCTCCTACATCGGGAGAAAGTCACCATGTCGTTAGGATCGGGGGCGATAATCGGACACTGGCCGGAATCATGTACTGGGCCCTAAGGTTTGCTAGGTCTTGGGCGATCGTGGTGGAGGCAGCCCCTTTTGGGGATTCCCCTCTAACCCTAGGTGAAGGACCTGCGGTGATCGGACGACCCCTGACAGGGCCCTATTGGCGACCGCAGTTGCGACAGAGGAATATGGTCCTCGAAGGAAGAAGAGGAAGAGGACCATGAGAGTGTGGGGGATGGAGAGACCTGCAGCCGTGAGGAGGAAACACAGTCCTCGGGCGGAGAGGAGGAAGATCAGGAAGGAGAGGAAGCCATGGAAGGGGGGCAAGGAAGGGTCAGGAGAACTGACCTGAACGAAGGAAGACAGCAAAGAGACTCAAGCAAGGTTTAGGCTCGAGAGGGAAGAAGCAAGTCTCGGTGATGTGAGGAGTTAGGTCTGGGGCAACCCCATGTTATGCCTCTTTTCGAATTAACCCGCCTAGTTCGATCGGCCATGTGCGCACCCACCATTGGAGGAGGCACCTCGGCAACTGCTCGATGCACGGAAAGCGAGATTTACAGCAATGATAGGACATTGATAGTATTAGCACAATGATGGCGGTAACTTTCCATAAGTTTCGAAAGGACTTTCCTGTTTCGAGGACCCCCTCAGATCCAACGGTGAGGATTGATAGGAGCAGTGACGTCATGACGCCCCATACCACTGGCATTGAAGAGTCATTGCCTCTGAGGATGCATGCCTCTCTTCATGACTGATAGCGCATCAGGATCAGCCATCGGGTGGTTTTACGCCCCTTTCGCCGGACGTGAAATTGATTTGTACTGTCTTAGAGACAAGAGGGTATCTGATGTGGCTGATCAAGCCATGTTAGGACTAATGGAACAGGTAGCTGACAGAGCTTCGGCCTTGGACTCCACAGTCCCTCTCGGCCTCGGACTATAGGGTTCCCCTTTGGCCTTGGACTCGAGTCCCCTTCGGCCTCGAACTCTAAGGTTTCCCTAGCCTCAACCTTCAGGGTTACCCTCGGACCTCGGACTCGAGTCCCCTTCGGCCTCGGACTCCAAGGTTCCCCTCGACCTTGGGCTTCTTGGTTCCCCCTCGCGGCCTCGGACTCTAGAGTGCCCCTCGGCCTCAGACCCCAGGGTTTCCCTTAGCTTCGGACTCCCTGATTCCCCTTCGGCCTCAGACTCTAGGGTTCCCCTCGGTCTTGGACTCCCTGGTTTCCCTCGGCCTCGAACTCCAGGGTTTCCCTCGACCTTGGACTCTAGAGTTCCCCTCGACCTCGACCCTCAGGTTCCCTTGGCCCCAAACTCTAGTTCCTCCTCGACCTTGGCACCGTCACTACCACGTGGCCTACCTGACACTTACAACTGCCACATGGCCCACTACCACTACCTCCAGCAATCCCGCATGGCCATTGCCAGTTACGACGCATGCCCAACACGACTAGGCCCACCTACCACCTGCGGCGCCACACTTGACAGGGATGTGGCGGGACAAGTTGCCCTGACAACCTCAGAGGTGGTTGCGATCCGTCCATGTTAGCCTTGCTGCCTATCCTTCGTCAGACAAAGACGTCTCGAATTTAACAACCTTCCAAAAGAAGAGGTAAGAGGGACTTTTGAACATATATAAATACCTTCACTCATAACAAGAGAAGGGATCTGAACTTCAAGTTTCTAGCTAAATCTTTTAATCCATCATTCATCATTGTTTCCTATGTCATTCACTTAGCGGCGGAGGGTCCTTATCGGAATAATCGGTCCCCGAGGACTTTCTTGCAGGATCCCCGCCCAATAAGGAGATTTCAGGAGATTCTTAGAACCGTCTTTGCCGTCTCTGGGATTAATGCCTCTCCTAGCGTTCAAGAAACATGATTTGGTGGCAACAAAAATCTCTTGCGAATGGAATTGGGGTGCGTAGAGTTACTACTAGGGATATTGATGAAGGATTTATTTTGTGTATATATTTATATAGACATTAAATGAGAAATTGATAATGATGTATTCCTCGCGATACTTTTGAAATTTCCGATGAGATGGTAATAATTTCTGTCCTATTTTGGGTCGTATGGAGTAATTACATTATAGCCTCTGATTAACCGAGAAGCTTGGAAGGACTGGAGAGAGAGCGATGGCATTTTCGTCATATGGGTGCAAAGTTTAGCCTTGAGATCATAAATGATTTAGAAAGGAACAATGATTTATAATATTAACATAAATGATTTGTAATATTATAATATTATAAGATTCTAGAGCATTGCAATCAAAAATCAAGATTGAAATTGGACTGCAAGAAAGAGAGACCAGTGAAAAGGAAACCCTAGAGAACCCCTCTGCCAAGAACGCCCCACCGTATCAAGTTAAATCCCGACCTTCCAAATTATATCTTAAGCCATTTCATTTGTGCATCCTAATTTTGTGATTTTGCTTAGACAATCTGTGAATTACTTTGCAAATCCCAACCATCCACCAAGCCCCACACATGCTATATCTTCCTAGAATCCAGATTAATACCACTTAACACTGCCTCACACCAAACTAGCAATGCTAAACTCCTCTAACAATCTCCTAAACTTGCCCTGAACAACTCTGAACATCTTGTGCCCACCAAGATGCCAATTTCAAGTCTCACATTTGCTTGCAGCTACTATGTTAGCAGAATATTTAGTAAACTTATTTAATCATATGCCTCAATAGGTGATTGTTGTCATAGCACCATTATTTAGTGGAGTCAATGAAGAGAACACCGAAAGACTAAACCTTATCAACTAATAATAATAGGGCAAATAGTTGATTTGCATTACTTAGTGCAGGCCCTTAAGCTAGACAAAAAAAGCATGGAAATGGAAGAAATTTCTTTTTTTTCTTTTTTTTTTTGGCCTTCAAAATTTAATGCTTCATCTTCTTCATATAAATATTAAATGCCAAACAACGATCTAATTAATAAAATTATTTAACACTGTAAAATTTTAAATTATTTTCTATTTTCTTATGAATGGCATCTCTTAGAAGGATAAATGAAAGAATTAAAGGATATATCATTTACACCTACCGTTTTTATTTTTTTAATATTTTTTATTCTTATTTTTTATGAAAAATAATGTAAAAATCTTTAAACTGCATTCAACTTTTTATTGTTTATCTGCAATAGGACAAATAATAAATTAACCTTCACAATTCCTGATGATCAGCTAGCATAGGAAAAGATACCATCATCACTCTACGGTCAAATATTAGAAATCCATCATAAAAATTAAAAGAAAAATCAAATCACTACAATCCAATTCTTTCAAAGTGCAGCATAGCGATGAAAAGAATCGAAAGATAGCCCAAACACAATAATAAGAAGAAATGGAGTTCACCACACATTGCAATAAAGCATGTTTCAAAATATGGCAAGCACCATAATGAAAGGGACTAGAGGACATTCATACATTGTAAACTACTATTAAGAAAAAATATAAAAAACATAAACATTTATACGATAGTAACTACAATATGAAGCATCAGGGAATGGTACCCGATATAAGCACATTTGCAATATACCAAAATCATCAACTTTCTTCATTAATGTTAAAATTGCAGAAAACCAAAATCATTAATAATCCACATATTGGCAACGAAAGTAGGAAGGAACATCTGCCAATGATAACAACAATAAAATTAATGATGTATGCTAGTGGTACTTGTTTCCTTTAGCCAAAGCCATATAAACAGATTTTTTTATACTATACGATAAAGAAAAAATAATTTACACCTACAAAATAAAGAATGGCTTAAGCTAGTAGATACTTTCAAATGAAATGAAAATTGAAACAGAATTCATTCAGTGACAGATGTATCAGTAAATAGTTCTTCAACTTATGAGGAATCACTTTTTGAAAAAATCATTTCGTAACTCCAATTTCACAATCTTGCCTTCATCGATAAAATCAAGGTGTTCTAGCGAAGCAAATAAAAATACTAGTCCAACAAGAAAAATTCAGTGCCTAGAATAAAGATTGACAGATTATAAATTAATGCTGAAAAGTATAATTAGTAATATAATGTACATAAAAAATAACTATGATATAAATTAAGGATACCCTCAAATACAGAAAAAAATAGGAATGCTAGCTTCATTTTAAAATATGAGAAACCCCTTAATTTTTTTTAAAAAACAAAGTATCACACTACATTTCCTCCAAACAATCTTTAATTATTAAATAAAGACTATCCTTTAGCAAGATTGTCCTATTTTTAAGTAGAAATATCTTTAGTACTTTTTTTACGTGATCTAATGGTTCAATATAGTAATTTATGGACAAGCATTGATTAGCCAGATGTTCAAGTCTGAATGAATGAACTTATAGCTTCATATAATCTTTTTTTAGAGCAATGATTTTCATTATTACCAACAATTAGATGTTACTACTCAGTCAAAAAGTATAGTAAATAAGAAGTTGAAGAGGCCAAGGTCTGTCATAGCAAATACCAATACTGAAATGATGCAGTTGAGTACGCAATGTACCAAATCGGTGATGTATTGATTAAGTGGACCGAGAAGTCCCCACCCCATGTTGCCATTGGACCAATCCGAACTGGATGGTTTGATTCAGTACGGGGTAATTTGATACGCCATACAGGGGCAATGTAGGCAGTTCAGGATGGTTCACCTCTCATACCAAACTAAAAGCCTGAATGGTTTCGAGCTGAACCAGTTTGGTATGGTTTGGCTAAACCCAAAAGAGATATTTTATAAAATGTCTGCACTACTCTAGAAAGCAGAGACAAAAAGATTGATGCGAGCTGCAAAGAGAGAGCATAAAAGGAAAATGAAAAAGAAAAAGAAACTTCCAAACAAAGGAACCATTAACAAACACATTTCAGTATAAAACATGGCACCAACACAGACTAAACTTCAAGACAAGGAAAAGATTAAAATGTTTCTCTCGGAATTTTTGCTACCACAGAGATACACTCTTGGTCATAAGGTATCCAAAAGATTATCTTATAATCCGTTGATTCCAAGAGGTAAAACAATAGCATTGTATCATTAGATGCGTTAAAGGTGTAAAAATAATTTGTAAAGATGTTAAACTCCAGATAAGAGAAAGATCAACTATTTTTTATTAAATATATTGAGAGTAAGTACACCAAATTTATCAAGAAACTAGTTAAGCAACATGGATATGTGAAAAGGAATTAAACTTAAAGTTTTGGTGCAAATGATGGTTACCACTTTCTTCTTTATTAGATTAATAGTCATCCAAGATAAACATAAGGTTTTAGGATTTTATTAGATTAATAGGCATCCAAGATGAATATAGGACCTTAGAATATTCAAATCAATGAGAACTTGATGAGTGGTGTTGCTACCAAGTCACGTTCCTCTAACATCGAGAAACAAAGATTCTTCTTCTCGAAGAAACTTCTGCATAAAAGTCCTCGAAGACCGGTTGCATCGGTGGGGATCCTCCGATGCTCAAGTAAGCGACTCGAAAACAGTGAAGAAAATAGAGCTAATAAAAATGGCTAGAAACTTGAGTTCAGATCCCTTCCCTCGTTGTGAATGTAGGTTCTTATACCTGTCCGAAGATCCCCTTTTTCGCTTTGAAAGATGGCTAATTTTGATGCACTTTTTTGATAGTGGGCAAATGGTCAGGTTGACAGAGATAGGTCGCAACCGACACTGAGCATGTCAGAGGTATTTTATCCCACCAATCGTCTGCCAGGCTGGCACCATAGGTGATAGATGGGCCTAGTCGTATCAGACAGGTGCCGCTACAGATAGTGGCCACGCGCAATCATAGACAGTTAGTGGGCCACGTGGCGGCTGCAGGTGGTTGGTGAGCATTGTAGTGATGTCGAACGGCTCGATGTAGTAGGAACCTGAGGCTCGAGGCCGAGGGGACATGAGGTTCGAGGCTGAGGGGACTCGGGGTCCAAGGCTGAGGGGACATAAGGTCCGAGGCAGAGGGGACACGAGATACCGAGGGGACATGAGGTCCGAGGTCGAAGGGACTCGGGTCCAAAGCCAAGGGGACACGAGGTCCGAGGCCGAGGGGGCCTCGAAGTCTGAGGCTGGGGGTTCCGTCAGCTACCTCCTTCGTCAACTCTGACACGACTTGATCAGCCACATTAGATGTCCCTCGTCCCTGAGACAACGTGGGCCCACCCCTGCTAGGCGAAAGGGGCATAAGTTCCTAGGTGGCTGATCCCGGTGCGCGGCCAACCATGGAGGGGCACGTGTCCTCTGGTATAGTGGTTCCTTAGCATAGGCGACTTAAGCGCTGCAGAGCTCCCGCTTCTGTCAACCGTCAGATCGGTAGGGATCCACCTTAGAACGAGGGTATCCTTTCAGAAACCATGAAAAGCGATCACCATCATTGCCATCATAGCGCTGACCGCGATTGGCCAAAGGCAGAGCGCCTCACGCGCTGGGCACCTGCTGAGGCAACACCTCCTATGGCGGGAGTTTGCGTGGCCGGCCAAGCTAGGCGGAACGATTCAAAATTGATAAAGTCGAGGGAAAAGCGCTGAACCTGGCATTCTGCCTCAGATCGTCTTCTTCCTTGAGCTCTCGCCCCGTCCACATTTTCTCCAAAACCTCCTCCGGCTCGCGGGCATCTCTACAAGCGGCGATGAACTGCTGCATGCCTTCCCAATCCTTGACCTATTTTCCTCTTTTCTTCCTTTTTTTTTTTTCTTTTTTTACTCATCTTACGGTGACTTGTGCAGTGAAGATCCCGATCCATGTCGCCAGAGGGCAGCGGTGAAGAGGAAGAGAGCCCTTGAAGGTGCCGAGGGGCCGAGCAGGAGGTAGCGGACCCAAGCTCCGAGTCGGTCCCTGGCACAGTCCTCCCCTCCCTCGGAATGCGAGCCCCAAGGGGAACAGGTGCTCGTCCTACCATCGACCTTATGGCTGACACTCCCCTGGAGGGAGGGAGAGCTGAGGCCACACCGCCAGTGAAGCCCACCATCCCAGCCGCCGAACCGGTGCGGACGGAAGTGGAGTCGGACTTGGGCGAGGGCCCCTTTGGGGGGCGAGCGAGCGAGGGCTACCCAGCAGCAACAGGGTCATTGGTGGAGGAGGCACCGACAACCTCCGACTCAGCACCCGCGGGACCCGAGCTAGCCGAGGCCACAGAGGGAGGCGAGGTCGGGGTGGTCCCCTCTCGACCTTCGGTGATGAACCATAATCGCTGGGTGGAGCGGCTTGTCTCCCAGATTATCCTACCCGAGTTCCAGGAGGACTCCGTCAGCTAAGGGCCTCAGCCTTCTTCAGGGAGGCCTTCGTGGCCCACATTCGGGTACATCTTACGTGACCTCAAGATTTCTCTTTTCTTTTTAACCGTTGTATTGACTCATTTTTTATGCAATCGATGAACTCTGTGGCTGCTATGAGGGAGGTCATCGACCAGGGGAAAGTCGTCCTCCGCCAAGCCTAGCAGGAAGCTGCCGATGCCCGGGCCCAAGCTGAGAGGGTAGAGGAGGCCTGGAGGCTGCACGGACCGATTGGGCCGTGGAGCTCGAGGAGGCCGAGGAGGCCGAGTGCGCGCGGTGACCATGGACCAGCTGGGGGCTGCCATGGGGGTCATCAACGCCAGGGAGCTCCGAATCGATGCCCTCTCAGTGGAAGTAAAGGCGGCTGAGGAGAGAGCTAAGAATGCGAAGGAGGTGGCAAGGATGGCTGACGCCCGAGCCGTGGAGGGGGAGGCCTTAGTTCGAAGGGCGGAAGCAGCAGTTGCCGTCGCTGAGGTGAGGGCTGCATTGCCGAGGTGAGGGCAGCGACCACTGAGAGAAGGTCCATCGAAGCGGTGGATGACTTTCGAAAGTCCACTAGCTTCGCTGATGAGTTGACCGAGGCCTCTGCCGATCTTTACCTCCAGGGGTTCCCGGACGGTAAGGAGAAGGTGGCCAAGGCCTTCGATCTTCCTAGCATTAAGGGCATCGAGCTGGATGAGGAGCCGAGGGGTCACCATCTGATGATGGGTCTGCGTCGGTCGATCCCTGAACACTTTTTTTCTTTTTCTTTTGTATTAAAGTCCGACTTGGTCGGCATTTTGTAAACGTTCAAAGTAATGAAAATGAACTTTTCTTTTTAAAATCTGTCATCGAGGGCTGAATGTATAACTTAAGGTAGTATACCTTTCCCTTTAGCTTGCCGTCGTAGGACCCTTGATAGGACTGCGTCGGCACTGGGGGACGTCGTCTGTCTGCTCACCACGAGCAAATCTGCGACCTAGTTGTTACATAGGATCAGACCTAGATGGAAGTGCTGAGGCTGACCTCGAAGCTTCCCTTTGTGAACCCAAGCTCAACATTGGAGGTGTGAGTCTCGTGACTTCAAGCTGGTCGAGGTTGCTCCTCGGGCGCTGAGTTGACCTTGGGTTCCCCGCCGACCGAAGTCGGTCCTTGGTGCCGAGCTAGCCTCGGCTTTCATTGCCAACCGAAATCGAGCTTTCGATGCCGACCAGAGTCGGGCTTTGATGCCGAGCTGGCCTCGGGCTTTCAGTGCTGACCGGAGTCGGGCTTTGGTGCCGAGTTGGCCTTGAGCTTTCAGTGCCGACCGAAGTCGAGCTTTGGTGCCGAGCTGGGCTTGGGCTTTTAGTGTCGACCGGAGTCAAGCTTTGGTGTCGAGCTATCCTCGAGTTTTCAGTGCCGACCGGAGTCCGACTTTGGTGCCGAGCTGGCCTTGGGCTTTCAGTGCCGACCAGAGTCGGGCTTTGGTGCGAGCTGGTCTCGCGCTTTCAGTGCCGACTAGAGTCGGGCTTTGGCTAAAAAGATGGGTTTCTTGAACATATTTTTATTAGTCGAGAATGTGTGCCAGGTAAATCCAAAGAGGTACAAACACTTAATAACAATGTTAAAAGAGTAGATTACTGGTAGTACCGACGAAGGTTATCAAAATTTCAGGTCCGGGGGAGAGACTTTTCATCAAGTCCCTCGATCCGATATGCTCCACGGTGGAGGGCTTTGGTGACCCGATAGGGTCCTTCCCAATTTGGTGACAGCTTGCCTTTTCCATCAGCTTCGAGACCTCAGCCCATCTGAGGACCAGGCCCCCTAACAGAAACGTCCTAGGACGGACATACGCATTATAGTACCTGGCGGTTTGCTGTCGGTAGGCAGCCATCTTGAGCCATGCCTGGTTGCATACCTCTTCATGAGGTCAAGGTTGGCTCACAGCTGGCTCGAGTTGTCCTCCCCATCATAAGACGCTGCTTGGGGACTCGGGATGCCGATCTCCATAGGGATGATGGCTTTAGACCCAAAGACGAGGCTGAAGGAGCTTTCTCCGGTGGGAGCCCACGACATCGTGTGATAGGCCTATAGCACGTTGGGAAGCTCCTCCACCCATCTTCCTTTGAAGTCATCCAGCCGAGCTCTGAGCCCTTGAAGGATGATGTAGTTTGTAACCTCGGCCACCTCGTTGGTTTGGGGATGACCGATGGAAGTGAACTGCTGATGGATGCCCAACTCGGCGCAGAATTCTCTGAAGGGAGTATTGTCGAATTGCCGACCGTTGTCGGTGACGAGGGTATGTGACAGTCCGAACCAACAGATTATAGATTTTCAGAAAAAAGGATCTTACTTTTTTTTGGTGATCTTAGCCAGTGCCTTGGTCTCAACCCATTTGGTAAAGTGGTTGACGGCGACCAGCAGGCTCGAGGCCGGGAGGAACGTCCCAGAACGTCCATCCCCACTAAGCAAAGAGCCGTGGGGCTGCCAGAGGGTTCAGCTGAGAAATCGGCTGCCGCTGGATGTTGGCATGTCGTTGACAGCTATCACACCTTTGAACTAGCTCGGCGGCATCCTTCTTCATCGTGAGCCAGTAATATCCTTGGCACAGGGCTTTATATGCCAGCGCTCTGCCCCCCAGGTGACTCCCACATATGCCTTCATGGATTTTTCGAAGGATGCAATCGGCTTTCGTGGGGCCAACACACTTAAGAATTGGGTACGAGAAGGACCTTCGATAAAGCCGTCCGTCCATCATCAAAAATTTTGAAGCTCGCCGCTTGAGCAGCCTAGCCTCAGTCGGGTCTTCGGGAAGGGTGCCATCGGTAAGATACCGGATGTAAGCATCCATCCAAGAAGGCTCCTGGGCGACCGGTAGGGCCTCCTCTATAGCTTCGATGCTTGGAACCTCCAGATGCTCTATGTACGTTCTTCCCAGAGCCCCGTCAGCCGAAGTGACCAAACAGGATAATGCATCAGCTCTGGCGTTCTCACCCTGGAGATGTAACTGACATGGAAGTAAGAGAAAAGGAAGGCCTGGGATTGGACCTTACTCAGGTAACCGGACATGGTGGGATCTCGGGCCTCATACTCCTCGGCAACTTGCTCGGAAACAAGTTGAGAGTCGATGAAAGCTCTGAGACACCTCGCTCTGAGTTCTTCGGCCAGCTTCATTCCCATTAGCAAGGCTTCATACTCCACTTGGTTGTTAATGGCGAAAAAAGGAAACAAAGAGCATATTCACTACCTCTCCCTCAGGGCTTGCGAGGATGAGTCCAGCTCCACTCCCCTTTGAGTTAGATGCACCGTCCACATGCAGGATCCAGTCATCTTCTCCCGCCTTGGTCATCATGTCTGGGGACTCTAGGTGCGGTCCCTCCGGTTGCTCCTCGGCCCATGTGCACTTGATCAGAAAGTCGACTAACACTTGGGACTTCATTGCTGACCTTGGCCGGAAGGACAAGTCAAACTCCCCCAGCTTGATGGCCCACTTCGCCAGTCGGACGGAGGTGTCAGGATGGGATAAGATCGTTTGGAGGGGCTGGTCCGCAAGCACCTCGATATGGTGGGTTTGGAAATAAGGCTAAAACACTGAGCGAAGATGATCAGAGCAAAATGATCTTTTTGGTTCTGGAATACCTAGTCTACGCGTCATGAAGCACCTTGCTGGTGTAATAAACTAGCATGTACATTCCTCGACATCCATGTGGACGAGCATGGAGCTGACGAACTCAGGGGAAGCCGTGAGGTAGAGGAAAAGCTCCTCCCCGCCCCGCTATTTGGATAGCAACGACGGAGTGGACATGAATTCCTTCAACTCATCGAAGGCCTTCTGACACTCCTTTGTCCACTCGAAGCCATTGACCTTGAGCAGCGCCTTGAAGAAAGGTAGGCACCTCTCCGCCGACTTGGACAGGAAACGACTCAGGGCTGCCACCCTCCAGTCAAGCAACCTTTTCTTGTCAGCTGGGGGCCTCATGTCAAGGATGGCTCGGATCTTGTCGGGATTCACCTCGATCCCTCACTGCGTCACCATGAAGCCCAGGAACTTGCCCCCTGTAACCCCGAATGTGCACTTGCGGGGGTTCAGCCTCATCTAGAATTGGTGAAGATTGTTGAAAGTCTCCGCTAGGTCAACAATATGGTCAGAGTACGGATACTCTTGGTTAGCATATCGTCCACGTACACTTCCATGTTGCGCCCGATATGGTCTTCAAAGACCTTGTTCATTAGCCTCTGATAGGTGGCCCCAGCATTCTTTAGCTTGAAGGGCATTACTTTGTATTAGTATATGCCCTTCTCGGTCACAAACGAAGTAGCTTCTTCGTTCGCCGGGTCCATCTTGATTTGGTTGTACCCTAAGAAGATGTCCATAAAACTGAGGGTCTCATGGCCGGACGTGGCATCCACCAGTTGATCGATCCGAGGCAACGAGAAGCTGTCTTTGGGGCACGCCTTATTAAGATCAATGAAGTCAACACACATCCTCCAGCTCCCGCTGGCCTTGCGAACCATAACCATGTTGGCTAGCTAATCAGGGTAGTGGACCTCTCGGATGTGGCCAATGGCCACCAGCTTGCGAACCTCCTCGTCAATGGCCTTCTGCCGATCGGGGGCGAAGCTCCGCTTTTTCTGCCAAACGGGTCGACATCCTGGGTTGATGTTCAGTTGATGGGTAATTACCTTTCAGGTATACCCGGCATGTCAGACGTCGACAATGCAAAGATATCGGAATTGACCTGCAGGAAAACGAGAAGTTGGTCGCGTGCCTCTTCGACGAGTAGGGCTCCAATCTAGACAGTCCTCGCCTGGTCCTCCTCTGGCAGGAAGGTTAGTAGATGCTCGACCGGCTCTCCTCTCCTCTCCAAATCTCGAGGGTCGAGCGACTCTGGCACCGGTGCAGTGTCACCCTCTGAGGGCTGGGGGCCATGTGGTAACAAAATGGCACTGGGTTTCGCTCTCCCTGCATCACTCCGACTCCTTTGCTGGTGAAAAACCTTACAAGCAGTCTCTTGGTGAAAATGACAGCGTCCAAGAGGTTCAGGCCGGGTCTTCTAAGGATGGCGTTGTAGGCCAAGGGGATTCGAACAACTAGAAAATTCATGAAGACCGTGCTTTGACACGGTGGCGTCCCAGCAATGATCGAGAGAGTGATCTCTTGCTCGACCCTTATAGAGTCTCTGGTAAAGCCCATCAGGGGTATGGTAATAGGTCGGAGGGAGTCGGGGGACAATCCATTCGAACAAAGGCATCATAACTCAAAACATCAACCGAGCTTCCATTGTCAACTAAGATTCTTTTTATAGGGTGCTTTGCGATCGTTGACACGACGACGCTGTCATCATTATTGTTAACTACCCCCTCTAAGTCCCTTTTAAAGAAGGGAATTACAGAATCTAATCCCTCATCCTCCCGTGGCCTCTTGGGGGCGCTGCCTACCCCCTAGGAAATATAGCCGCTATTTTTCTTTGTTGGGGTGGGGTGCTATCGACACTGACTTGAGGTGGCAGAGGTGCCGACGGGTCGGGCGCACCTGGGTTCTCCCTCTGGACGAACTTTTTAGGTGGCCACGCTGGATGAGGTCCTCAATCGCCTTCTTCAGTTAGTGACAGTCTTCGGTGTCGTGGTCGTGGTCACGATGGAAGCGACAATAGAAATTTTTATTGCAGGGGGTCCCTAGCTTCATGGAAGGAGGGTGCTGAAGGTATGATTCGCCCTCGATCTCCATCAGGATGTGGGATATCGGGGCGAGCAGAGGGATGAAGGGTCCCTCCCTGTGAGTGAGTGCTCATGGTCGGTTGTCTGGTCGGCGGGAAGGCTTGGGCCTCCTGGATCGGGCCTCAGCAGGCTCGAGATGGGCTTGCTTCTTGCTAAACCTCCGTTCGCCTCGCGCCGAGAGGAGTCGGCTTCATCGAAGCGGATATACTTTTGTGCCCGGCTCAGCAGCTCGCGTAAGAGCCGGCAGCTTTTGTCAAGGGAGTAGCGAAACGGAAGGGTCGGAGCCCTCGCTTTAAGGCCAGAGTAGCCACTGAGTCCTCGAGATTGTAGACCTCAAGGGCAGCTTCCTTAAATCAGGCGACAAAGTCCCTCAGCGACTCGCCGCTCCTTTGCTGGACGGAGAACAAGATGTCTACCACCTGCAGGATCTTTCGGCATGCATCGAAGTATGCTAGAAAGGCCCTCTCCAGCTGTCGAAAAAAGTTAATGCTGCGCGGCGGCAAGCGAAAGTACCATGCTCGGGCTGCTTTCTTAGAGTGGCGGGGAAGGTGATGCAAAGAAGGGAGTCGGTTGCCCTCTGGACTTGCATTAGGACCTTGTAACTCTCCAGGTGGTCTAGGAGGTTGATGGTGCCATCGTACGGGTCCAGTTGAGGGAGGCAAAACCGGGTTGAGATCGACTCCTCCATGATGCGAAAGAACAGCGATGGATGGCTGTCGTAATCCACCTCCGATAGGTTGGTGATCCGACGGCTGAGCTCCTCCAGTCGTTGGCTGTATTCATCTAGCCATCGCTTAGTTCGGTGAGCGATCCGGCCGTTAAAGGATCCATCCCTTGAAGATTTCAAGGATGAAGAAGGGTGGCGACGATGCAGACATGTGCGCTACACATCCTTTCCATGTTGCCACTTAGGGGAAGCGCTGGCATGGCGAGAAGGGATCGAAGCCTCTCAGAGGCTTTATGATGGTGCCTGGGCGAAGCGTGGCGGTGGCAGACCTTCCGAAGGGAAGACCTCCCTCGGATGGAATGCTGGCTGGGTTGGACCACCTCGGGACCGATAAGGGTGGCTTCGACTGTTGCTGCGTGGCTGTCGCTGTTGCAGCACCTGGACCGCCGCCACTAGCGATTGGACTTGCATGGTTAGAGCGGCGATCTGATCATCTTGCTGCGATGGCGATGGCAATGACGATGCAGAAACACTAGCCTGGGGAGCGAGAGGACCGGCCTCCGATGGTTTGGCTACCTGGAGATGCTCCTTGGCATAACTGGTAAAAACCTCTTGTGCACGTGTCACCACCATCTCTTGACTGCTCAGGGAAGAAGATCTATAGCTGGCTGGGTTCGAAGCTTACTCTCTCTTCTAACCCCCCTACCTGGCGAGCCAATCTGTTGCTGCCAAGTCACATTCCTCTGACATCGGAAAACAGAGATCCTTCTCCTCGAAGAAACTCCTGCATGAAAGTCCCCAGAGACCGATTGCACCGGTGGGGACCCTCCGACGCTCAAGTAAGCGACTCGGGAACAATGCAAAAAATAGAGTTAATAAAAATGACTAGAGAACTTGAGTTCAGATCCCTTCTCTCGTTGTGAGTGTAGGTTTTAATACCTGTCCGAATATCCTCTTTTCCGCTCTCGAAAGATGGCTAATTTCAATGCGCTGTTGTCCGATAGTGGGCAGGTGACCAGGCTAATAGAGACAGGTCGCAACCGACACTAAGCATGTCAGAGGTGTCTTGCCCCACCAATCGCCTACCAGGCATGGTGCCACAGGTGGCAGATGGGCCTAGTCGTGTCAACAGGCGGTGCTACAGATAGTGGCCATGTACAATCGCAGATAGTTAGTGGACCACATGGCGGCTGCAGGTGGTTGGTTAGCCATATGATGGTGTCGGACGGCTTGGTGTTCAGTAAATTCAACTATTAAAAGTTATATTCTTGACAACAAAAGTAAGTGATATCAAGGTGTTCAGCATAAGGCACATGATGTTTGACTTGATTGTTTAGTAAATTTAAGTATGTAAGATCTTGATCACAAGCAAGTCTTACAATGAAATTTTCAAAGGAAAATGTAGGAGTAGACCAACTTTCTATGCAATGAAAATAAACTCAATTTAAATGTGATAAGAGGTGGAGCTCTAGGTTTATCTTAAGCAACAGAACGTTCAAGAGGGTGATAGCCTAAAAGAAGGCAGTGGAGTCCCTTTAAGAAAATTCTGCACAACGGTCAAGTACCTTATGCTAGAAAGTTTGTAAAACAAAAGTGTAGTTCAATAGTTTTCTTGAACTAGATTGGTTGTAAAATTGGAGTCTTTTTAGGTCTTGTTGAAAAAAGCATGAACAGAAAACTCTTAGATGGTGGCAATGAAATTTTAAGGTAATTGGAATTAGATCCAATACCTCATTTGGTCTTTCCAGAATAGGATATTTTAAAGTGCTTGCAAGAGAGTTTGAGTTATAAGACTCTTTCATTCTTTTGGCCATGAAGTGTCCTCACCTAGCTTTTACTAGTTTGTTTTGCTTCAACCAACTTGTCATTCCCAATTTCTATGTAAACAAGATGCCCACCTCAAGTGGCCAATAAAACTTATAGTTCATGATATGTTTAAGATCATGCTCAAGTAATCAAGTTCAGCAAATATCATATGAAATAATGTTTAAGTATGAAATAAAAGAATGCAAATACAGTCAAGAAGTATTCAGGCATAGATCCTCTTATTCAGGCATCTCTTTTAGAATAAGATCATAGGAATAGCATGCTGATTTAGCTCCATTGTATAAAGCATGTTTCAGCATATAATATGGCAACACATCGAATATCTTAAGTGTTAATAATTTGAGCAAACTTTCATAAACAATAGAGAAAAACATAACCAAAACATGAAGTTTAAGGCATTATGTCAAAGCATCCTAAACTATACATTAATCTTAAAGGCCCCCTATTACTTCAAAAGCCATTAAGCGCCAAGCCTCTAAAACTGTAAAAACACTCACATTATATGTATATGTCCATGATTGTAATAGCAAAATGAAAAGCTAGCAAAGATTAAAAAACTATCATCAAGTGTGCAACTAGCATAGGCAGCTGAATTTACAATACCGATCATGGGTGACACAACAGAGTGCTACATCAGATATTGGATTTGAATGCATCAAACATATATCTAAACAAAGTTAGATTGTTGCATTTTATATTCATCCCAGAATTGAAAAATGCAACTTATAGGACTATAGGCACCCCTTTTCTCTCTACAAATTAGTAAATCCAAGGTGATGATCAAGTCATATTAGGTTGTGACTGAGTTCAAATGGAGTTAGATCAACAAAATCAAGTCAGATTAAGCCCGATGAAGTCAAAAGGGAATCCTGATTTAAGGTCAAGATCAATCACCTCATAAGAAGTCCTATTGCCAAATTAAGTTCGAAAGGGTCCAGCATTAGTAGTGCATGAGAATTTGCACTCCCTACAATGATAATATTGGCAGCAAAAACTGCACATAGGATCCTTTAATGATAATTCAAAAGGCAAAGCACATATAAATTAATTTAGAAAAAAAATCAGCTAGTGGAATTGATATAAATGTAACTTCATTACATCCTGAGTGGACAAAAATCCATCTCAACTTATTACCTTGGAAACCTGATGGTGGTTTATTTTAAGTTGCAGACCAAGGAATAAATTGTTTTATCGAGTTAGTAGTTCACTACTAATCATCCAATAATGCTTAATTAAGCTAGTTGTTGCTTACAAAACTAAAGAAAATAAGTTAACATTTCCGCATAAGCAATCTGATGGTGGTTCTAGTGCGATTACAATGATATTTATTTGATTTAAAACTTCAATATTAATTTCCAAATGTGATTCAATGCAAACATGAGAATAGTTTCAAAAGGAGTATCTAGGCATAAGATAAAAAGAAAATAATTATGTCGTACCTCTCTTGGATGTATAATAGTTTTAAATATTTTTACAAAGTGGAAACACTGCTCTTCATTGCACTGCTACTAGCGCAAAGTACACAGTTATGTTAATAGGAGCTTACACTCTATTTGGATCCTACAACTAGACTACATTACAATAAAAATCCAAAAAGATATTAGAAGAAGCAGGCTCACAAATTATGGTCAAAAAGAAGCTTGCAAGTGCTTTGTATAATAAACAAGATAAAAAAGAAAAGTGGCACGTATGAAATGCTTACTTGCTTGGTTGTAATTGGTAGCAAGGTAACAAAAGACAAAATGTTCAGCCTTTTATTTCCACGAAGAAAGGAGGCTATGGACGAGAGAACGAATTTCTGGCTTGTGAGACATTAGAACTCACCGTTCCCAAGTTTTCAATAATGTTGCTTGACATGAATTCATATCCAAAGCAACCAAAATTCTTGAAAAATTTTTCTTAGAACCTAACAACTTCAAGACATTTTTCCCTATTATCTACGACCTGCACCTTCATCCTAAAAGCCAATAACGTTTAGATAAATCTAACATGTTGGTTAAAAGTTAACATACCCCATAATAAGATTCATGTATCAAAAGATTTTAAAAAATGTCCTATATTTTCAGTCCAACAAAAAATTAATAGATTTTGATTCAAAGAGCAGGTTTTGAAACCTATCAAATAATAAGATCTTAATTAAAAACATAACTAAAGTTACGTTATTATAAACTCACTGATACTAGAATTTCAAAAGTTTCAAAATTATGACCAGCAAAAGTAAAACTTTTTTAAAATATCTTTAATAGCAAATGCAAAATTTTACAAGAAATTTACTTCATACCAAATGAAAAAAGGGAAAAAATAGAAAACCCAACATGCATAAGAACAGACATGATGCCTATCAAGGTGTCATGCAAAATTTTAGCTTTACAAGTAGGATGGAGCTAGAGACTATCACAAAGATTAATAAATACTAAAAAGAAAAGAGTTGGTATCTAGAAAAAGAAATGTAAAGGTAGTTGAATCTTACACCAACTTGTAAAATCAAGAATTTCAGCTATGTAATCCTTTCAGCAACTTAGCTGGCCAATCAAATATAGAAAAGAGCATAATCAAAAATCACAATAGCATTACCTTGGATATGTGCTCCACTGCTATAGCCCTTGGTTTCATGATCACAATTTAATATGACAGAATTTCGAAAGGTGTCATCATTTCAAAAATTGAATACATAAGAAGCCATAAGATATTGTTGTTATAATATCACTATATTCCCTGTTTTCACGTATAGCTCCAACCAAATATCTAAATGCAAGTATGATAGACAATAAGCACATCCACTAAATAAGAAGAAAAAATTAACTTTATAAGGAGAAAAAATTGACTTTGGCATTGCCACATGGAACTCACCTGATAAGCAATATATCATCCAGATAATGGAAAAAAAAAGATCATTGGAACAACAATATGAATAAAGAAAAGATCAATCTTCTTACAATGAACATTTATAGAAGATGAGCACATAACTTTGAAAACTAGAAAGCAGAATAGCAGTTCAGGTTGGAAAAATAGGGACATGATAAACCAAATATTAAAAGGAAACAACTATCGAAGCAAAAAAAAAAAAAAACATTATAAATGCTAGATTCCTTTGCACATTATTTGCATTGTAAGTATATAGGTCACAAAAGATAAAATAATATAGAATGATAAACTATTGATTAATTTAACAGTTAGAACTCCTTGTTTGAAATCCTTAACCTATTGTGCTTGTGAATTCCACAAGTTATTCAATTTACTCAAAGGCTTACTTAGCTTACTTTTGTTCAGTTGTTTAATTATATTCTTATTGCCTAATTATTTAAAAAGTTATCTTTTCTAAATATTTTTCACTTTAAAATTCATGCATTTTCTTTAGTCTTTTGTTTAATTTGTGTAATGACAAAACTTTTACCACGTAGAAAGCATATCTGATTCCAGATGCTATTAGATTCTTAGATCTTTCAATGTCTCAATGTGGGGCATATGAATTGATAATTTTTTTTTGGATTCAAATGAACAAGGCAAAATTGGTAGGTCGGTACCGGTTGCCCTGGATACATGGAAACATGTATGTATCGATTACCCACGATACATGGCAACATTGTTATAAAAATAAAAATTTTAAAAATATATAATTCAAATATCAAAATCAAAAATAAAACACAAAACATAAAAGAAGGAAATAAAATAAAATAATTAAAGAGAGATCTCGTGGAAAAATAATAATAATAACGCATAATTATACCTTAATCATCAATCGCATCGTATCTTTTCATCCTTATCTCAATTTAGTAACTATCACCTTATCCAATATTTCAGTCTTACCATATATATCCCTTTATCCTTATTTCAATCTAAACCCTATCCTTCTATCCTTATCTCAATCCTTCAACCCCACCAAAAAAAAATCTCTCCTTATGTCACAACCTTCATCTATAAATAAACCTTGGGAGGGCCCACACCAACTATCTATTGCAAAACTTCAACTTTTGGACATCTAGGAGTTTTTAATAACATTTTTCATAAACTACTGAGCATTGTATTGCAAAATGTATAAACTAATGAGTATTGTTGCAAAAATAGAGACAAGGTAGAGAACAGTTTACCTGGTTGCCAATAGTGAAGCTAATAAACCCAGTTAATTGCGGATGAGATGTCAACCTCACCCCTTTCCATGTTATTACTCCAGTATATTGTAAACAAATCGAGCATGCTGGTGAAACAGAAGGCTACCATAAAAAGTAAAACATGCAGTATTCCATCTTGTAGAAAGTCACCGCAAAGAATAATTACAACTTTAATGATAAAAACAGAATCAAATTTGCTTGTGAAACAATAGGCTGGGCTACCATAACAAGTAAAATATACTATTTCATATTATAGAAAGTCACTACATAAATGCATACAAACTTTAGTGACAGAAACAAACCATAAGCTAGAAGAAAATCATCATTTTAGATCATCTATGAACCCAACCGGCAGCCACATCCTCAAGGAAAATTGGGAACTGAACCTGCGTACTAGTAAAAGAAACATAAGGAAAAGAGCACCTTATATACAAGGAAAGAATTGAAGGTCACTACACTCCACCAAATCTTAAATTCTCATAAAATACCTTTCATCTATAGCCTAACATCAAAACTAAGAGAACAAATCTGCTTACTATTCGCAAGAAAACAATAGCATACCAGCCAAGGCAAAAATTACAACTTATAGAGGTCCCTCCAAAGAAAAATTTTCATGAACTGCAACAAAAGCAGAGATCATAATTTTGGCCTGCTAATGGGACATGAAAAAATATATTTGATCCACATCAAAGATAAGAAACCCCCTGAACTGAAATATGATATATTTAATTACTGCAAATCTTCAACCTGAATTTCAGCCTCCAAATCTGAAAATAGTATTAAAGCAAATACCACAAACTCAATACTGGCAGCAGGGAAGTGAGGAAGCAGATTTGAACCCAAATATTTAATTGGTAATTTTCAAAACTAATCAAAGACTGAATCCTATAGATCATTGAAAGTACCTGTTAATACAGTTGAATTCTTTTCAAAATTAAAAAAAAATCACATGAATCAATTCAATCCACAGTACAAAAAAGTAAACCCTAAAATTGAGTCAATAACCTTGCCCACTGCAAAACTTCGAAAATTTATGCCTTTATGCAAATCTAACAACTCTACCTACTAAAGTAAAAGCATCAATAATCCTTATACTGATAAAACAATTAAGAAGCTAACAGTCTCTGAATCATAGTCAAAAAACAATAAAAAGACGGCAATGGGCCTGATCCATTCATCAGCTGAAATGTCACCTACAGCACAAAACCCATCATCAAAAATTGATTCTTCACCTCAATTTCCCCATGATGCCTTTAACCGATCAAATCAAGGTTACAGGAAGCAAACAAGAGATACTGACCCATAACAAAAATTGGAATATTTGGAACAAAAGCGTACAAAATAGAACGAGATAAAGTGTAACAGGTACTAAGCCAGTCAACAAACACATAATCTACATCAGCTCCAACACACACCAATGCATGAAAAATCACTGCTTCACTCATAGTAGAAAGAAGCTCATCTAAGTGATCCTTTGCTCTGAGCTCAGTCTTGATCTATATCCTAGTACTCTAGGTGCAGTAATTTAGCACCATACATGTCCAGGCTTGATCCACCCACCAAGATCCACTAAAATTTAACCAGGTCTAAGCTCTTCAAAATACCAAATCAACACCCATGATATCTATTCAAATAGCTGATTAAGAAAAAAGAACTTGTATAATTGGAAGAACTTTTCTCAAACTCCAACAACTAAGTAATGCCTTCATCATTACAAGCACACAAGAGGCTGCAAAGGAGAACGAGAAACAATGATACTGCATTAGTCCTAAACAACAATACTGCTAAATAAATATCATTTAATAGAATCAGCATAAACTTCAATGATAAAACATGAAACACCCTAGCAAGAATCATATCTTGAGCCAACCCCTTCATATAACTGCATCAATAGATGTTGTCATTTCAGAAAATTGCTCACTAAATCAAGGCACTGACCATAGGTAATACACTAATACAAAGCAGTGATAAGACAATGACACCTATTGGTCCTAAATAACAATATTGCTAAATGAATATCATTTAATAGAATCAATATAGACTTCAGTGATAAAACATGAAACACCTTCGGAAGTATCATATCTTGAGCCAACCCCTTCATATAACTGCATCAGTAGATGTTGTCATTGCAGAAATTGGCTGACTAAATCAAGGCACTGACTCACAGGTAATACACAAATACATACAATGTCAAAATCTACATAATCTTTAGCAAGCAAAAAAAGCAATCCAAAAAATTTAATCTTGAATGATGATCAGCTACAGATTTCCCACAATGACGATTTACTTTATAGTGAAACGTTGTATAACATCAAAATCACATGAACTTTAGGTAGTGTTTGAAATACGGGATAAGAGGAATATTCCCTGGATATCCCCTCTTATTCCCAAAAGCCATAACTATAAGGAATAGCTTGAATAAAGTTAACCAAAAGGATAATCCATGGTTAACCATGGGATATCCCCTCAATTTATTTCCTAGAAAATACAGGAATAGCTGGTTATCCCTTCAAATAAGAGTAAAAAAAAGTTATCCTATGCATTTACCTTTTTGCATTTGATATGATCAATGGGATAGCCAAGGAATATCCCTAGGAATAGCCAGGGAACAAACTCTATCCGTACACTTATCCATGGATAATATTTTTTCTATCAAACACTATCTTAGTAAGCCAAAAGAAATAAAAGCAATCCAAGAAGTCTAACATTTCATCTTTTCCATTCCATCTTGACGAATGACCAGCTACAGATTTTCCTTCATCAGTGAACAATTTACTTTCCAAGATTTTTTCCCCTTCAGTTTCTTGTATTCATCTCATCCTTTTGGCTGAATTAATATGCAAAGGATACATTTCCAGTATGACCAGGAAAAGAGGAGCAACAATAAGAACTTAAGAGATGGAAAATGTATCAGAAGAGAAATCCAAAGAGTTCATAAACCCCAAGAAGATCACGTGCCACTGCAACAATAAGAGATGGGAAATCAACACTTTCCCAGACTAACTATGTAGATAATCAAATGCAACTTCACAATCTGCACCAAACGTTAACACCATAGACACCTCCCAAAATTCATGCCACAAGCCTACTGTTCTATATTGTAGCTTTATAGCATCGGGTGTTTTAATCAAAAACCTGGTCAAACAAATGTACTTAATAATTAAAATGAAAAGTATTATCTGAGAATGGTAAAACTAATCTTGGCAGTAGATGATTTTTAAGTCTGCAATTGACTTCTCAAAATATATAAACCGAGATATGATAATAAGGAACGAACCATCAAATCATTGTGACAATACAAGCCAGCAAATAAAAGCCATGATATGATGGCAGACAAAAGTGCATTCCAACAAAAAGAATGCCTTCAGCAAAATATGCAGTACTCTACAAAAATAGCGATCAATTTACCTGGTCTGCCAATGCTGAAGCTAATAAACCCAGTTAATTGTGTATGAGATGTCAACCTCACCCATTTCCATGTTATTACTTAAGTATATTGTAAACAAATCGAGCATGCTGCTGAAACAGAAGGAAAAGAGAACCTTGTATACAAGAAAATAAATTGAAGCTCACTGCAGTCCACCAAACCCGAAATTCTCTGAAAATACCTTCCATCTGTAGCCTAGCATGAAAACTAAGAGAACAAATCTGCTTACTACTCACAAGAAAACATTAGCATACCAGACAAGCAATAATTACAACTTTCAGGATACTGAGACGTCCCTCCAAAGAAAAATTTTCATGTACTACAACAAAAGCAGAGATCATAATTTGGCTTGCCAGTGGGACATGAAAAAATATATTTGATCCACGCCAAAGATAAGAAACCCCCTGAATTGAATATGATATCTTTAATTACTGCAAATCTTCAACCTGAATTTCAGCCTCTGAATCACAATTCTCTTGCCAACATTGGAAAATGGAATCCAAAATACCATCAAATTGGAATCAAGAAAATCTGGTTTAAATACTTGTTGCCACGGAAATCCGTTCTTCGACTCGGGTGCGCCTCTGGCTCCTAATCCGGACGCCGATCTCGTCGCTCCGAACGAAACCTGCAAGACAGTCCGCACGCAGAGGGTACTATGGGGGTTACCCTCTGCAGAGAACTCTCTGACGCTCAAGTCAGTGGAGATTCATAGCAAGCAGATGTGAAGAGAAGACTCTCACAGAAGAGTTCCCCTTAGGCGGGTGTTCTCTCGAGAGACCTGAGCTCAGGAGGAGCTTCAATGGAATATCCGAGCCCGTGAATGAGTGTGAGTAATTGCGTACCTGAGAGATTGGAGAACTGCAGCATTTACAAGGGATCACCTGGTTCCTTGGGCATGTCGTGAGGAGAGGTCTGAAAGTCGTTATGATTCGAAACGGATTCGAATCAAGTTTGTTGTAAGACCAGTAGGGTCCGTATCTTTTCTGTTAGAGGATCGATGGCTGGAAGAGCTGGTTGATGCTTTGAGATTCAGTGATCACGTAGGCCCTAGGCCACTCTTGTGGGTCCTAGGCCACTTTTGGGTATGATTCCCTGCTTGGAATCTTATTCAGTTATAATAAATTCGAACTCTCCCACGCCGGATTCCGCAGAGGTGTTCCGAATGCCTTCGTCCGACTGGAATAAGGATAACCTGATTTTTCGAGGTATAGGATGGCTTGGCTTGGATTGCCGAGGTATGATCGGCTCAGATTGCCGAGGTAATAAGGATGGCTCGGGGTACCGAGGTATGATCAGCTCAGATTGTCGAGGTAACAAGGATGGCTCGGGTTACCGAGGTATAGAATGGTTCGACTCGGATTGCCGAGGTATGAGAGTGGTTCGGGTTGTCAGGGCGACCCGACTTTATCAAAGGCGATTCGGCTTCGTCGCTTGGTGTTATGCCAGCTGGCTGGTAAGATGTTGGGATTGGGCCTAACCCAATTATCGATGTGGGCGGTTACTAATGCAATGACAATTTTACCCCTCATCACATGCCTCCCACTCTCTAGTCCGAAGTGTAAGTTCGGATATAGGGAGTAGAATTCTGGAACAATCTTATTTGGGGATTCAAAAAGGCAGGCAATGATAATCTCGTAAATGATGGGCCGTTGTTTCGTCATCATTTTTCGCTGTAGCTCGAGGAGGAAACGCCTCGTTTCAGCAAACCGCGATAGTGGAAGTTCTATGTGGCAGAACTCCTTTATTTCTGGTGCCCAAATCAAAAGTTTTGGCATCTCGGGCTTTCTCTCTGAAGTGTTTATTTAAAGCGGCGCTCCTTCTGCAATGCTTCTTTGTCCCTGTCATAGAGATTTTTCATTCTTTCTGAGCCCTTGCTTGCTTGTTCGTATCCTACCCCCCATTCAGCTAATATGAAGGGTCAAGGTGATGTTGCCTCTGAGATAACCTTTGACGACCTGGATAGGATCCGTCACCATTATAGGGTTCCTCTGGATGTAGCCTTATGGGTGCCGAGGATCGAGCATCGGATTTCAACCGAATTAAGCCAGGGAGTCTTTTTCTACGAGGAGAGCTTGAGAGCAGGTCTTCGATTCCCTCTTCACCCGCTGATACAGGAGGTGATGGGGTTTTACAACATATGTCCAACGATGGTAGCCCCAAATAGCTGGCGTAATCTTGCCGGGTTCATCTCGATATGCAGTCGTTGGGGTGACTGCGACCCTTCCCATTTTCAGTCTGCTACAACCTGGTTTCCGGGAGGAGCTCTGAGTGACCCTACATTGGTTTCGAAAGTCGTTCAAGATGATTTATGATAATCCGTCTTTGATAAAGGAGTGGAAGTCCCGATTTTTCATTACAGAAGGAAACATCGATTCAGATTTTTTGAGAGGATGGGCGAGTTATGTGAAGGATCCGGAGGCACGCCCGGAGTTGAGCGAGCAGGAGAAAAGAGATATGGTTACCCTTTGCAGTGGTCAGAAGGTTTCAGCGTTAGCAGAGGATGCCCTTTTCGCCACCGGGCTTAGCTCTATTGACCATCAAGGTGAGTCTTTGCTTTGATGGTCAGGGTATTTATGCGATTCCACTACTGTTTAACTGAACATTTGCTGCGTATTCAGCCAAAAGATCCGCATTTGTGGGCCAAATAAGGAAGGAGCTGGGCAAGCGCCACGGGGGCTCCAGCTCCGGGGACAAGCATAGGTCTGAGAAGAGGGTTCGTCCTTCCGGCCTCGCTCAAGGGAGCCTAGGAAAGACGGCATCGGCCGCCACTCCTCTGCTTCAAAGAGGGAGGAAGCGGAAGCATCGGCCGTAATTTATAAGCCCTCCCTGCCGGAGGGGGGCAAGGTAGCAGAGGAAGCCATTGGGGGGAGCTCGGAAGGAGCCGCTGAGGTTTCCCCCTCCAAATAGTGATCGTATCAGATGACGCCGAGGAGATGTCGCCGGTCCGTCCGGCGATCCTCCTGCCAGATGTTCTTCAGTTACTAGCGGTGGGGAGTCCACTGCGCATGGAAGAGGCCCCTGCTCAGGTGGAGGGGTCAGGAGAGGCAGTAGTGGCGGCTGCCGAAGCCCAGTGGAGCCGCATGTTGAAAGGTTGGTGGAGCTCGAGGTGCCTCCTATTGAAGGTCTCTCTGTTACAGTATTAGGGGATGCCGTGAAAGAGATTGAAGTTCAAGTGGAGTCTGCCAGATGGAGCGATAGTCGGACAGGAAAAGGAAGAAGAACCACTGGATGAAGGAGGCGCTCGGGCCGAGGCTCCCTCAACCATGGCCGAAGCATCCAAGGTCCTGCAGGCCAGAGTCTTGATGGATGAAGCCGAGCGGATGGCGGTTCCTCGGCCGAAGCCCCTCAGGCGGCTCTTCGGCCATGAGCTCTCTTGTCCACAGCTCAGAGGTGGATGACATGCTCACTGCCTTAATAAGGTCTATTTTGCGCGCGGGGGGAAGTTCCTCGACGGACGAGCCTACGGTCGAGGATATCATTGATGCGGCTTTCGATCGGCTTGGGGTGCTGAAGGATGTTTACCTTCTCCCGAGATTAGTAACGCTACTCTCATGAAGATTGCTTCAAACTATGCCTCCCGGGTAAGTTATTGTACCGGGGTTGTAATTCCTGATGGATCGGTTTGACCGTGGTTTCTTATTTGTATTTTTCTTGCAGAATGCTTGATTACGAGGGCGCTGAATTGGCGCTTAAATTTGGCCACTGGGGCTTGTGCTCAGCCAGAAAGGAGGCGGCAAACTTTCGGACAAGGATGGATTCAACCAGCCGGCTTTCTAGAGCCTTGGCGTCCGGTAAGACAGACTTTGAGAAGGTGAGCGAGTTTTACCGAATTACAGCCGAGAGGGCCTCTTGGCTCGAGGCTCAAGTTAGAGAGCTCCAGGGTTTCCGTGAACAATCGGACAAGGCATGCCTGAGTTATCCCAAATTAAGGCTAAGCATGCCAATGAAGTTAAGGCCATGCAGCAGTATTTTGAAAAAGATGGGACTTGCTGAAGGCTAGTCATGCTGAGGAGAAAAATAATTGGGGAAGGAGGCTCGAGGAGGAGGAGCACAGGTGCTGGCGGCAGCGGGATCAGCTTGCCGGTTTGGATAAGGAACTCGCCGATATGAAAAATCGGCTGAAATGGCAACATAAGCAGATTGCTAGGCTCACTGATGATCTCGATCAATCTTGGCAAAAATCAGGGACAAACAGTCGAATTAACGACCTCAAGGAGGATCTCCAACAAAATAAATCGGCCAAATTGAAGGCCCTGGAAAAGGTTCAAGAGCTGAGCAATAAAATGGCTCGATGGGAGGAAGAGGTATAGTGTCTTCTAATTTATTTGCTTCCGGTACTTTTCTTTTGCTCGTGGGCTCAAACATTCTGATGTTTTGCAGATGAGCAGAATTGGGCTCGAGACGCAGGAGCAATTTAAGGCTCTAAGGGTGGAGTTATCCGCGAGTCACAAAATGAACCTCGAACTCGGGGACCAGCTAGTTAAAGCTAATAACTGAATCACCTCGGCCGTGGAGGAGTACAAAAGTTCTGCTCAATTTTCAAAGAGCGGAGAGAGGCTTGCGCCGATGCGTTCCGCTTCGGCGAGGAGGAAACTCGAGCGAAGATCTCTCGAGCGTATCCCGAGTTGGATTTATCCTTTCTGGAGGCCGAACGTTTTGATACTTGTACCATGGGGGCCGAAGAAGCCGAGTATGAGGATATTTCGGACGTCGATCTTGACGCTATCCTGGGCCCTAATGAGGTTGTGGCTCCCGAAGGATGCCCTCAGTCTGTCGCTGAGGAACCCGAGATTTCTCTTCCAACAACATTTGAAGCAGGTGAGGTGAGTCAAGCCCTTCCGGATGTTATCAAGAAGGTTTTCGGGACCGACCTGAACCCTGATTCTTAAGGGTCGCTTATGTATTTTCGTTTTTTCAATCTGTAATCCGATCAAAATTTAATGAATGAATCTTTTGATCTCTTTTTGCTTTGCCTTATCGCTTTGGTCATTGCCTTTCTGAATGACCTTTTTTCCGGGAGTTCCCTTGATGGTAAACGAATTGTAAACGAAATGTGCTTTAAGGTCGGATAGCCCTCGGGGTTTCAAATCGAAGATTTTGCTCAATCAAAGCCAGATTAACTGGTTTTGCTGATGCATAGAATTGTTCGATTTTTCCGTGGGACGTAACTCTGACTTTACCTCGGTTGGGGCCGAGGTTAGGTGCGCACAAACTTACTCGGTTTGCTAAGGCACAAAATGGTTCGGCGCGAGAGGGCCAAAAATAGCTCAAATACCTCGCTGGAGCCGAGGTTAGACAGTTCGGTTTGTCCGAAGCAAAGAGTTGTTACGTTTTTTTGCCAAGGCATACGAAACGGCTTTGCTGAAGGACGCTTCGTTTCTGCCCAAGGCATTTATCCCGTTGGCCTTTTCAATGATGGTCTTTTTAACGTATGCAATAAGTATTCGATTGCCATTGGTTGGCATCGTTTTCGAAAGAATTTCCCAGGCCTGCCCATATCTCAAGGACCTGCAACTGATTTCCTGCATTTAAGGCTCCTGATTCGAGATCAGAAGGAAATCTTCTATCTTTCGTCACAGCTTGGGAGGCGTGCTCGACGCTCTTCGGAATGCGCCCCTTTCTTTTGCCCTATCACATGGCGATGTGGCAAGGGTGTTTCAAATTCCGGGGCTCCCTTCTTTAATGACTGCCCTCGGCTTGCTTGCCTATAAAATGGGGAGAGCGGGCTGTGCTAGGCTATCTCCCAAGACCTCCTTCTGTGAGTTGTAAGGGCTTTCATGGATCCTGTTTCATTGAGAGCGGAGAGATCGAGCTTCCCTTTTGAAAGCTGGTTCATCCCAGATAGCCGGGGTGATGGAGAAGCTGCTGAAGAGCAGGTAGTTCTCAAGGGAGAAATTCTCGGAGGTCATATGGAGAGCGCACGGGATGCCCATAGAGGTCATATGGGGAGCGCACGTATGCGCTTCCTGTGTATCCTGTCACTTGCCATGGGAACCACGGGAAATGAAAAGCATATATATCCCCCATGGCTAACATGGACTTCGCCTCCTCCCTTAGTTTGGATTCCTCAGTTCATCCGCCTGAGGAATCTTTTTCCATGTGAAGAGGGAGGAAGGTGGTATTGGTCTGCTGGTTCTCTGCCTATGTGCTTGGGCAGTGGCTAGCAGCCTAGCATCCCACTTGGGGGATGCTTCATTGGCATAAGCATCTACAGGTCTTTGGTCTGGTTATGATCCTCCAACGTGTTCATCCGAGGGATCCGTGAATGGCCTACTTTGTTCTTTGGCATTAACCAGTGGTTCAACAGAGCTGTCTGGTTTCTCTGATTTCTGGGATCGGATGTAGAGACATCGTTATCGACCGAAGCTGCTCAGCCGAGCTTTTATTTTATCTTTATTTCCTGTGCTATGATACACTTGTAATGCCTCTCAGAAGGTTGTAATTCTTTCATTAATAAAGAAAGTTTCTACTCTTTCTTCTTTTAACATCTGTTTCTTTTTCGATGTGATTGTGTTGAGAGTTGCTACTCTCATTTTATGCTTTTCGGACCGTAGCATAATCTATAAGTCCAGCAGTGCTTTTGCTACTTTGTTTTTGTTAACATGATATTCAGTCCTCTGTGGAGAAGCGTTCATCTTTGTTTAGGTTAGAGGGAGGCCTGAGCGGCCCTGTGAACTCATGCGGTAAACATGATCTTATTTAAGGGATGAAGTATGTATTTCTTTGAAAAGAAATAACTTGCATAATCTTGCTGGTAAGCGAAGAAAGGTTACTTACCTCTGCCGAAGCATGATCGCCTTAGTCGCGTCAGAGTGTTTGAGAAATTACTCGACTAGGCCGAGGCTTCCCGAAATATATCACTCGGTTTGGCCGAGGCTTCAGAAATATATCACTCGGTTTGGCCGAGGCTTCAAGATTATATTTTACTTGGCGCTGCCAAGGTACGAAGATTGTCACTCGGCTTGGCCGAAGCTTCAAGATTATATTTTACTTGGCGCTGCCAAGGTACAAAGTCGTTACTCGGCTTGGCCGAGGCTTCAAGATTATATTTTACTTAGCGCTGCCAAGGTATAAAGCTCTCTCGGCCCGACCGAGGTTTGTCAAATATATTTTACTTGGCGCGGCCAAGGTACGAAGATCGCTCGGTCCGACCGAGGATTTAAGATTATATTTTACTTTGCGATGCCAAGGTATGAGACCGTCACTCGGCTTGGCCGAGGCTTCAAGATTATATTTTACTTAGCGCGGTCAAGGTACGGAGACCGTCACTCGGCTTGGCCGAGGCTTCAAGATTATATTTTACTTGGCGTGGCCAAGGTACAAAGCTCTCTCGGCCCGGCCGAGGTTTGTCAAATATATTTTACTTGGCGCGGCCAAGGTACGGAGATCGCTCGGCCCGGTCGAGGATTTAAGATTATATTTTACTTGGCGCTGCCAAGGTACGGAGACCGTCACTCGGCTTGGCCGAGGCTTCAAATTATATTTTACTTGGCGCTGCCAAGGTACGAAGCTCTCTTGGCCCAACCGGGTTTGTCAAATATATTTTACTTGGCGCGGCCAAGGTACGGAGACTGTCACTCGGCTTGACCAAGGCTTCAAGATTATATTTTACTTGGCACGGCCAAGGTACGAAGCTCTCTCAGCCCGGCTGAGGTTTATCAAATATATTTTACTTGGCACGGCCAAGGTACGGAGATCGCTTGGCCCGATTGAGGATTTAAGATTATATTTTACTTGGCGCTGCCAAGGTACAAAGACCGTCACTCGGCTTGGCTGAGACTTCAAGATTATATTTTACTTGGCGCAGCCAAGGTACGAAGCTCTCTCGGCCCGGCCGAGGTTTGTCAAATATATTTTATTTGGCGCGGCCAAGGTACGGAGATCGCTCGGCCCGGCCGAGGATTTATAAACATGCTTCTCATTGTAGCTTTCAAGGAGAGTTATAGGAATTTTGCGAGTCTTTGAGAATTAAATTTAATTCAATGAACAAAAATGAGTTTAGTAAGAGCATACTTTCATTGATGATATGCACGGAGATTATCCGAGTTCCACGTCCGAGGAATAGATTTCTCATCCAAATCTTGGAATTTGTAGGTGTCGGGTCTGATTACTTTCGTCACTTGATAGGGACCTTCCCAATTCGGAACAATTTTCCTTGCTCCAGTGGTTTCGAGACGGATGCCTTCCGAAGCGCCAGATCGGGGAGGAAAAACTTCCCTTGGACTCTGGTGGAGTGATAACGAGCTACTCTTTGTTAGTAGGCGGCCATCCGGATTTGGCCTTCTCCCTAACTTCTTCTATCAAGTCAAGATTAGTTCAGAGCTGCTCATCATTGGATTCTTCTGAATAGCCTTCCACACGAGGGGAGGGGAGTCCGACTTCCACAGGGATTACGACTTCTGTGCCAAAAGCCATCTTGAATGGGGTCTACCCTATGGGTACTCTCTCAGTAGTCCGATATGCCCACAATACATGGTGGAGCTCCTCGGCCCATCGGCCTCGTGCCCGGTTGAGCCGAGCTTTGATTCCCTGTAGGAGAGTTCGGTTGGTTATCTCGGTTTCTCCATTAGCTTGAGGATGTCCGACCGATATCAGGCGATGGAGAATGCCATGATCCTCGCAGAACTCTCGAAACTTAGGGTTATCGAACTGCTTCCCGTTGTCAGTGATGATAGTGTGGGAAGACCGAAGCGGCAGATGATGGACTTTCACACGAAGTCTTTAGCACGGGCTTTGGTTATCTGGGCGACTGCTTTGGCTTCAACCCACTTAGTAAAATAATCAATTGCAACAAATAAGAACTTCCTTTGCCTCGTTGCGAGAGGGAAAGGGCCAAGAATATCCATCCCCCATTTGGCGAAGGGTCAGGGGGATGATATGGAAGTCAGGTGCGCCAAGGGAAGCCTATGAATATTCGAATGCCTCTGGCATGAATCACAAGTTCGAATGAGGTCATCAGCGTCTTTTTGCATCGTCGGCCAATAATACCCTTGACGCAGCACTTTGTGGCATAGGGCCCGACCACCGAGGTGATTGCCACAGATGCCTTCGTGGACCTCCCGAAGAGCATAGTCGGCCTCTGTTGGTCAAAGGCATTTGAGCAGCGATATTGAGAAGGACCGCTTGTACAGCCGATCATCGATCAAACATAATGAGATGATTGCAATTTCAATTTTCTTGCTTCCTTTCTATCAGTGGGCAACAACCCTTCTTTGAGGTACTGGTGCAGGGGGTCCATCCAGGATGGTTCGGTGTCAATCCGCATCATCTGAAATGCATCGGCGATGCTGGGCTTTCTAGGACCTCCAAGTGGAATTTCTGCTCGAGATCCATTGACTCCGTAGTCGCCAGCCGGGACAGAAGGTCGGTGCGCATATTTTCAGTCCTTGGGATCTGGATAATTTTAAATTCATCGAAACAGGAGGATAAATCGTGCACCTTTTGAAGATACCGAATCATACTCGGTTCTCGAGCCTCGAATTCTCCCTGCACCTGGCCAGCCACCAATTGGAAATCGGTGTAAGCAATCAGTTTTTTGACTTTAAGCTCGTGGATGATTCAGAGTCCGGAGAGCAAGGCTTCATACTCTGCTTCATTGTTTGAAGCCGGAAAGGAGAAGCAGATGCCGTATTCGAAAGTCGCACCTTCTGGACTGGTGAGAACCAGGCCGGCGTCAGAACCGCCAGCGCTGGAGGATCCATCGAACCATAGGGTACTGGGCTTTGGTTGTCCGGGGGTATCCGAAACAGAGCCATCTTCGGATATGGTGCATTCGAGGAGAAAGTCCGCCAAAACCTGGGCTTTAATGGCTGGACGAGGCTGATACTGAATGTCGTGCTCGCTCAATTGATAGCCTATTTGGTCATTCTCCCCGATGCCTCCGGACGATGAATAATTACCTTGAGGGGTTGGTCGGTTAGGACGACGACGGTATGCGCCTGGAAGTATGGCCGCAGCTTTTGGACCAATGTCACCAGGGCTAGGATCATCTTCACGATTCGAGTATACCTCGTTTCAGCATCCTTGAGCAATTTACTAACATAATAAACAGGTCTTTGAACTTTGTTCTCCTCTTTAATTAGCACCGAGCCAACAGCGTTTTCAGAGACCGCCATGTATAGATTCAGCACTTCCCCTGGCTTTGGACTGCTGAGAGAGGTGGTGAGCCGAGGTATTTTTTGAGGTCTTCAAAGGACTTCTAGTAAGCTAGGGTTCACTGAAAGTTTTTGGCCGACCGAAGCACTTTAAAGAAGGGAAGGCATTTCTCGATCGATCGAGTAATGAAGCGGCTGAGGGCTGCCACTCTCCTAGTAAGGCGTTGCACGTCTTTGACTGACCCAGGCGAGGTCATTTGTTGCAGGGCTTGGATCTTTTGAGGGTTTGCCTCGATGCATCGCTGAGAAACCATAAAGCCGAGGAATTTCCCGGAATTGACCCCGAAGGCGCATTTGGTGGGGTTGAGCTTCTTCTGATACTTTCGAAGTGTAGCGAAGCTCTCCGCAAGGTCCTCGACGTGCTGGGATGCCTCGCTTTTCATCAGCATATCATCAACATATACCTCCATGTTCGACCGATTTGTTCCTTGAAAACTTTGTTGACCAGCCTTTGGTAAGTGGCACCTGCATTTTTCAAACCAAAGGGCATAACTCAGTAGCAATAGATACCTCGATCGGTGATGAAGGCGGTTTTCTCGTCTTCGGGCGCCATTCGGATCTGGTTGTAGCCCGAATAGGCATCTATAAAAGTCAGCATTTGATGGCCTGAAGTTAAATCCATGAGCTGATCGATCCGCGGAAGAGGGAAGCTATCTTTTGGGCAGGCCTTGTTGAGGTCAGTGAAGTCGATGCAGATCCTCCATTTGCCATTCGACTTTTTCACCATGACCACGTTCGCCAACCAGTCGGGGTAACTAACCTCCCAGATAAACTTGGCTTTGATGAGTTTATCCACCTCTTCTTCGATAGCTTTTTGGTGCTCGGGGCGAAGCTCCTTTTCTTCTGCTTAATAGGCCTGAATGTCTCGTCCACACTGAGGCGGTGTACCAGGACGTCTGGGCTGATTCTGGGCATATCCGATGCAGACCAGGCAAAGACGTCGGCATTCCTCCGAAGGAATTCAATTAATTCTTGCCGAAGCTTTCCTTCTAGCTGCGATCCGACCTTTATGGTTCGGTCGGGCCGGGCTTCGTCAAGTGGTACTTCCTCCAGTTCTTCGGCCGGCTCTTCTCGTTGCTTGGCGAGATCTTCTCGAGCATCCAGCCCGTCCACCTCGGGCTTTCTAGACTAAAGGTCGGCAACAAAGTAATGCCGAGCTATGATCTGACTTTCTCGAACAATCCCCACTCCCCATTCGGTGGGAAACTTCATGGCAAAATGAAGAATGGAAATGATGGCTTGGAGAGATATTTGCCCCGGTCTGCCGAGGATGGTGTTGTAAGGAGACCTAAGCTTGGTCACGAGGAAATCCATAGCATGGTAGTCATGCGGGGCCAAGTGCCGACTCGGACTGATAGAGTGATGACTCCTTCAGGGATTATAGAGTCACCTGTGAAGCCCACTAGGGTGGACTCCACCGGTCGGAGGCTTTCTATCCGAAATTTTAATCTCACAAAGGCATCGAATTACAGAACATTAACAAAGCTTCCACTATCAATCAAAATACAGTGTACATCATAATTGTTCATGTCCACAGATACAACTAAGGCATCATCATGGGGGTACTGTACCTTCCGAAGGTCTTCATCAGAGAAAGTGAGCTTATCAACTCAAGCTTTCTTTGGCGAGCTTTCCTCCTCGCTTTACCAAGAAGATGGGGATCCGGCCGCTGCTATCACATTGACATTGCCGAGGACGAGGGATTTGGTGGAGGAAGCTGACGAGGCTCAGTCGGCGATTCTCTTCATTGTTCGGCTCAAGGGGACCCCTAAACTGGTCCAGCCTGCCCCGCCAAATCAATCGCTCGATCTTGTTCTTGAGCTGCCAGCAATCCCGATGAAAGCGGCAGTACTTGGTAGGGTCCCTCCAAGTTGCATTGCCTCGAAAAGGGGGAGGCCAAGAAATTTGCCGCTCGATCTCCATCAGGATCTGCGCTCTTGGCACGGTAAGGGAGTGTAACGGTCAAACCTTCGAGCCAGACTCCGAGTTCGGTCTCGAGGCGACGATGGAGGAGCTCTGTAGTGGCGAGGCAGGCTAGTGCGGCGGTGGGTCCATTGCTTGTCCGAGCCCTTTACCTCTTCAGCTGCTCGGCCCAAGCTGATCTCCTCGATTCTTCAACCCTGGCGTACTTGTCCGCCAGAGACATCATGTTCGAAAGGCTCTTTGGGTAATTAACCTCTAGAGCCAGGTAGAAATCCCTCTCCTTGGACACTCCTCCGGCCAGGACGGATATGGCCATTTCGTGGTTGAGATGGTCGACTTCTAAGAGGGTCATGTTGAAGCGGCCGAGGTAATTCTTCAGCGATTCCCCCTTTCTTTGCTTGATCTCGGAGAGGGAATCGGATCTCCGTCGCTGGCGACGGCTGCTGACGAACTGGCTGATAAGCAAACAGCTCAGCTCGTCAAAAGAATCAATGGAACCTGGCTTCAAGCTGTTGACCAGGTTCGAGCAGATCCCCCTGGTGGAGGGGAAGGCTCGACATAGGATCGCATCCGACGCTTCGTGGAACATCATGATGGATCTAAAGCTGCTGAGATGGTCATCGGGATTGATGGATCCATGGTACGGTTCGATGGTAGGGAGCTTGACATAAGGGGGAATCACTTCCCTCATGATCCTATCAGAGAAGGGGATGCCTCGCCTTCGGTTGAGGCGGAGGGGCTTGCCTGGCGGCGCCTAACTTCCGATGCTATTCTTGCCGCATCTCCTGCATTTGCTGCCTGATCCTCTCATCCAGAGTGGTAGGAGGGATCGGACGATAGGAAGGCGACAGCGGCGTCGAGTTCTGGGAAGACACCGGAGAAGGGGAACGAACCCGCCTAGATCTGAGCGGGCTCTTCCCTCCAGCTCGCTGCAGCGCTGGTTTTGCCTTTGCGGGCTGGCGATGATAATCCGCTTCTTCTGGCGGATAAGAGGAAGAAATTGCTGGCGGAACAGGGACAGCGGCCTCTTCGTGAAGCTGAGGAGCAGAGACGGCAGGGCCAGGAGTCGCCTGGACCAACTGGGTCAATGCCTAAACCTGCTGGACCAGAGTGGCGAACTGATCCAACATTACCACCGTTGCCGGTGGCGAAGGGGTTTCAACTGGCGGTGGCGGTGGAGGTACCGCATCGCTAATCGGATCAGGCGTTTAAGAGGTGGCATGATCTTGAGTTTCAGATATAGCGCTTTTCCGATTGGCCATTAGAGGATGCTTCTTCTGATTTTTTGAGTATTGTCTCCTGGATCACAAGTTTATGGGACTTGGGGCCCTTCCTCTAGCGCCAATCTATTGCCGCGGAAATTCATTCTCCGACTCGGATGTGCCTCTCATTTCTGATCCGAATGCCGATCTCATCACTCCGGGTGGAACCTGCAAGACAGTCCGCACGCAGAGGGTGCTGTGGGGGTTGTCCTCTGCGAAGGACCCTTCGACATCCAAGTCAATGGAGATTCACAGCAAGCAGATATGAGGAGAAGACTCTCACAGAAGAGTTCCCCTTAGGCGGGCGTTCTCTTGAGAGCCCTGAGCTCAGTGGGAGCTTCAATGGAATATCCAAGCCCGTGAATGAGTGTGAGTAATTGCGTACCTGAGAGATTGGAGAACTGCGGCATTTACAGGAGATCACCTGGTTCTTTGGGTGTGTCGTGAGAGAGGTTTGAAAGTCGTTATGATTCGAAACGGATTCGAATCAAGTTTGTTGTAAGACCAGTAGGATCCGTATCTTTTTGGTTAGAGGATCGATGGCTGGGAGAGCTGGTTGATGCTTTGAGATTCAGTGATCACATAGGCCCTAGGCCACTCTTGTGGGTTCTAGGCCATTTCTGAGTATGATTCCCTGCTTGGAATCTTATTCAGCTATAATGAATTCGAACTCTCCCGCGTCGGATTCCACAAAGGTGTTCCAAATGCCTTGGTCCGACCGGATCGAGGAATAACCTAATTTTTCGAGGTATAGGATGGCTCGGCTCGGATTGCCGAGGTATGAAGATGGCTCGGGTTACCGAGGTATGATCGGCTCAGATTGCCGAAGTAATGAGGATGGCTCGGTTACCGAGGTATAGAATGGTTCGGCTCGGATTGCCGAGGTATGAGAGTGGTTCGGGTTGTCAGGGCGACCCGACCTTATCAAAGGCGATTCGGCTTCATCGCTTGGCTGTTATGCTAGCTAGCTGGTAAGATGTTGGGATTGGACCTGACCCAATTATCGATGTGGATGATCACTAATGCAATGATGATTTTACCCCTCATCAATACTAGCATCAGAAACATAAACATTATTCATGAGGCTGCAAAAAATAATGCTTGTGGTACTTTCAAACTGAAAGCAATAGTATTTTAATATTAAATTATTTTACCACGAGCATGTTTTGTTTCAAATGGTGTAGTTGGGGAAAGGCTTAGTTGAGTTGAGTATGTTTTGTTTCAAAGGGTAATATGGGGAAACACAATAAGAACCCTACTGATCGGCAATGTGAGATTACCTAGGCAATAGTCTACTTGCAAAATGATTGTTAGATTCCCATCAACCTTTGCAAATATTCTAAACCAACCAGAGCAGTGTAACAATACCGTTAAAACATTGCCATGAATCTTTAAAGATTTCATAAACCATATGCCCCATGGAGAAATACAATTAACATCCTCGAAAATCATCCTTTGTGTCACTTCAAGATATCTGTGTTGTTCTCAAAATAAAATCTTTGCCCTGATAAGTTTCTAGATCATCTCTTAAGACATTATAGACTACTCTTTATCCCAAGAGTCTAGAGGTTAGAGAAGGCACTCAATTATTAGCAAAACAAGGGGTCATTGACAGATAATTATCAAGAGTGGTTCTGCCTAACAGCATGCCCCTCGAACGCATTAAAAGAAAGAACTATTGCGTGCATACCTCTTTCGCTGAGCACCAGAAAAGGTGTTAGGATGAGAAATAACAAAAGATAGTGAATGGAACCTATTAACAATCCATCAGGGTATTGGAATCGAGATATACAACCGGAAAAACAGATCATCAACATATATTTTGCTTTGTTAGAATATCTTAAACCATCTGTAACAACAAATAGTGTACCTGCTAATGTTTAAAACCCAAAAATGGAGGAAGCAAGAAATAAACGAAAGCTGGTTAATCGCAGCGTTAAAAGGGAATACGAGATCATGAAAACAGAATGGAATAACTAACCAAGGAACAAAGAAAATAGACATTTAGAAATTAACAAGACCGGTTAACGATTACAAGAGACATCAGAACTCACTGAACCATAGATGACCGCAAACACCCTCGCAATTCACCAGGACACAGCAACATCAAAAGGGGAGAAAACGTTCTTTTTTATCAGTCTAATAAACAACAAAATGGGATATCATACTAAAAAACATAGGAACTGAAAAAAAAAAATCAAGAAATAACGAACAAGAAGCAAAACCTCAAATCCAACAAGAATTAGCGAACGACTTCAAGAAACCCATGGCATCCTCGCCCGCAACCCCAAATACCAAAAATCAAAAAAGCCTAAACGGGGGCAACACGCAAGGGGCGGCGCTAATAAGAACCATTGCGCTCGTACCTTCCAGCTAAGAACCACGGAGTACTCGAACTTGGTGACGGCGTAGCGAACCCACGTCCTGAGAGACACCATCGCGAGCGCAAGTGGAGCCAACTCGAGCCGCCGTCGCCGTCGCCCGCCCCTTTCCGCTTTCCTCCTCACACTATTTGCGCTCCCCCGCAACGTCCCCTCGCTGAGATTTTAGTAGCTCTGTCCGATTTTAGCCGCTCCAATCCCCTCCGCCAAGAACGCCCCACAATAAAATGGGATATCATATTCAAAAACATAGGAACCGAATCAAATCAAAAAAAAAAATCAAGAAAGAAATAACGAACCAGAAGCAAAACCTAGAATATCTTTGCATCAAATCCATCAAGAATTAGCGAACGACTGCAAGACATCACCAATAGGATCAAACCGAAATAAATCCTCCTCGCCCGCACCCCAAATACCAAAACTCAAGAAAGCCTAAACGGGGGCAGCCAACTCGAAAGACTGGATTTTTTGAATCTTTTTTGTAACAACGTTGATGGATCCTCCTCATAGAAGAACCGGCTAACCCTGTACTAATGGATCCGTATACCTTTCCACACGAGCAGCAAGCGGGCCAGATCGGTGGGCGCTGTTTTGGGCTTCGGAGCGTCGGGTTTCTTTTTGGGTTTCTTTTCAGAGCATTCCGGAACATTCGGAAGCTCAGGTATGATTTTAATGTCGTTGATTACCTCGCAGGGTTCTGGAATGGGTCCGGTTTTGGTGGTTCCATCTTTCTCCTTGGCTTCCTTGGAAGGCTCCTTCTTTGTAGCGTCCTTGGGACTTGGGAGGAGGGTCCACCATAACTTGGATATTCTTGATCACCTTGCAGGCCTTGCAACGGACCTTCTTGGAGAGCTCCTGGGATCGAATGGGCCGGAGATGGTGACGGTGTTGCTCTTCTCATCGTAAGGGATGGATTTTATCTTCTCTCGCTCTTAATTAGCAGGAAAGAAATAGAAAAAAATAAAAATAAAAATAAAAGGGATGGCCCGGGGGTAAGCAGATGGTAATTAGTACAATTATTAGTAGCTATAATATTGAATTAGAATGAAGGCAGTGAGTGCAAGTAGGTTCAATCACGTACGCACCTTGCATCTCGCATAGAATTTTTTGAATCTTTTTGTAAAAAGATGGCATAATAATTATAGCAGTTTCTTTTTCCTTAAAAAATAAAATAAAAAATAAAAACAACTCTGCCATAGTTGACTTGAAGTCGTGCGATGCCGAGCTTACCAAATTGACTCAATCAAGTCGGCCAAGGACACGAATCTAGTTCCTTTTCATAAAGAAAGCAACAAATCTAGTTTTGAGCGGTTAAACCGCCTCAGCCTCAGCTTTTTTACGCAACAACCACGTCCCCTAGCCTCCATATTGGGAATTGCATCAAGCCCTTGGTGCTTCTGAGCATGGAAAGTGTTACCGCCAAGTCACATTCCTCTAACGCCGAAAAACGAAGGTTCTCTTCCTTGAAAAAGTTCTTGTAAAGAAGTCCCCGGTGACCGATTGCACCGGTAGGGACCCTCCGACGCTCAAGTAAGCGACTCGAGAATAGTGAAGAAAAAGAGCTAATAGAAAATAGCTAGAGAACTTGAGTTCAGATCCCTCCCTTGTTGTGAGTATGGGTTTTTATACATGTTTGATGGTCCCTTTTTCCGCTTTCAAAAGGTGGCTGATTTCAAGGTGCCGCTGTCCGATAGCGGACGGGCGGTGACAGTGATAGGTCGCAATCGATACTGGGCATGTCAGATGTGTCTTGCCCGGCCAGCCACCTACCAGGCGAGGAGCCACAGATGGCAGGTGGGCCTAGTCGTGTCAGGCATGCACCATTATGGGTAGTGGCCATGCGCAGTTGCAGATGGTTAGTGGGCCATATGATGGCTGCAGACGGTTGGTGGGCCATGTGGTCGTGTCAGGTGACTCGAGGACGAAGGGACTCCAGGGCTGAAGCCGAGGGGACACGAGGTCCGAGGCCAAGGGAACATAAGGTCCGAGGCCGAGGGGACATGAGTCCGAGGCCGAGAGGACATGAGTCCGAGGGCGAGGGGATCTCGGAGGTCCGAGGCCGAGGGGACATGAGTCCGAGGCCGAGGGGACCTCGAAGGTCCGAGGCCAAGGGGACTCCAAGTCCAAGGCCGAGGGGACCTCAAAGGTCCGAGGCTGAGGGGACCTCGGAGGCCGAAGCTGAGGGTTCCATCAATTGCTTTCTCCGTTAACCCATACAAGGCTTCATCAGCCACATCAGATGCCCCCTCGCTCCTAAGACGATGCGAGCGCACCCCTGCAAGGCTAAAGGGGTGTAAGTTCCTCAGTGGCTGATCCGTTGTGCTGCCAATTATCGAAGGGCACGTGTCTCTGGGTGCAGCGATGCCTTAGTGCGGGTGACCTGGGCGCTGAAGTGTCACCGCCTCTGCTAACCGTCAGATCTGCGGAGATTTGCCTCAAAGCGGGAGTGTCCTCTCGGAAGCCCCGAAAAGCAACCGTCATCATTGCCATCATGGTGCTGGCACCAGCGATGCCTCGCTATTAGCCGAAGGCGGAGCGTCTCACGTGCTGGGTACCTACCAAGGCGACCCCACCTTTAGCGGGAGTTCACATAGCCGGTCAGGTGAGGCGGGACGATTTGAAACTGATAAGTCGGGGGGAAAGCCTTGAGTCTTGTCACTTTGCTCTGAGATCGTCTTTCTCCTCCGGCTCTCTCGACTCTGTCTTCCTCCCGAGAACCCGTTCTTGCTGCCTTCTTTTTTGATCCAGGTCAGTTCTTTGATTGTCCTAGCTCCACTTTAAGTTCTCATGGCCTCTTCTCCATCCTGGTCTTCCTTTGCTGATCTTGAGGATCAGATTTTCTCCTCGAAGCTTTGCGCCTCTCCATCTCTGCTTCCTTGTGGTCCTCCTCCTTCTCCCCCTTCGAGGACCATGTGCCTCTTGCTCAACGGAGAGTCGCCGGTCGGGCTCCTGTTAGGAGCCGCCTACCAGCCGCCGATACCTCTTCGAGGGTGGGAGCAAAATCCTCGGCGGGAACCGCCTCCATGGTAATGGGCCAAGACCTAGCTAACATCAGGGCTCGTTACCAGATCCCTAGGGACATAGGACTGTTCCTACCGACCCCTAACGATAGAGTAGTTTTCTCCCGACCCGATAGGATTACCATCTATGAGGTCTCCCTTAGGATAGGTCTCCGCATACCCTATCACCCTTTTTTCCTTAATCTTCTCGATCGGTACTCCTTGACCCTTGCCCAGTTGGTTTCGAACTCCATTCGGACCATCTGTGGCTTCATTGTACTCTGCCACTTCCATGGCATCGACCCAGAATCTCCCTCTTCCGCAGTTTCTATACCCTCTGGAAACAGTCGGATTGGTGGCTGTTCCAACCTCGACCCGACCGAGCCCTAAAATTTTTCCTTCCTTCGTCAAGGGATGGAAATCCTACTTCTTTTTCGCTGACCTCGAGGGAGTGAAGCCGAGGTGGGGGGATCCGGACTTGAGGCCAAATAAAGACTCATCAGTGATCCCGGAGGACAGGGAGGCACTTGGGCCGCTCCTAACGGCCGAGATCCCTTGGTGCAACCAACTTTTGTTGGAGGACAACCTCCGACTCACAGGCGTTGCCTCCCGGAGCGGTGAGCGGCCGCAGACTTGACCCTTAGCCTGTTTCTGCTTTTTCTTCTTTCCCCCCCTTTTTTTTTACTAACTCGGACTGGTGACTTGCAGTGATGAAGATCCTTGTTCATACTATCATAAAGGCTGCAACTAAGAAGAAGAGGGCCCTCGAGAGTGCCGAAAGGCCGAGTGGGAGGCAGCGGACCCAAGCTCCAAGCCAGCCCTCAGCATGGTCACCTCCACCCCTGGTGCACGAAGAGCCAGCACTCGGACCTGCCATTGACTTGATAGTAGAAACTCCACTAGAAGGAGTAAGAGCCGAGGGGGCCACGACAACGATGGAGCCCACCGCCCCAATTGCTGGGTCAGCGCAAATAGAGGTGGAGCCGAGCCTGAGCGAGGGGCCCTCGGCCGCAGCAGGGCCGCTGGTCGAGGAAGCACCAACGGCTCCTAGTCCCAAACCTGCAGCGCCCGAGCCAGCCGAGACCTCCGAGGGAGGCGATGCCGGGGCGATCCCATCAAGGCCCTCAATAATGAATCACGGCCACCGGGCGGAGTGGCTCGTCGCACAACTTATTTTGCCCGAGTTCCAGGAGGAGCTTAGCCAGTTGGGGGCCTCGGCCTTCTTCAGGGAAGCCTTCATGGTGCTCGTCCGGGAAAGTGTCCTGGTCGACTTATAGTTCTCTTTTTTTTTGTATCCAATTAGCTTTTCTACTAACTTACTTTTTGGTTTAGTTGGCGAACTCCCTGGTGGCCACAAGGGAGGTCATCAACCAAGGGCAGACCATCCTCCGCGAGGCTCAGCGGGAGGCTGCCGAGGCCCAAGCCTGGGCCGAGAGGGCAGAAGAGGCTAGGGAGGCGGCCGAACGCCGGGCGGTAGCCGAGGCTGAGCACGCTCGGGCGGCTCTGGACCAACTGGGGGAGGCCATGGGGGCCGTCACCGCTAGGGACACCGTATCCAAGCCCTCACCATTGAACTGAAAGTGGCCGAGGAGAGGGCAGTAAACGCTAAAGAGGTAGCGAGGTGGTCGGATTCTCGTGCCGCGTAGGGGGAGGCCAAGGTCCACAAGGCAAAAGCTGCCATAGCTACTGCTGAGGAGAGGGCGGTTGTTGCCGAGGAGAGGGCAGTCGTGGCCGAGAAGAGGGCTGCAGAAGTTGTGGACAACTTCTGCAAGTCCACCAGTTTCGCGGATGAGCTAGCCGAAGCCTCTGCGGACGTCTATCTCCAGGGGTTCAAAGACTATCGAGAGAAGGTAGCCAGGGTCCTGGGTCTCCCTGGCGCCATGGAGATAGAGCCGGACGAGGTGTCTGAGGGGGCACCGTCCGAGGGCGAGCCTGTCGTAGCCGACCCCTGACCCCTTGTATCTTCTTTCCTTCTGTACTAAAGTCCGACTTGGTGGACACTTAAGTAATGAAATTCTTTTTGAAATCTGCTTTCATTAGCTAGTGTAGCAACTTTCCTCTCAGCTCATCGCCGTAGGACCCTTAGGGGCTGCGTCGGCACTGGGGGGTGGCGTCTGTCTGCTTACCATGAGCGAATCCACGACTTAGCTGCTATATAGGGCCGGACCCTATTGTGAGCGCCGAGGTTGGACTCGAAGTTCCCCTTAGCAAACCCGAGGTCGACACGTAGGTGCAAGCCTCGTGGGGAGCTTGCAACGCAGAGCCATTGTCGGAACTCCAGAGCGGGCCTCGGTCTTGCGGTGCCGATGTTGCATCGGGCTTGAAGTGCCAAGCTGGCCTCAAGCTTTTGAGTGACGATGGTACATTGGGTTGAAGTGCCAAGCTGGCCTCAGGCTTTTGAGTGCCGATGGTACATCGGGCTTGAAGTGCCAAGCTGACCTCGGGCTTTTGAGTATCGATGGTACATTGGGCTTGAAGTGTCGAGCTGGCCTCGGGCTTTTGAGTGCCGATGGTACATCGGCTTGAAGTGCCGAGCTGGCCTCGGGCTTTTGAGTACCGATGGTGCATCGGCTTAAGTGTGAGCTGGCCTCGAGCTTTTGAGTACCGATGGTGCATCGGGTTTGAAGTGCCGAGCTGGCCTCGGGCTTTTGAGTGCCGATGGTATCTGGCTTGAAGTGCTAAGCTGGCCTCAGGCTTTTACTGAAAAGATGAGTTACTCGAACACACTTTTATTAATATGAAATATGGGACAAGTGAGTCTAATATGAATAATTCGCCCAATTTATAGAAGGGATACATTACTGGTAGTATCGATGGAGGTTGTCAGAGTTCCAAGTCCGAGGGAACGACTTCCATTTAGTCCTTCGATTCGGTACACTCCATGATGGAGGGCTTCGGTGACTCGATAGGGTCCTTCCCAATTCGGCGACAACTTGCCTCCTTCCATCGGCTTTAAGACTTCGGCCCATCTGAGAACTAGGTCTCCTGGCAAGAATGTTCTGGAACGGACATGAGCATTATAATACCTAGCAATTCGCTGTCGGTAGGCAGCCATCCGGAGTCATGCTTGGTCACGTACCTCCTCCATAAGGTCGAGGTTGGGTCGCAGTTGGTTCGAGTTGTCCTCCTCATCGTAAGACTTCGTCGGGGGCTTGGGACGCCGATCTCCACAGGGATAATAGCCTCAGACCCGAAGACGAGGCTGAAGGGAGTCTCCCCCGTAGGAGCCCGCGGCGTTGTGTGGTAGGCCCATAACACATTGGGAAGTTCCTTCACCCACCTTCCTTTGAAGTCGTTCAATCGCGCTCTGAGTACTTGGAGTATAATGCGATTTGTCACCTTGGCCATGCCGTTGGTCTGAGGGAGACCAATAGAGGTGAACCGCTGATGAATGCCTAGCTCGGTGCATAATCCTCTGAAGGGTGCATTGTCGAACTGCCGACCGTTATCGGTGATGAGGGTATGCGGTAGTCCGAACCGGCAGATTATAGACTTACAGAAAAAGGATCTCACTTTGCCCTCGGTGATCTTAGCCATGCCTCGGCCTCGATTCATTTGGTGAAGTGGTCGATGACCATCAACAGAAATTTGCGCTGGCCAGAGGCCGGGGAAAACGGTCCCAGGATATTCATTCCCCACTGAGCAAAAGGCCAGGAGGCTCAGCTAAGAGGTCGGCAGCCACTGATGTTGGCATGTCGTTGGCAGCTGTCACACTTTCGAACTAGCTCGACGGCGTTCTTCTTGATCGTCAGCCAATAGTACCTTTTTTTTTCTCTTATGGTAAAAGCCCGAATGGGCAAGAAGTGTTCCGACGAGTCCTTACAGGGTCGTGCTCTCCTAAACTAACACCAGGTGTGTCATCATAAACAAACAAGCGGACGAAGGAGGGACAAGAGTTGTTCTGATGAGTACTTAACAGGGGCCATGCTCTCCTAAACAGACGCCAGCTCTATCGTCGGGTGAGGAAGGAGGGAGGGGTTGGGGGTGGAAAAGCGGCAACAGTTCTCGTCATATGCTGCATGCATCATAGCTGCTGCTTTTGCCGCTTGGTTGCATTAAAACTGTAAGAAATGTTATAAACTGAAACTGAACTAGTTGCGTTACTGGTATTTTTTTTTTCAGCACCGTTAGTCATGTCAATTATGCTTTTTCCCTGTATTTTATTAGCTTGTGGCATGCTGGTGCATCAAGAGGAAGGTTTGTTTATTGTTTCTACCTTGGATCGGTGATAGAGCAACAGGCTGCTAGGCAATTATGGTAATATATGTTATATTGTGGTACGATAGGTCAAAAATTGTTATACCTTCCGTATGGTTTATAAAATTACGTAATATATAATATAATCCATTAACTTAATGATTACATCATGTATACAATGACTAATTATTTGATGTTTGATAAATTGATACTCTACTATATTAATATATACTTAATATGTAATATTATATAAGGTAGATTTGGTTATATCTTAATATAGTTTTTTTTTTTTTATATTTATATGGTTTTTAGAGTTATTTTATTTTATTTATTTTATGGATACATCAACTCATCTAAGCCTTTTTCAATTATATGGGGTTATTTTATGAATACATGAACTATGTAAATTTAAATATGAAGAAAACGATTAAAGGATTTGGCTATATTCTATCTTATATTGTACTATATAGTAGCTATCATATTATCACATTTTATATGACATAATTTATGTCAATAAATATAATTTATAAGTTATTTAGTATTAGGACGGACACACACACACACACACACACATATATATATATATACACTAGAAAGAATGGTTTTAAAGCCGATTTATCTCCACTATATATATATATATATATATATATATATATATATATATATATATATATACACACACACACTAGAAAGAATGGTTTTAAAGCCGATTTATCTCCACTTACAAAAGTCAAATATTTTCATGACTCATTGGTGTCTAGGTGTCATAAGGTACAAAAACTGGATGGAATGGAAATTACTACCCACTTTTAATAGCAATTTTAAGAATGATGTTCACTTACATGAAAGAATTTTTTATTATTTATATATTTTCAAGAATTTATAATACAACTTAAACTTAGACTTAGGACCCTATGGGGAACAAAGCCTATGGGTTTTATTTTCCATCCAACCGATTGAACAGGTCCTCTTGATCAAAAATCCCTGTCCAACCCACCTCCCATGCATGGGGCAATCTAGGACCTATTGGACAGGCTTTCATTATCTTATACATGTATCCTTTCATTACTCGTTCATCCCCACAAAAGACATGCAGGTGCAGCCTTCTTTTTCATTTGGTGGTTGCAGGCGTCGGGTGGGCCACATAGTGGTGACAGGTGTCGAGGTCAAGGGAATCTGGGAGTCCGAGACCGAGGGGACCTCGGAGTTCGAGGCCGAGAGGGACACCGGAATCCGAGGCCAAGGGGATCTGGGAGTCCGAGGTCGAGGGGGACATCGGAGTTCGAGGTCAAGGGGACCCGAAGGTTCGAGGTCGAGGGGACATGGGAGTTCGAGGCTGAGGGGGACACTAGAGTCTGAGGCCGAAGGACCTGGGGTCCGAGGCCGAGAGGGATATCGGAGTTCGAGGCTGAGGGGGACACGAAGTCCGAGGCCGAGGGGGCCTAGGGTCCGAGGCCGAGAGGAACATCAGAGTCCGAGGCTAAGGGGGACATCGGAGTCCAAGGCCAAGGGGATTCGGGGGTCTGAGGCCGAGGGGACCTGGGAGTATGAGGCTAGGGGATATCGGAGTCCGAGGCAAGAGGGACACCGAAGTTCGAGGCCGAGGCTCCGTTAGTTACTTGATCCGTTAGCCCTAACATTGCTTGATCAGCCACATCAGATATGCAAATGAAAATTTTAATCTTATCCTTTGCGTTTCTTTGAAAAAGTGATTATGATTTTTGACCCATAGCTCCCCTTTGCACAAAGGAAAGGATAAGTACTTGATCTTATAGAATGCATTAAATAAGTACTATTTCATGATATCTAACTATTTAATAAAAAAAATTAAATGTCATTTAGTGCCAAATCTCTCTCACATATTTTCATGCAAATTGCAACTCCCACTCAAAAGAGCCAGGGGCTAAAATATTGGAATCCTTCAACCATCTCCAACTTGATCTCCTCTCAAACATTACTTCATTAAAGAGTAGAATTAAATCTTAAAGCAATGATCATCATAAATGTTTTAAAAACTTTCTACTCTAATACATTTAATATTATTCTATAAATAATATAAAATATAATTTTTATAATTGCATGAGTGTTGATTTGATTTAAATTTAAAAATAGAAATAAAATTAAAGGTTTATAATTTAAAAAGAAATTTCTAGATAAATTTTATAAATTAAACTATCATGATATCCAAGGAATTATGAAAGGCTACAATTATGGGCAAGAACAACCATTTATTGCTATTAGTTGGCATAAATGCATCATGAATAAATTTCTAGGCTATCAACCAAAACGCAAAGTGTAGTAATTGGAGATGGATATTGTAGGCAAGAACTGGTATATTTGCAGTCCCATAGTATGTAGGGTTTATTAATGATGGAGAAACCACTTATTGGGTCAGCTTGCACTGAAATTTAATGGCAGGACTGATTCTACTATCATTGTGTATCCAACCAAGGTCAAAACAACATCTTTAATAATCAGCTGTAAATATGATAAAAGGAAAATAAGGAACTATGCACGAATGCAGCAAACTGAATCTATAGAAAAGCAGATAGAGTTGGTTCCCAAGCATGAGTAGAGCCAGCAATGATTCCTTGAGTAGCCACATAAATATTTAGCAAAGGATACGATTTATAAAAAAAATGACCTATTCACATTTCTTGCATATAGTTGATCTATACAAATTAGAGGGACTTAACAAGTTTAAAACTCTTTCTAATGTTGGGCTTTCTAATACTATGATAGCCTAAAATTATGCTTTAGAAGTTGCAAGTTGTATGACACACATCAACGATATTTTGCATAAAAGCATGTCTTGCATCATGCAATTTGTGAAGAATGATGTGGCTATATTTGAGTGGCATAAAATCAAAACCACAAACATAGAAAATGAAGCATAAGCTTTTAAAGAGAACCAAAAATCAACAAACAAACAAAAATAAAAAGAAAGAAAACTAAAGAATAGGAGAGGAGATGAGTGGTTACAGGATTTTCCTTTTTGCAGCTACAAAATCATGTTCACACAAAAGCCAGTTATCATAAAGCTAAGATCTATATGAAATAAAATGTGTGAACATATTTTGCAGTGCTTCTGAAAGAAATTATCAATTCATATGCCTAACATTAAGACATTGAAAGATCTAAGAATCTAATAGCATCTGAAATCAGATATGCTTTCTACATGATAAAAGTTTTGTCATTACATAAATTAAACAAAAGACTAAAGAAAATGCATGAATTTTAAAGTGAAAAATATTTAGAAAAGATAACTTTTTAAATAACTAGGCAATAAGAATATATAATTAAACAACTGAACAAAAGTAAGCTAAGTAAGCCTTTGAGTAAAATCTACAAGCACAATAGGTTAAGGATTTCAAACAAGGAGTTCTAACTGTTAAATTAATCAATAGTTTATCATTCTATATTATTATATCTTTTGTGACCTATATACTTACAATGCAAATAATGTGCAAAGGAATCTAGCATTTATAATGTTTATTTATTTATTTTTTTTTTGCTTTGACAGCTATTTCCTTTTAATATTTGATTTATCATGTCCTTATTTTCTTCAACATGAACTGCTATTCTGCTTTCTAGTTTTTAAAGTTATGTGCTCATCCTCTATAAATGTTCACAGTAAGAAGATTGATCTATTCTTTATTCATGTTGTTGTTCCAATGGTCTTTTTTTTTTTATTATCTGGATGATATGTTGCTTATCAGGTGAGTTTCCTATGGTAATGTCAAAGTCAATTTTTTCTCCTTATAAAGTCAAATTTTCTTTTTATTTAGTGAATGTGCTTATTGTCTATCATACTTGCATTTAGATATTTGCTTGGAGCTATACATGAAAACAGGGAATATAGTGATATTATAACAACAATGTCTTATGGCTTCTTATGTATTCAATTTTTGAAATAATGACACCTTTCGAAATTCTCTGTCATATTAAATTGTGATCATGAAACCAAGGGCTGTAGCAGTGGAGCACATATCCAAGGTGATGCTATTGTGATTTTTGATTATGCTTTTTTCTATATTTGATTGGGCAACTAAGTTGTTGAAAGGATTACATAGCTGAAATTCTTGATTTTAAGTTGGTGTAAGATTCAACTACCTTTGCATTTCTTTTTTTAGATACCAACTCTTTTCTTTTTAGTATTTATTAATCTCTGTGATAATCTCTAGCTCCATCCTACTTGTAAAGCTGAAATTTTGCATGACACCTTGAAAGGCATCATGTCTGTTCTTATGCATGTTGGGTTTTCTATTTTTCCCCTTTTTTTCATTTGGTATAAAGTAAACTTCTTGTAAAATTTTGCATTTTCTATTAAGGATATTTTAAAAAAGTTTTGCTTTTGCTGGTCATGGTTTTGAAACTTTTGAAATTCTAGTATCAGTGAGTTTATAATAACCTAAATTTAGTTATGTTTTTAATTAAGATTTTATTATTTGATAGGTTTCAAAACCTGCTCTTTGAATCAAAATCTATTAATTTTTTTATTGGACTGGAAATATGGGACATTTCTTTAAAATCTTTTGATACATAATCTTATTATGGGGTATGTTAACTTTTAACCAACATACTAGATTTATCTAAATGTTATTGGCTTTTAGGATGAAGGTGCAGGTGGTAGATAATAGGAAAAAATGTCTTGGAGTTCTTAGGTTCTAAGAAATTTTTTCAAGAATTTTGGTTGCTTTGGATATGATTTCATGTCAAGAAACATTATTGAAGACTTGGGAACGGTGAGTTCTAAGGTCTCACAAGTCATAAATTCATTCTCTTATCCATAGCCTCCTTTCTTCCTGAAAATAAAAAGCTGAACGTTTAGCCTTTTGTTACCTTGCTATCAATTACAATCGAGCAAGTAAGCATTCCACATGTGCCACTTTTCTTTTTTATCTTGTTTATTATACAAAGCACTTGCAAGCTTCTTTTTGACCATTAGTGGTACAATAAATTTTGATGTTACTTTTGCACTTTGAATTTATTTGTTCTGGGCATGAACTCTGACTAGTTGCTAGAAGCACATAATTTGTGAGCCTACTTCTCCTAATATCTTTTTGGATTTTTATTGTAATGTAGTCTAGTTGTAGGATCCAAATAGAGTGCAAGCTCCTATTAACATAACTATGTACTTTGCACTAGTAGCAGTGCAATGAAGAGCAGTGTTTCCACTTTGTGAAAATGTTCAAAACTATTATACATCCAAGAGAGGTACGATATAATTACTTTCTTTTTATCTGATGCCTAGATAATCCTTTTGAAACTATTCTCATGTTTGCACTGAATCACATTTGGAAATTAATATTGGAGTTTTAAATCAAATAAATATCATTGTAACCGCGCTAGAACCACCATCAGATTGCTTATGCGGAAATGCTAACTTATTTTCTTTAGCTTTGTAAGCAACAACTAGCTTAATTAAGCATTATTGGATGATTAGTAGTGAACTACTGACTCGATAAAACAATTTATTACTTGGTCTGCAACTTAAAATAAACCACCATCAGGTTTCCAAGGTAATAAGTTGAGATGGATTTTTGTCCACTCAGGATGTAATGAAGTTACATTTATATCAATTCCACTAGCTGATTTTTTTTCTAAATTAATTTATATGTGCTTTGCCTTTTGAATTATCATTAAAGGATCCTTGTGCAATTTTTCCTACCAATATTATCATTGTAGGGAGTGCAAATTCTCATGCACTACTAATGCTAGACCCTTTCGAGCTTAATTTGGCAATAGGACTTCTTATGAGGTGATTGATCTCGACCTTAAATCAGGATTCCCTTTTGGCTTCATCGGGCTTAATCTGACTTGATGTAGTTGATCTAACTCCATTTGAACTCAGTCACAACCTAATCTAAATTGATCATCACCTTGGATTTACTAATTTGTAGAGAGAAAAAGGGGTGCCTATAGTCCTATAAGTTGCATTTTTCAATTCTGGGATGAATATAAAATGCAACAATCTAACTTTGTTTAGATATATGTTTGATGCATTCAAATCCAATATCTAATGTAGTGCTCTGTTGTGTCACCCATGATCGATATTGTAAATTCAGCTGCCTGTGCTAGTTGCACACTTAATGATAGTTTTTTAATCTTTGTTGGCTTTTCATTTTGCAATTACAATCATGGACATATACATATAATGTGAGTGTTGTTACAGTTTTAGAGGGTTGGTGCTTAATGGCTTTTGAAGTAATAGGGGGCCTTTTAAGTTAATGTATAGTTTAGGATGCTTTGACATGATGCCTTAAATTGAATGTTTTGGTTATGTTTTTCTCTATTGTTTATGAAAGTTGGCTCAAATTATTAACGCTTAAGATATTTGATGTGTTGCCATATTATATGCTGAAACATGCTTTATACAATGAAGCTAAATCAGCATGTTATTCCTGCGATCTTATTCTAAAAGAGATGCTTGAATAAGAGGATCTATGCCTGAATACTTCTTGACTGTATTTGCATTCTTTTATTTCATACTTAAACATTATTTCATATGATATTTGCTGAACTTGATTACTTGAGCATGATCTTAAACATATCATGAACTACAAGTTTTATTGGCCACTGGAGTTGGGCATCTTGTTTACATCGAAATTGGGAATGGCAAGTTGGTTGAAGTAAAACAAACTAGTAAAAATTAGTGACGGCGAGGACACTTCATGGCTAGGAGAATGAAAGAGTCTTATAACTCAAACTCTCTTGCAGGCACTTTAAAATATCCTATTCTGGAAAGACCAAATGGGGTATTGGATCTAATTCATTTACCTTGAAATTTCATTGCCACCATCTAAGATTTTCTGTGCATCTTTTTTTCAACAAGACCTAAAAGGACTCCAATTTTACAACCAATCTAGTTCAAGAAAACTATTGAACGACACTTTTGTTTTACAAACTTTCTAGCATAAGGTACTTGACCGTTGTGCAGAATTTTCTTAAAGGGTCTCCATTGCCTTATTTTAGGCTATCACCCTCTTGAACTTCCTGTTGCTTAAGACAAACCTAGAGCTCCACCCTTATCACATTTAAATTGAGTTTATTTTCATTTCACAGAAAGTTGGTTCTACTCCTATGCTTTCCTCTGGAAATTTTATTGTAAGACTTGCTTGTGATCAAGATCTTACATACTTAAATTTACTAAACAATCACGGTCAAACATCATGTGCCTTATATTGAACACCTTGATATCACTTACTTTTGTTGTCAAGAATATAACTTTTAATAGTTGAATTTACTGACCAAGTAGCCACAGGATTCGTCTATGTTGCCCTTTTTGCTTGAGTACCACTCATCAAGTTCTCATTGATTTGAATATTCTAAGGTCCTATAGCCACAGGATTCGTCTATGTTGCCCTTTTTGCTTGAGTACCACTCATCAAGTTCTCATTGATTTGAATATTCTAAGGTCCTATATTCATCTTGGATGCTTATTGATCTAATAAAATCCTAAAACCCTATGTTTATCTTGGATGACTATTAATCTAATAAAGAAGAAAGTGGTAACCATCATCTACACCAAAGCTTTAAGTTTAATTCCTTTTCGCATATCCATGTTTCTTAACCAGTTTCTTGATAAATTTGGTGTACTTACTCTCAATACATTTAATAAAAATAGTTGATCTTTCTCCTAGCTGGAGTTTAACATCTTTACAAATTATTTTTACACCTTTTACGCATCTAATGATACAATGCTATTGTTTTACCTCTTGGAATGAGTCATCGGATTATAAGATAATCTTTTGGATACCTTATGACCAAGAGTGTATCTCTGTGGTAGCAGAAATTCTGAGAGAAACATTTTAATCTTTTCCTTGTTGTCTTGAAGTTTAGTCTATGTTGGTGCCATGTTTTATACTGAAATGTATTTGTTGATGGTTCCTTTGTTTGGAAGTTTCTTTTTCTTTTTCATTTTCTTTTTATGCTTTCTCCCTTTGTAGCTCGCATCAATCTTCTTGTCTCTGCTTTCTAGAGTGGTGCAGACATTTTATAAAATATCTCTTTTGGGTTTAGCCAAACCATACCAAACTGGTTCAGCTCGGAACCGTTCAAGCTTCTAGTTTGGTACAGGGGTGAACCATCCTGAACCGCCTACATTGCCCCTGTATGGCATATCAAATTACCCCATACTGAATCAAACCATCCATTTCGGCTTGGTACAATGGCAATATGGGGTGGGGACTTCTCGGTCCACTTAATCAATACATCACCGATTTGGTACATTGCGTACTCAACTACATCATTTCAGTATTGGTATTTAGTATGACAGACCTTGGCCTCTTCAACTTCTTATTTACTATACTCTTTGACTGAGCAGTAACATCTAATTATTGGTAATAGTGAAAATCATTGCTCTAAAAAAAGATTATATGAAGCTATAAGTTCATTCATTCAGACTTGAATATCTAGCTAATCAATGCTTGTCCATAAGTTACTATATTGGACCACTAGATCACATAAAAAAAGTACTAAAGATATTTCTACTTAAAATAGGATAATCCTGCTAAAGGATAGTCTTTATTTGATAATTAAAGATTGTTTAGAGGAAATGTAGTGTGATACTTTGTTTGTTTTTTTAAAAAAATTAAGGGGTTTTCTCATATTTTAAAATGAAGCTAGCATTCTTATTTTTTTTTGTATTTGAGGGTGTCCTTAATTTATATCATAGTCATTTTTTGTGTACCTTATATTACTAATTATCCTTTTCAGCATTATTCTAGGCACTAATATTTTTCTTGTTGAGCTAGTATCTTTGTTTGCTTTGCTAGAACACCTTGATTTTATCGGTGAAGGCAAGATGGTGAAATTGGAGTTACAAAGTGATTTTTCAGAAAGTGATTCCTTATAAGTTGAAGAACCATTTACTAGTACATTCGTCACTGAATGAATTCTGTTTTAGTTTCCATTTCATTTGAAAGTATCTACTAGCTTATGCCATTCTTTATTTTGTAGGTGTAAATTATTTCCTCTTTATCGTGTAGTATAAGGAAGTCTATTTATGTGGCTTTGGCTGAAGGAAATGGGTACCACTAGCTTACATCATTAATTTTATTATTGTTGATGAGGGGTAAAATCGTCATTACATTATTGACTGCCCATATCGATAATTGGGTCATGCTCAATCCAAACACCCTACCAGCCAGCTGGCATAACATCCAAGCGATGAAGCCGAATTACCTTTGACAAAGTCGGGTCACCCCGACAATCAGAGCTATCCTCGTACCTCGGCCATCCGAGCTGAGCCATTTCTCGGTAACCCGAGCTATCCTCATACTTTGGCCATCCAAGCTGAGCCATTACTCGGTAACCCAAGCTATCCTCATACTTCGGCCATCCGAGCCGAGCCATTCCTCGGTAATCCGAGCTATCTTTATATCTTGGCCATCTGAGCCGACCGTACCTCGGCCATTCAAGCTAATCCATTCTTATACCTCGAAAAACCAGGTTATTCCTCATTCTAGCCAAACCACGGCATTCAAAATACCTTTGCAGAATCCGGTGCAGGAGAGTTCGAATTCACTATAACAGAATAAGATTCCAGGCGATGAATCATGCCCAGAAGTGGCCTAGGACCCGCAAGAGTGGCCTAGGTCCATGTGATCACTAAATCTCAAGGCATCAACTAGCTTCCCAGCCGTCGATTCTCTAACTGACAAGATGTGGACCCCACCGGCCTCGTAACAAACTTGATTCGAGTCCGTTTCGAATCCTAACAGTTTTCAGACCCCATCCAGGGCACATCCAAGGAATCAGGTGATCGCCTATAAATCATAGCACTCCAACCTCTCACAGGTACACGCAAATTCTAAGGCAATCTCTTATGCATTCATTCACTCACTCCATTAGAGCTCTCACAAGAGCCCTGAGGAACATTTCTGTGAGAGTCTTCTCCTCACATCTGCTTGCTATGAATCTCTACTGACTTGGGCGTCGGAGGGTCCTCTGCAGAGGGCAACCCCCACAGCATCCTCTGCATGCGGACTGTCTTGCAGGTTCCATCTCGAGGTGACAAGATCGGCATCCGGATCAGGAGCCAGAAGCACACCCGAGTCGAAGAATGGATTTTGCGGTAACATATTGGCACTAGAGGAAGGGCCTCAAGTCCCATAAACTTATGATCCAGGAGACAAGACTCAAAAAACTAGAAAAAACATCATCTAATGGCCAATCGAAAGAGAGCCACATCCGAGGCTCAAGATCAGGCTGCCTCTCAAAGGCCTGATCCGATTAGCGGTGTAGCACCTCCGCTACCACTGCCAGCTGAAACTCCTTCGCCACCAGCAACGGCGGTAACCCTGGACTAGTTCGCCACTCTGGTTTAGCAGGTCCAAGCATTGATCTAGTTGGTCCAGGGATTCCAGGCGATCCCTAGAACTACTATTCCTGCTTCTTAGCCTCATGAGGAGGCCGCTACCCCTGCCCCATCGGTGTTCTTTTCTTCTGATCTGCCTGAGGCGGCGGATCGCGGTCACCGGCCCCAAAGGCGAAGCCGGCCCTGCAGCGAGCTGGAGGGAAGAGCCCGCTCAGATCTAGGTAGGTTCGCTCTCCTTCCCCAGTGTTTTTTCAGAACTCACACCGCTGTCGCCTTCCCATCGCCCGATCCCTCCTACCACTCTGGATGAAGGGATCAGACAACAGATGCAGGAGATGCGTTAGGAGTGGCGTCAGGAGATAGACGCCATCAGGCAAGCCCCTCCATCCTAGCCAAAGGCGGAGCAGGGCATCCCCTTCTCCGAGAGGATCATAAGGGAAGTGATTCTCCCTCATGTCAAGCTCCCTACCATCGAGCCGTATCATAGATCCACCGATTCGACGACCATCTCAGCAGCTTCAGATCCATCATGATGTTCCACGGAGCATCAGATGTGATCCTGTGCAAAGCCTTCCCCTCCACTTTAAGGGGATATGCCCGAACCTGGTTCAACAGCTTAAAGCCAGGTTCCATTGATTCTTTTAATGAGCTGAGCTATCTGCTATTAGCCAGTTCGTCAACAGCCGTCGCCAACGATGGAGATCCGATTCCCTCTCCAGGTTAAGTAGAGAGAGGGGAATCATGAAGAATTTCCTTGGCCGCTTTAACACGGTCCTCTTGGAAGTTGACCATCTCAACCACGAGGTGGCCATGTCCGCCCTGGCCGGAGGAGTGTCCAAGGAGGGAGACTTCTATCTAGCTTTAGAGGTTAATTTCCTGAAGAGCCTTTCGGACATGATATCCCTGGTGGACAAGTACGCCAGGATGGAAGAATCAAGAAGGTCAACTCGGGCTGAGCAGCTGAAGAAGAAAGAGGCAAAGGGCTCGGACAAGCAGCTGGCCCACTGCCGCACTAGCCCGCCTCACCACCACAGAGCTCCTCCGTCACTGCCTCGAGACCGAACTCGGAGTCCGGCCCGAAGGTTTGACCGCTATACTCCCCTTACCACGCCAAGAGTATAGATCCTGATGGAGATTGAGCGTCAGCTTCCTCGATCCCCTCATCTTTAAGGCAACGGAGATCAGAGGGACCCGGCCAAATACTGCCGCTTTCATCGGACTATGGGCATGATACCGAGGACTATTGGCAGCTCAAGAACGAGATCGAGCAATTGATCCGGCGAGGCAGATTGGACCGATTCAGAGGGCCCCTGGGCTGAATAATGAAGAGAATCGCTAGCCTGAACCTCGCCAACTCCCACCACCAAATCCTCCAGTTATCGGCAACGTTAATGTGATAGCTGCGGCCGACTCCCCATCTTCTTGGCTAGGCAAGGAGGAGAACCCGCTGAAGAAAGCTTGGGTCGATGAGCTCACCTTCTCTGATGAAGACCTTGGGAATGTTAAAATTCAGGGTAGAAAGCCTCCGACCAGTGGAGTCCACCCTAGTGGGCTTCACAGGTGACTCTATAATCCCTGAAGGAGTCATCACCTTGTCAGTTCGAGCCGGCACCTAGCCCCGTGTGGCTACAGTGTTCATGGATTTTCTTATGACCAAGCTCAGATCTCCCTACAATGCCATCCTCGGTAGACCGAGGCAAATCTCTCTTAAAGCCATCATTTCCATTCCCCACCTTGCCATGAAATTTCCCACTGAATGGGGAGTGGGGGTTGTTCAAGAAAGTCAGATCATAGCTCGGCATTGCTTTGTTGCCAACCTCTAATCCAGAAAGCCCGAGGTGGACGGGCTGAACGCTCGGAAGATCTCGCCGAGCAACGAGGAGAGCCGACCGAAGAACTGGAGGAGGTACCACTTGATGAGGCTCGGCCCAACCAACTATAAAGGTCAGATTGCAGCTAGAAGGAAAGCTTGGCAAGAATTAATTGAGTTCTTTCGGAGGAATGCCGACGTCTTTGCCTGGTCTGCATTGGACATGCCCGAGATCAGCCTAGATGTCTTGGTTCATCGCCTCAGTATGGACAAAACATTTAGGCTGATCAAACAGAAGAAGAGAAGCTTCACCCTCGAGCGCCAGAAAGCCATTGAAGAAGAGGTGGATAAGCTCATCAAAGCCAAGTTTATCCGGAAGGTTAGTTACCCCGACTAGCTGGCGAACGTGGTCATGGTGAAGAAGTCAAATGGCAAATGGAGGATCTGCATCGACTTCACTGACCTCAATAAGGCCTGCCCAAAAGATAGCTTCCCTCTTCCCCGAATCGATCAGCTCGTGCATTCAACTTCAGGCCATCAAATGCTAACTTTTATGGATGCCTATTCGGGCTACAACCAGATCTGAATGGCACCCAAAGACAGGAGAAAACCGCCTTCATCATCAACCGAGGTATCTATTGCTACCGAGTTATGCCCTTTGGTTTGAAAAATGCAGGTGCCACCTACCAAAGGCTGGTCAACAAAGTCTTCAAGGAGCAAATCGATCAGAACATGGAGGTATATGTTGATGATATGCTGGTAAAAAGCAAGAAGGCATCCCAGTACATCAAAGACCTCGGAAAGCTTTGCAACACTTCGGAAGTACCAGATGAAGCTCAATCCCACCAAATGTGCTTTCGAAGTCAACTTCGAAAAGTTTCTAGGCTATATGGTCTCCCAGCAAGACATTGAAGCAAATCCTCAGAAGATCCAGGCCCTACGGCAAATGGCCCCTCCAGGATCAATCAAAGATGTGCAATGCCTCATCGGAAGAATAGCAGCCCTCAGCCGCTTCATTGCTAGGTCGGCCGAGAAATGCCTTCCCTTCTTCAAAGTGCTTCGGTCAGCCAAAAACTTTCAGTGGACCCCAAATTGCCAGAAGTTTTTCGAATACCTCAAGAAATACCTTGGCTCACCACCTCTCCTCAGTAGCCCAAAGCCAGGGGAAGTGCTAAATCTATACCTGGCGGTCTCTGAAGACGCTGTTGGCTCAGTGCTAATCAGAGAGGAGAGTAAGACCCAAAAACCTATCTACTATGTCAGCAAGCTACTCAAAGATGCTGAAACGAGGTATACTCAGGTGGAGAAGATGGTTTTGGCCCTGGTAACATCGGTCCGAAAGTTGCGGCCATACTTCCAGGCGCATACTATCATCATCCTAACCGACCAATCCCTCAAGGCAATTATCCATCGTCCAGAAGCATCGGGAAGAATGACCAAATGGGCTGTCGAGCTGAGCGAGCACAACATTCAATATCAGCCTCGTCCAGCCATTAAAGCCCAAGTTCTGGACTTCCTCCTCGAGTGCACCATATCGAAGATGGCTCTGTTTCGGATACCCCCGGACAACCAAAGCCCAGCGCCCCATGGTTGCTTCACACTGATGGATCCTCCAGTGCGGGCAGCTCTGGCGCCGGCCTGGTCCTCACCAGTCCGAAAGGTGCAACCTTTGAATATGACATTTGTTTCTCCTTCCTGGCTTCAAATAATGAAGCAGAGTATGAAGCCCTGCTCTTCGGACTCCGAATCGCCCGTGAGCTTAAAGTCAAGAAACTGATTGTCTACACCGACTCCCAATTGGTGGCTAGCCAGGTGTAGGAGAATTCGAGGCTCAAGAGCCGAGTAAGATTCGGTATCTCCAAAAGGTGCGTGATCTATCCTCCTATTTGATGAATTTAAAATTATCCAGATCCCAAGGACTGAAAACACGCGCGCTGACCTACTGTCCCGCCTGGCAACTACGGAGTCAATGGATCTCGAGCAAAAATTCCATCTGGAGGTCCTAGAGAAGCCCAGCATTGCCGATGCTGACCAGATGATGCAGGTTGACACTGAACCATCCTGTATGGACCCTCTGCACCAGTACCTCAAAGAAGGGTTGCTGCCTACTGATAGAAAGGAAGCAAGAAAGTTGAAATTGCAATCATCTCATTATGTTCTGATCGACGATCGGCTATATAAGCGATCCTTCTCCATGCTATTGCTCAAATGCCTCCGTCCATCAGAAGCTGATTACGCTCTTCGGAAGGTTCATGAAGGCATCTGTGGCAATCATCTCGGCAACCGCGCCCTATGCCACAAAGTGCTACGCCAAGGATATTATTGGGCAACGATGCAGAAAGATGTTGATGACCTTGTCCGAGCCTGTGATGTGCCAACGATACTCAAATATTCAGAGGCTCCCCTCTGCTCACCTGACTTCCATCTCATCCCCTGGCCCTTCGCCAAATGGGGAATGGATATACTTGGCCCTTTTCTCCTAGCAATGGGGCAAAGGAAGTTTTGTTTGTAATTGATTATTTTACTAAGTGGGTTAAAGCCGAAGCAGTCACCAAGATAACCGAAGCTCGAGCTAAAGACTTCGTGTGGAGGTCCATCATCTGCCGCTTTGGTCTTCCCCACACCATCATCACAATAATGGGAAGCAGTTTGATAATCCGAAGTTTCGGAAGTTCTACGAGGATCATGGCATTCTCCATCGCCTAACATCGATCGGACATCCTCAAGCTAACGGAGAGGCCGAGGTAACGAACCGAACTCTCTTGCAGAAATTAAAGATCGGCTCAACCAAGCGCGAGGCAGATGGGCAGAGGAGCTCCACCTGTGCTGTGAGCGTACCGAACCACTGAAAGGGCTCCCACAGGCCAGACTCCATTTAAGATGGCTTTCGGCACAAAAGCTGTTATCCCCATGGAGGTTGGGCTCCCCTCCCCTCGCACCGAAGGCTACTCGGAAGAATCCAATGATGAACAACTCCGAACCAATCTTGACTTGATAGAAGAAGTCATGGAGAAAGCCCGGATCCGGATGGCGGCCTACCAACAAAGAGTTGCCCGCTACCATTCAACCAGAGTCAAAGGAAAGTTTTTCTTCCTAGGCGATCTGGTACTTCGGAAAGCATCCGTCTCAAAGCCACTGGAGCAAGGAAAGCTGTCCCCTAATTGGGAGGGTCCTTATCAAATTACGGAGGTAATTAGACCCGGCACCTATAAGCTCCAAGATCTAAATGGAAAATCTATTCCCCGACGTGGAACTCGGATAAACTCCGCATCTATCATTAGTGAGAGTACGCCCTTCTCGAACTTACTTTGTCCATTGAGTTAAATCTTCAAAGATTTGAAAATTTCTATTTTTATTGCTTTCTTTGATGGCTACAATAAGAAGCAGGTTTATAAATCCTCGGCCGGGCCGAGCGATCTCCGGACCTTGGCCGCGCCAAGTAAAATATATCCCAGCTAGGCTGGGAGAACTCCGTACCTTGGTAGCGCCAAGTAAAATATAATCTTTATAAATCCTCGGCTGGGCCGAGCGATCTCTGGACCTTGGCCGTGCCAAGTAAAAATATCCCAGCTGGACTGGGAGGACTCTGTACCTTGGCAGTGCCAAGTAAAATATAATCTTTATAAATCCTCGGCTGGGCCGAGTGATCTCCGGACCTTGGCCATGCCAAGTAAATAAAATATATCCCAGCTGGGCTGGGAGGACTCCATACCTTGGCAGCACCAAGTAAAATATAATCTTTATAAATCCTCGGCTGGACCGAGCGATCTCCGGACCTTGGCTGCGCCAAGTAAAATATATCCTAGCTGGGCTGGGAGGATTTCATACCTTGGCAATGCCAAGTAAAATATAATCTTTATAAATCCTCAGCTGGGCCGAGCGATCTCCATACCTTGCAGCGCCAAGTAAAATATAATCTTGAAGCCTCGGCCAAACCGAGTGATATCTCCGAATATTATTTGAAGCCTCGGCCAAGCCGAGTGATATATTTCTGAAGCCTCGGCTAAGCTGAGTGACGGTCTCCGTACCTTGGCAGTGCCCAGTAAAATATATTCTTGAAGCCTCGGTCAAGCCGAGTGATATTTTTCTAAAGCCTCGGTCAAGCCAAGTGACGGTCTCCGTACCTTGGCAGCGCCAAGTAAAATATTCTTGAAGCCTTGGTCAAGCCGAGTGATATATTCCTGAAGCCTCAGCCAAGCCGAGTAACAGTCTCCATACCTTGGCAGCACCAAGTAAAATATATTCTTGAAGCCTCGGCCAAACCGAGTAATATATTTCTGGAAGCCTCGAACAAACCGAGTAATATATTTATGGAAGCCTCGGCCTAGACAAGTAATTTCTCAAACACTCTGACGCTACTAAGACGTCCTATTATGCTTCAGCAGAGGTAAGTAACCTTTCTTCGCTTACCATCAAGATTATGCAAGTTATTTCTTTTCAAAAAAATACGTACTTCTTCCCTTAAATAGGATCATCTACTGCATGAGCTTACAAGGCCGCCAGGCCCTTCTCTGACCTAAACAGAGATAAACACTTCCTCCACAGAGGACTGAATGACATGTTAACAAAGAACAAAGTAGCAAAAATGCTACTAAACTTATAAATTATGCTATGGACTAAAAAGTATAAAATGAGAGTAGCAATTCTCGACACAATCACATCAGAAAAAGAAACATATGTCAAATGAAGAAAGAGTAGAAACTTTCTTATTAATGAAAAAATTACAACCTCTTGAGAGGCATTACAAGTGCATCATAGTACGGAGAATACAAATAAGATAAAAGCTCGGCTGAGCAGCTTCGGTCGATAACGATGTCTTTACATCCGACCCCAGAAATCAGAGAAACCAGACAAGCTCTGACGAGCCACTGGTTAATACCAAAGAACAAAGTAGGCCATCCACGGATCCCTCGGATGAACACGTTGAGGGATCATAACCAGTCAAGGACCCGTGGATGCTTATGCCAATGAAGCATCCCCCCAAGTGGGATGCTGGACTGCTAGCCACTGCCCAATAATAAAAGGCAGAGAACCAGCAGTCCAACACCACCCTCCTTCCTCTTCATATGGAAAAAGATTCCTTAGGCGGATGAGCTGGGGAATCCAAATTGAGGGGGGAGGCGAAGTCCATGTTAGCCACGGGGGATACGTATGCTCTGCATTTCCTGCGATCCCCATGGCAAGTGGCAAAGGACACACAAGAAGCGCACACGTGCGCTCCCCATATGACCTCTATGCACTACTTATGCGCTCTCCATAAGATCTCTGTGCACCACTCATACGCTCTCCATATGATCTCCGAAATTCCTTCCTTGAGGACTGCTTGCTCTTAGCGGCTTCTTCATCACTCCAGCTATCTAGGACAAACTAATTTACAAAAGGAAAGCTCAGTCTTTCCACTCTCAACCTCAATTTACAACTCACAGAAAAGAGAAGACCTTAGGAGATAGCCCAACACGGTCAGCTCCTCCCGCTTTATAGGCAAACAGGCCTGGAGCAGCCATTAAAGCAGAAAGCCCCGAGATTCAAAATGCCCTGGCCATGCTGCCATGTGGCGGTTCAGGATAAAAGGGCGCTTTCCAAAGCACAAATGCATTTCCCAGGCCATGACGCAAGACAAAAGATTTTTCTCTGATCTTGAATCAAGAGCCTTAAATGCAGAAAATCGTCCATAGGTCCTTGAGATACGGGCAGGTCTGGAAATCACCTTGTGAAAACGATGCCATCCAATGGCAATTGAATGTTTATCGCGTACGTTAAAAAGACCCACGTTGGAAAAGGCCAACGGGATAAATGCCTTATGCAAAAAAAAAGCATCCTTCGGCGAGTTACAAATCCGTCTCATCCGCTTGAGCATAAAACAAGATGATTTCTTATAGACCGGACTATCCACCAAATCTCGACCCCAGTCGTATTGTGTAGTTTTTGGTCATATCATGCCGAACCATTTTATACCTTGGCCAAATGAGCCAATTTCTTATTTCGGATAGATCGAACTATCTGCTTAGCCTCGGCCTCAACCGGGACGTTTCTCAAAGTTCTAGCCGAACTATTCTATGCTTTGGCGCACCAAACCATCTGCTTAACCTCGGACTCGATCGAGATGTTTCCTTAAGTTCAAACCGAGCTAGCTTACGTCAGCAAAGCAAATCGGTTCAGCTTCGAATAAACAGGACGTTCAATTTGAAAAGAATAAACCGACCTAAAAACATGAATTGATTATGATTCGTTCACCGTCAGGAAAAACTTGTGACAAAAAAATTGTCCGAAAAGACAAACAAGTGGAGACAAAAAATCTATTCATTAAAGTTTTGGCCAGATTACAAATCCGAGAGGCAAAAAATACATAAGCAACCCTTAAGAATTAGGGTTCGGGTTGGTCTCAGGAGCCTCCTGATAACATCCGGGAGGACTCGACTTGCTTCACTCACTTCAAATGTTGTTGGAAGAGAAATCTCAGGTTCCTCGGTAGCGAGCTGAGGGCGTTCTTCAGGAGCCGCAGCCTCGCTAGGGCCTAAGATGGCATCAAGATCGACGTCCGAAATATCCTCATACGCGGCTTCTTCGGCTCCCGGGGTACAAGCATCAAGTAGCTCGGCCTCTAGAAAAGATAAATCTAACTCGGGATATACCCGAGAGATTTTCGCCCGAGTTTCCTCGGCAAATCGGAATGCATCATGCACAAGCCTCCCTCTGCTCCTCAAAAAATTGCACAGAGCCTTTGTACTCCTCCACAACCAAGGTAATGCTTGTTGGCTTCGGCTAACTGGTTCCCGAGTTCAAGATTCATCTGGCGACTCACGGACAATTCCGCCCTTAGAGCTTTAAGTTGCTTGTGCGCCTCGAGCCCGATTTTGCCCATCTGCAAAACATCAGAACGTTTGAGCCCACGAACAAAAGAAAAGTACCAAAAGCAAATAAATGAGAAGACACTATACCTCTTTCTCCCGTCAAGCCATTTTATTACTCAGCTCTTCAACCTTTTCCATGGCCTTCAATTTGGCCGTCTTATTTTGATGAAGACCTCCTTGAGGTCATTAATTGGGACTGCTTGTCCCCGACTTTCCGCTGAGATTGATCAAGATCATTGGTGAGCCTAGCAATCTGCTCATGTTGCCACTTCAGCCGATTCTTCATATCGGCAAATTCCTTATTCATATCGGCAAGCTGATCCCGCTGCCGCCAGCACTTGCGCTCCTCCTCCTCAAGCCTCCTGCTCCAACTACTTTTATCCTCGGAATGACTACCCTCAGCTGGTTCCACCTTTTGTCGAAATACTGCTGCATGGCCTTAACTTCATTGTCATGCTTTGCCTTAATTTGGGATAACTCCACGCAAGCCTTGTTCGATTGTTCACGAAAACCCTGAAGCTCTATGACTTGGGCTTCGAGCCGAGAGGCCCTTTCGGCTGCAAGTCGGTGAGACTCGCTCACCCTCTCGAAATCTGCCCTAGCATATGCCAAGGCCCTGGAAAGCCGGCTGATTGAATCCACCCTCGCCCGAAGGTCGGCCACCTCCTTCCTGACCTGAGCGCAAGCCCCAGTGGCCAAATTTAAGCGCCAATTTAGTGCCCTAGTGACCAAGGCATTCTGCAAAAAAATACAAGTAAGAAACCACGGCCCGACCGACCAATCAAAAATTACAACCTCGGTACAATAACTTACCCGGAGATGTAGTTGGAAGCCATCATCATGAGAGTGCATTATTGATTTCGGGGAGAAGGAAAACATCCTTTGGTGCCCCAAGTCACCGAAAGCTGCCTCAATGATATCCTCGACTGCAGGCTCATCCGTCGAGGAACTCCCCGCACACAAGACAGACCTCATCAAGGCGATGAGCATATCATCCACATCCGGGCTATGGACAAGTGAGCTCATAGCCGAAGAACTAGCCTGAGGAACTCCGGCCCGAGGAACCATCTGCTCAGCTTCCTCTGTTAGAACTTTAACCTGCAAGGCCTCGAATGCTTCGACCCTGACTGAGGGAACCTCGGCCCGAGCATCCCCTTCATTCAGCGATTCTTCTTCTTCTTCTTCCTCTTCTACTGATGCTTCACCTCCGACAGACTCCACTTGAACTTCAACCTCTTCCACGACATCCCCAGGGACCATGGAAGAGGGATCCTCAGCGGGAGGCATCACAACCTCCACCAACCTTTCAACAGGTAGCTCCACTTGGGCTTCAGCAGCTGCCACTGCCTCTCCTAACCCCTCCACCTGAGCAGGGGTCTCTTTCATGCACGGTGGATTCCTTACCGCTGGTAAATGAAAAACCTCTAGTAGGAGGATCGTCGGACCAACCGGTGATATCTCCTCGGCATCGTCTGACACGACTATTATTTGGAGAGGAAAAACCCCAACAGCTCCCTTCGAACTCCCCCAAGCGATTTCCTCTGCTACTTTGCCCCCCTTCAGCAGGGAGGGCTCATCAACCATGGTCTGCGCTCCCGCTTCCTCCCTTATTTGGACAGGATAGTAGTGACTGGAACTATCCTTCTTTGGTCCCTTCGAGTGAGTCCT